>CAWUFW010000899.1:2930000-3426497 GCA_963921515.1 Calotriton arnoldi | reverse complement strand
ATCACAGTGCTCTGTATACACATTTCTAACAGTAACTGTAGCGATGTTACCGTGTGCTCGATGATACAGTGACACAAGGTTATGTTACAGTGCTCTGAATACACATTTCTAATAGTAACTCTATAGCGATGTTGCTGTGTGCTCGATGATACAGTGGCACAATGTTATGTTCCAGTGCTCTGAGTACACATTTCTAACAGTAAACTCTGTAGCAATGTTACTGTGTGCTCGATTCAGCGACACAATGTTATGTAGCAGTGCTCTCTATACACATTAATAACAATAACTCTGTAGCGATGTTCTTGTGTGCTCGATGATGCATTGACAGAATGTTATGTTATAGTGCACTGAATACACATTCCTAACAGTAACTCTGTAGCGATGTTCTTCTGTGCTCAATGATGCATTGACAGAATGTTATGTTATAGTGAACTGAATACATGTTCCTAACAGTAACTCTGTAGCGATGTTACAGTGTGCCCGATGATACAGTGACACAATGTAATGTTACAGTGCTCTGTATACACATTCCTAAGAGTAAATCTGTAGTGATGTTACTGTGTGCTTGATGATACAGTGACACAATGTTATGTTACAGTGCTCTGTATACACATTTCTAGTAGTAACTCAGTAGCGATGTTCTAGTGTGCTCGATGATGCAGTGACACAATGCTATGTTACAGTGCTCTGAATACACATTCCTAACAGTACCTCTGTAGCGATGTTACAGTGTGCCCGATGATACAGTGACACAATGTTATGTTACAGTGGTCTGTATACACATTTCTAACAGTAACACTGTAGCAATGATACTGTGTGCTCGATACATTGACAGAATGTTATTTTACAGCACTCTGTATACACATTTCTAACAGTAACTTTGTTGCGATGTTACTGTTTGCTCGATGATACAGTGACACAATGTTATGTCACAGTGCTCTGAATACAAATTTCTAATAGTAACTCTATAGCAATGTTACTGTGTGCTTGATGATACTGTGACACAAAGTTAATTCACAGTGCTCTGTATACACATTTCTAATAGTAACTCTGTAGTGATTTTAGTGTGTGCTCGATGATACAGTGGCACAATGTTATGTAGCAGTGATCTGTATACACATTATCTTACAGTAACTCTGTAGCGATGTTACTGTGTGCTCGATACAGAGACATTATGTTATGTTACAATGCTCTGAATACAAATTTCTAACAGTAACTCTGTACCGATGTTTCTGTGTGCTCGATACTTTGACACAACATTATGTTACAGAGCTCTGCATGGACATTTCTAATAGTAAATCTGTAGCAATGTTACTGTGTGCTCGATACAGTGACACAATGTTGTGTTACTGTTTGCTCAATACAGTGACATTATGTTATGTTTCAGTGCTCTGTATACACTTTTCTAATGGTAACTCAGTACTGATGTTCCTTTGTGCTCAATAGAGTGACACAATGTTATGTTGCAGTGCTCTGTATACACATTTCTAAAAGTAACTCGGTAGCGATGTTACTGTTTGCTCAATGAAACAGCGACACAATGTCATGATTTAGTGCTCTGTTTAAACATTGCTAATAGTAATTCTGTAGCAATGTTACTGTGTGCTCGATACAGAGCCATTATGTTATGTTACAATGCTCTGAATACACATTTCTGACAGCAACTCTGTAGCGATGTTTCTGTTTGCTCGATACTGTGGCACAGCATTATGTTACAGTGCTCTGTATACACATTTCTAACAGTAATCCTTTAGCAATATTACTGTGTTGTTGATACAGTGATACAATGTTATGTTACATTTCTCTGTATACACATTTCTAACAGTAACTCTGTACCAATGTTTCAGTGTGCTCGATACTGTGACACAACATTATGTTACAGTGCTCTGTATACACATTTTTAACAGTAAATCTGTAGCAATGTTACTGTGTGCTCGATACAGTGACACAATTTTATCTTACAGTGCTCTGTATACACATTTCTAACAGTAACTCAGTAGCAATGTTACTGTGTGCTCGATGATAAGGGGACACAATGTTATGTTGCAGTGCTCTGAATACACATTTCTAGTACTAACTCTGTAGCGATGTTACTGTGTGCTCAATGATACAGTGACACAATGTTATTTAACAGTGCTCTGAATATACATTTTTACAGTATCTCTCCAGCGATGTTACTGTGTGCTCGATGATACAGTTACTCAATGTTATGTTACAGTGCTCTGTATACACATTTCTAACAGTAAATCTGTACCAATGTTCCTTTGTGCTCGATACAGTGACACAATGTTATGTTACAGTGCTCTGCATACACATTTCTAACAGTAACTTTGTAGCAATGTTACTGTATGCTCCATGATACAGTAACACAATGTTATGTTATAGTGATCTGTATACACAGCTCTAACAGTAGCTCAGTACCAATGTTACTGGGTGCTTGAAACAGTGACACAATATTATGTTTCAGTGCTATGTATACACTTTTCTAACAGTAACACTGTAGACATGTTACTGAGTGCTCGATACAGTGACAAAATGTTATGTTACAGTGCTCTCTATACACATTTCTAACAGTAACTCTGTAGCGATGTTCTTATGTGCTTGATGATGTAGTGACACAATGTTATGTTACAGTTCTCTGAAGACACATTCCTAACAGTACCTCTGTAGCGATGTTACAGTGTACCCGATGATATAGTGACACAATGTTATGTTACAGTGCTCTGTATACACATTCCTAACATTAACTCTGTAATAATGTTATTGTGTTCTCGATGATACAGTGAACAATGTTATGTTACAGTGCTCTCTATATACATTTCTAACAGTAACACTGTAGCAATGATACTGTGTGCTCGGTACAGTGACAGAATGTTATTTTACATTACTTTGTATACACATTTCTAACAGTAACTCTGTAGCGATGTTACTGTTTGCTCGATTATACAGTGACACAATGTTATGTCACAGTGCTCTGAATACACATTTCTAATAGTAACTCTATAGCAATTTTACTGTGTGCTTGATAATACAGTGACACAAAGTTATACCACAGTGCTCTGTATACACATTTCTAACTGTAACTGTAGCGATGTTACTGTGTGCTCGATGATACAGTGACACAAGGTTATGTTACAGTGCTCTGAATACACATTTCTAATAGTAACTCTGTAGCGATGTTACTGTGTGCTCGATGATACAGTGGTACAATGTTATGTTCCAGTGCTCTGAATACACATTTCTAACAGTAAACTCTGTAGCAATGTTACTGTGTGCTCGATTCAGCGACACAATGTTATGTAGCAGTGCTCTCTATACACATTAATAACAATAACTCTGTAGCGATGTTCTTGTGTGCCCGATGATACAGTGACACAATGTTATGTTACAGTGGTCTGTATACACATTCCTAACATTAACTCTTTAGTAATGTTACTGTGTGCTCGATGAGACAGTGAACAACGTTATGTTACAGTGCTCTCTATATACATTTCTAGTAGTAACTCAGTAGCGATGTTCTTGTGTGCTCGATGATGCAGTGACACAATGTTATGTTACAGTGCTCTGAATACACATTCCTAACAGTACCTCTGTAGCGATGTTACAGTGTGCCCGATGATACAGTGACACAATGTTATGTTACAGTGGTCTGTATACACATTCCTAACATTAACTCTTTAGTAATGTTACTGTGTGCTCGATGAGACAGTGAACAACGTTATGTTACAGTGCTCTCTATATACATTTCTAACAGTAACACTGTAGCAATGATACTGTGTGCTCGATACAGTGACAGAATGTTATTTTACAGCACTCTGTATACACATTTCTAACAGTAACTCTGTTGCGATGTTACTGTTTGCGCGATGATACAGTGACACAATGTTATGTCACAGTGCTCTGAATACAAATTTCTAATAGTAACTCTATAGCAATGTTCCTGTGTGCTTGATGATACCTTGACACAAAGTTAATTCACAGTCCTCTGTATACACATTTATAACAGTAACTGTAGCGATGTTACTGTTTGCTCGATGATACACTGACACAAGGTTATGTTACAGTGCTCTGAATACACATTTCTAATAGTAACTCTGTAGCGATTTTACTGTGTGCTCGATGATACAGTGGCACAATGTTATGTAGCAGTGATCTGTATACACATTATCTTACAGTAACTCTGTAGCATGTTACTGTAAGCTCGATACAGTGACAATATGCTATGTTACAGTGCTCTGTATACATATTTCTAACAGTAACTCTGTAGTGATATTACTGTGTGCTTGATGATACAGTGACACAATGTTATGTTATAGTGCTCTGAATATACATTTCTAACAGTAACTCTGTACTGATGTTCCTTTGTGCTAGGTACAGTGACACAATGTTATGTTGCAGTGCTCTCTGTACACATTTCTAATAGTAACCCTGCAGCAATGTTACTGTGTGCTTGATGATACAGTGACACAATGTTATGTTACAGTGCTCTATATACACTTTTCTAGTAGTAACTCTGTAGCGATGTTCTTGTGTGCTCGATGATGCAGTGACAGAATGTTATTTTACAGCACTCTGTATACACCTTTCTAACTGTAACTCTGTAGTAATGTTACTGTTTGCTCGATGATACAGTGACACAATGTTATGTTACAGTGCTCTGAATACACATTTCTAATAGTAACTGTAGCGATGTTACTATGTGCTCGATGATACAGTGACATAAGGTGATGTTACAGTGCTTTATATACACTTTTCTAATAGTAACTCTGTAGCGATGTTCTTGTGTGATCGATGATGCAGTGACACAACATTATGTTACAGTGCTCTGCATGCACATTTCTAATAGTAAATCTGTAGCAATGTTACTGTGTGCTCGATACAGTGACACAATGTTGTTACACTGCTCTGAATACACATTTCTAACAGTAACTCTGTAGCGATGTTTCTGTGTGCTCAATACTGTGACACAACATTATGTTACAGTGCTCTGTATACACATTTCTAACAGTAACTCTATAGCGATGTTACTGTTTGCTCGATGATACATGGATACAATGTTATGTTAAAGTGCTCTGTATACACATTTCTAACAGGAACTCTGTAGCAATGTTACTGTGTGCTCGATTCAGCGACACAATGTTATGTAGCAGTGCTCTCTATACACATTAATAACAATAACTCTGTAGCGATGTTCTTGTGTGCTCGATGATGCATTGACAGAATGTTATGTTATAGTGCACTGAATACACATTCCTAACAGTAACTCTGTAGCGATGTTCTTCTGTGCTCGATGATGCATTGACAGAATGTTATGTTATAGTGAACTGAATACATGTTCCTAACAGTAACTCTGTAGCGATGTTACAGTGTGCCCGATGATACAGTGACACAATGTAATGTTACAGTGCTCTGTATACACATTCCTAAGAGTAAATCTGTAGTGATGTTACTGTGTGCTTGATGATACAGTGACACAATGTTATGTTACAGTGCTCTGTATACACATTTCTAGTAGTAACTCAGTAGCGATGTTCTAGTGTGCTCGATGATGCAGTGACACAATGCTATGTTACAGTGCTCTGAATACACATTCCTAACAGTACCTCTGTAGCGATGTTACAGTGTGCCCGATGATACAGTGACACAATGTTATGTTACAGTGGTCTGTATACACATTCCTAACATTAACTCTTTAGTAATGTTACTGTGTGCTCGATGAGACAGTGAACAACGTTATGTTACAGTGCTCTCTATATACATTTCTAACAGTAACACTGTAGCAATGATACTGTGTGCTCGATACATTGACAGAATGTTATTTTACAGCACTCTGTATACACATTTCTAACAGTAACTTTGTTGCGATGTTACTGTTTGCTCGATGATACAGTGACACAATGTTATGTCACAGTGCTCTGAATACAAATTTCTAATAGTAACTCTATAGCAATGTTACTGTGTGCTTGATGATACTGTGACACAAAGTTAATTCACAGTGCTCTGTATACACATTTATAACAGTAACTGTAGCAATGTTACTGTTTGCTCGATGATACAGTGACACAAGGTTATGTTACAGTGCTCTGAATACACATTTCTAATAGTAACTGTAGCGATTTTAGTGTGTGCTCGATGATACAGTGGCACAATGTTATGTAGCAGTGATCTGTATACACATTATCTTACAGTAACTCTGTAGCGATGTTACTGTGTGCTCGATACAGAGACATTATGTTATGTTACAATGCTCTGAATACAAATTTCTAACAGTAACTCTGTACCGATGTTTCTGTGTGCTCGATACTTTGACACAACATTATGTTACAGAGCTCTGCATGGACATTTCTAATAGTAAATCTGTAGCAATGTTACTGTGTGCTCGATACAGTGACACAATGTTGTGTTACTGTTTGCTCAATACAGTGACATTATGTTATGTTTCAGTGCTCTGTATACACTTTTCTAATGGTAACTCAGTACTGATGTTCCTTTGTGCTCAATAGAGCGACACAATGTCATGATTTAGTGCTCTGTTTAAACATTGCTAATAGTAATTCTGTAGCAATGTTACTGTGTGCTCGATACAGAGCCATTATGTTATGTTACAATGCTCTGAATACACATTTCTGACAGCAACTCTGTAGCGATGTTTCTGTTTGCTCGATACTGTGGCACAGCATTATGTTACAGTGCTCTGTATACACATTTCTAACAGTAATCCTTTAGCAATATTACTGTGTTGTTGATACAGTGATACAATGTTATGTTACATTTCTCTGTATACACATTTCTAACAGTAACTCTGTACCAATGTTTCAGTGTGCTCGATACTGTGACACAACATTATGTTACAGTGCTCTGTATACACATTTTTAACAGTAAATCTGTAGCAATGTTACTGTGTGCTCGATACAGTGACACAATTTTATCTTACAGTGCTCTGTATACACATTTCTAACAGTAACTCAGTAGCAATGTTACTGTGTGCTCGATGATAAGGGGACACAATGTTATGTTGCAGTGCTCTGAATACACATTTCTAGTACTAACTCTGTAGCGATGTTACTGTGTGCTCAATGATACAGTGACACAATGTTATTTAACAGTGCTCTGAATATACATTTTTACAGTATCTCTCCAGCGATGTTACTGTGTGCTCGATGATACAGTTACTCAATGTTATGTTACAGTGCTCTGTATACACATTTCTAACAGTAAATCTGTACCGATGTTCCTTTGTGCTCGATACAGTGACACAATGTTATGTTACAGTGCTCTGCATACACATTTCTAACAGTAACTTTGTAGCAATGTTACTGTATGCTCCATGATACAGTAACACAATGTTATGTTATAGTGATCTGTATACACAGCTCTAACAGTAGCTCAGTACCAATGTTACTGGGTGCTTGAAACAGTGACACAATATTATGTTTCAGTGCTATGTATACACTTTTCTAACAGTAACACTGTAGACATGTTACTGAGTGCTCGATACAGTGACAAAATGTTATGTTACAGTGCTCTCTATACACATTTCTAACAGTAACTCTGTAGCGATGTTCTTATGTGCTTGATGATGTAGTGACACAATGTTATGTTACAGTTCTCTGAAGACACATTCCTAACAGTACCTCTGTAGCGATGTTACAGTGTACCCGATGATATAGTGACACAATGTTATGTTACAGTGCTCTGTATACACATTCCTAACATTAACTCTGTAATAATGTTATTGTGTTCTCGATGATACAGTGAACAATGTTATGTTACAGTGCTCTCTATATACATTTCTAACAGTAACACTGTAGCAATGATACTGTGTGCTCGGTACAGTGACAGAATGTTATTTTACATTACTCTGTATACACATTTCTAACAGTAACTCTGTAGCAATGTTACTGTGTGCTCGATGATACCATGACATAATGTTATGTTACAGTGATCTGTATACAGTTCTAACAGTAGGTCTGTACCAATGTTACTGTGTGCTCAATGATACAGTGACACAATGTTATGTTACAGTGCACTGTATATACATTTCTAACAATAACCCTGTAGCAACGTTACTGTGTGCTCGATACAGTGACACAATGTTATGTTACAGTGCTCTGTATACACATTTCTAATAGCAACTCTGTAGCAATGTTACTGTGTGCTCGATAATACTGTGACACAATGTTATGTTACAGTGCTCTGTATACATATTTCAAACAGTAACTCTGTAGCGTTGTTACTGTTGGCTCAATTATACCGTAATACAATGTTATGTTACAGTGCTATGTATACACATTTCTAACAGTAACTTTGTAGAAATTTTACTGTGTGCTCGATGATACAATGTCACACTGTTATGTAACAGTGCTCTGAATATACATTTCTAACAGTCTCTCTCCAGCGATGTTACTGTGTGTTCGATGATACAGTGACTCAATGTTATTTTACAGTGCTCTGTATACATATTTCTAACAGTAAATCTGTACTGATGTTCCTTTTTGCTCGATACAGTGACACAATGTTATGTTACAGTGCTCTGTATACCAATTCCTAACAGTAACTCTCTGGCAATATTACTGTGTGCTCAATACTGTGACACAATGTTATGTAACAGTGCTCTGTATACACATTTCTAATAGTAACTCTTTAACAATGTTACTGTGTGCTCGATACAGTGACACAAAGTTATGTTACAGAGTAGGGTACTCTTTCTCAGTTTCCTTCAAATTAGAGCCTTGTTAGATAAATATTTATTTCCTGGCAATATAGGAGCCTCACCGCTTCTTGCTATAGTGTTTAGAACTAAATTACAAGGAATAGGGAATTGGTATAGAGTCTTTCAAAATCAGGGCGAGCTGATGGTCGTTATTAACCTTCTCGAAAAAATAAAAATGAAGTATCCTGCGATTTCTCAATTAGAGAATGGCAAGGGATTTCTCAGTATGGCAACAAGTTACTCCGTGCTGCAAACTTCAAAAGGATGGCATTACTATCTAGATGGATGGCCTACTATACCCCCCTTGTTCTACTTAAAATTTATCCTCAAGTCGAGAATAAATGCTTTAGATGCCATCAGGTGGGTGAGGGTGGCTGGTTACATATTGTTTGTAAATGCCCCAGGCTGTTTCAGTTCTGGGGGGAGCTCTGTAGCAATCTGAGCAGTATTTTTGGAAATAATATACAACCAGAATCGGAGGCCATACTGTTTGGTTTGCTAAGACAAAACTTTAACCAGCCTCTCACGAAAGGGGGAAAAGTTCCTATTTATCTCCTTCCTGGTGGCACGTTCATTAATACTTCAGAATTGGAAGAGTACAAAAGTTCCGACTTTTTGGAGTGGTTTAAGAAAATGCAATATGTAAGAGGTTTTGAAAAGGTGTATGCGAAAAGGGTAGGAGCTGTTAAAAGATTTGCGTCTGTTTGGGAATTCTTAGATCTAATGGAAAAGATTCTTCAGGGATAGTGTATAGGCTTTTTATTATAATTCCATCAGCATTTATTTATCTGACATTGTTAATTGGAGTATAAGGTATTAGGATTGTAAAGTAATTTTGGTATCGTTATTTGCTTGAGCATTTCATTTTATGTCAGCTTTTACCGTTATTCGCATTTGTACTATTTTCATTAAATATTGCTAATTAGATTCTTAAAGTTGTATTATTCCAGTCTTGTATTATATAGCTAGTGGAACCATCTTAATGATTTTCTCTCCTGTAATTAAGCCCCTGACATTATTCTATTCTATGGTATTAATTGTTTTAATTGCTTGATTTTACATAAACACTGTTGTTGTGATTTTAACCATTCTGCTCAATAAAAATTTAATTAAAAAAAAAAGTTATGTTACAGTGCTATATATATAAAAACATTTCTAATAGTAACTCTGTAGCAATGTTACTGTGTGCTCGATACAGTGACACAATGTTATGTTACAGTGCTCTGAATAAACATTTCAAATAGTAACTCTGTAGCAATGTTACTGTGTGCTCTATACAGTGACACAATATTATGTTACAGTGCTCTGTATCCACATTTCTAACAGTAACTCTGTAGCAATGTTACTGTGTGCGCCATACAGTGACACAATGTCATATTACAGTGCTCTGTATACACATTTCTAACAGTAACTCTGTAGCAATGTTACAGTGTGCTCGATGATACTGTGACACTATGTTATGTTACAGTGCTCTGTATACACATTTCTAATATCAACTCTGTAGCGATGTTCCTTTGTGCTAGATACAGTGACACAATGTTATGTTACAGTGCTCTGTATGTACATACCTAAAGATAACTCTGTGGCAATATTACTGTGTGCTCGATACTGTGACACAATGTTATGTTACAGTGCTCTGTATACACATTTCTAACAGTAACCCTGTAGCAATGTTACTGTGTACTCGATACAGTGACACAATGTTATGTTACTGTGCTCTCTATACACATTTCTAACAGTAACTCTGTAGCGATGTTACTGTGTGCTTGATGATATAGTGACACAATGTTATGTTAAAGTGCTCTGTATATTCATTTCTAGTAGTAACTCTGTAGCGATGTTCTTGAGTGCTCGATGATGCAGTAACACAATGTCATGTTACAGTGCTCTGAATACACATTCCTAACATTAACTCTGTAGTAATGTTACTGTGTGCTCGAAGATACAGTGACTCAATTTTATGTTACATTTCTATGTATACACATTTCTAACAGTAACTCAGTACCAATGTTTCAGTGTGCTCGATACTGTGACACAACATTATGTTACAGTGCTCTGTATACAAATTTTTAACAGTAAATCTGTAGCAATGTTATTGTATGCTCGATACAGTGACACAATTTTAACTTACAGTGCTCTGTATACACATTTCTATCAGTAACTCTGTAGCGATGTTACTGTTGGCTCAATTATACAGTGATACAATGTTATGTTACAGTGCTATGTATACACATTTCTAACAGTAACTGTAGCGATGTTACTATGTGCTCGATGATACAGTGACACAATTTTAACTTACAGTGCTCTGAATTCACATTTCTAATAGTAACTCTGTAGCAATGTTACTGTGTGCTTGATGTCACAGTGCTCTTTATACACATTTCTAACAGTAACTGTAGTGATGTTACTATGTGCTCGATGATACAGTGACAAAAGGTTATGTTACAGTGCTCTATATACAATTTTCTAATAGAAACTCTGTAGCGATGTTCTTGTGTGCTCAATAATACAGTGACACAATGTTATGTTACAGTGCTCTGTATATACATTTCTAACAATAACCCTGCAGCGATGTTACTGTGTGCTCGATACAGTGACACAATGTTATGTTACAGTGCTCTGTATACACATTTCTAATAGCAACTCTGTAGCAATGTTACTGTGTGCTCGATAATACAGTGACACAATGTTATGTTACAGTGCTCTGTATACATATTTCGAACAGTAACTCTGTAGTGTTGTTACTGTTGGCTCAATTATACTGTGATACAATGTTATGTTACAGTGCTATGTATACACATTTCTAACAGTAACTTTGTAGAAATGTTACTGTGTGCTCGATGATACAATGACACACTGTTATGTAACAGTGCTCTGAAAATACATTTCTAACAGTCTCTCTCCAGCGATGTTACTGTGTGCTCGATGATACAGTGACTCAATGTTATTTTACAGTGCTCTGTATACATATTTCTAACAGTAAATCTGTACCGATGTTCCTTTTTGCTCGATACAGTGACACAATGTTATGTTACAGTGCTCTGTATACCAATTCCTAACAGTAACTCTCTGGCAATATTACTGTGTGCTCAATACTGTGACGCAATGTTATGTTACAGTGCTCTGTATACACATTTCTAATAGTAACTCTTTAACAATGTTACTGTGTGCTCGATACAGTGACACAAAGTTATGTTACAGTGCTATATATATAAAAACATTTCTAATAGTAACTCTGTAGCAATGTTACTGTCTGCTCGATACAGTGACACAATATTATGTTACAGTGCCCTGTATCCACATTTCTAACAGTAACTCTGTAGCAATGTTACTGTGTGCTCCATACAGTGACACAATGTGATGTTACAGTGCTCTCTATACACATTTTTAACAGTAACTCTGTAGTAATGTTACTGTGTGCTCCATACAGTGACACAATGTGATGTTACAGTACTCTCTATGCACATTTCTAACACTAACTCTGTACCGATATTCCTTTGTGCTCAATACAGTGACACAATGTTATGTTACAGTGCTCTGTATACACATTTCTAACAGTAACTCTAGCAATGTTACAGTGTGCTCGATGATACTGTGACACTATGTTATGTTACAGTGCTCTGTATACACATTTCTAATATCAACTCTGTAGCGATGTTCCTTTGTGCTCGATACAGTGACACAATGTTATGTTACAGTGCTATGTATACACATACCTAAAGATAACTCTCTGGCAATATTACTGTGTGCTCGATACTGTGACACAATGTTATGTTACAGTGCTCTGTATACACATGCCTAAAGGTAACTCTGTGGCAATATTACTGTGTGCTCGATACAGTGACACAATGTTCTGGTACAGTGCTCTGTATACACATTTCTAACTGTAACCCTGTAGCAATGTTACTGTGTGCTTGATACTGTGACACAATGTTATGTTACTGTGCTCTCTATACACATTTCTAACAGTAACTCTGTAGCAATGCTACTGTATGCTTGATGATATAGTGACACAATGATATGTTAAAGTGCTCTGTATATTCATTTCTAGTAGTAACTATTTAGCGATGTTCTTGAGTGCTCGATGATGCAGTAACACAATGTTATGTTACAGTGCTCTGAATACACATTCCTAACATTAACTCTGTAGTAATGTTACTGTGTGCTCGAAGATACAGTGACACAATTTTATGTTACATTTCTATGTATACACATTTCTAACAGTAACTCACTACCAATGCTTCAGTGTGCTCGACACTGTGACACAACATTATGTTAACGTGCTCTGTATACAAATTTTTAACAGTAAATCTGTAGCAATGTTATTGTGTGCTCAATACAGTGATACAATTTTAACTTACAGTGCTCTGTATACACATTTCTAACAGTAACTCTGTAGCGATGTTACTGTTGGCTCAATTATACAGTGATACAATGTTATGTTACAGTGCTATGTATACACATTTCTAACAGTAACTTTGTAGAAATGTTACTGTGTGCTCGATGATATAATGACACACTGTTATGTAACAGTGCTCTGATTATACATTTCTAACAGTTTCTCTCCAGCGATGTTACTGTGTGCTCGATGATACAGTGACTCAATGTTATTTTACAGTGCTCTGTAGACACATTTCTAACAGTAAATCTGTACCGATGTTCCTTTTTGCTCAATATAGTGACACAATGTTATGTTACAGTGCTCTGTATACCAATTCCTAACAGTAACTCTCTGGCAATATTACTGTGTGCTCAATAATGTGACGCAATATTATGTTACAGTGCTCTGTATACACATTTCTAATACCAACTCTGTAGCAATGTTACTGTGTACTCGATAATACAGTGACACAATGTTATGTTACAGTGCTTTATATACATATTTCTAACAGTAACTCTGTAGCAATGTTGCTGTGTGCTCAAAGATACAGTGACAAAATGTTATGTTGCAGTGCGCTGAATATACATTTCTAACAGTATCTCTCTAGCGATATTACTGTGTGCTTGATACAGTGACACAATGTTATGTTACAGTGCTCTGTATATACATTTCTAATAGTAACTCTTTAACAATGTTACTGTGTGCTCGATACAGTGACACAAAGTTACGTTACAGTGCTATATATATAGAAACATTTCTAATAGTAACTCTGTAGCAATGTTACTGCGTGCTCGAGACAGTGACAGAATGTTATGTTACAGTGCTGTGAATAAACATTTCAAGTAGTAACTCTGTAGCAATGTTACTGTGTGCTCGATACAGTGACACAATATTATGTTACAGTGCTCTGTATCCAGATTTCTAACAGTAACTCTGTAGCAATGTTACTGTGTGCTCCATTCAGTGACACAATGTGATGTTACAGTGCTCTCTATACACATTTCTAACACTAACTCTGTACCGATGTTCCTTTGTGCTCGATACAGTGACACAATGTTTTGTTATAGTGCTCTGTATACACATTTCTAACAGTAACTCTGTAGCAATGTTACTGTGTGCTCCATAGAGTGACACAATGTTATGTTACAGCACTCTTCATACACATTTCTAACAGTAACTTTGTAGCCATGTTATTGTGTGATTGATACAGTGACACAATGTTATGTTACAGTGCTCTGTATACACATTTCTAGTAGTAACTCTGTAGCGATGTTCTTGTGTGCTCGATGATGAAGTGACACAAGGTTATGCTACAGTGCTCTGAATACACATTCCTCTCAGTAACTCTGTAGAGATGTTACAGTGTGCCCTATGATACAGTGACACAATGTTATGTTACAGTGCCCTCTATACACATTTCTAACACTAACTCTGTACCGATGTTCCTTTTTACTTGATACAGTGACACAATGTTATGTTACAGTGCTCTGTATACACATTCCTAACAGTAACTCTGTAGCAATATTACTGTGTGCTCGATACTGTGACACAATATAATGTTACAGTACTCCGTATACATATTTCTAACAGTAACTCTCTAGCGATGTTACTGTGTGCTCGATGATAGAGCGACACAATGTTTTGTTACAGTGCTCTGAATAAACACCTTTGTAATAGTAACTCTGTAGCGATGTTACTGTGTGCTCGATGATACAGTGACACAATGTTATGTTTCAGTGCTCTGAATACAAATTTCTAACAGTAAACTCTGTAGCAATTTTACTGTGTGCTTGATACAGTGACACAATTTTATGTAACAGTGCTCTGTATACACATTTCTAACAGTAACTCTGTAGCATGTTACTGTGTGCTCGATACAGTGACATTATGTTATGTTACAGTGCTCTGTATAAACATTTCTAATGGTAGATCTGTAGTGATGTTACTGTTTGCTCGATGATACAGTGACACAATGTTAAGTTACTATGCTCTGAATATACATTTCTAACAATAACTCTGTAATGATGTTCCTTTGTGCTCGATGCAAAGACACAATGTTATGTTGCAGTGTTCTGTATGCACATTTCTAATAGTAACTCTGTAGTAATGTTAATGTGTGCTCGATGATACAGTGACACAATGCAATGTTATAGTGTCTGTATACACATTTCTAGCAGTAACTCTGTAGTGATGTTACTGTATGTTGTTAAGTCATCCTGTGCCTGGGCACCCCGCAACTTTTTGCTGAATGGTACTGCTGGTAACTGACTCTGACTGACCCTGGGCTCTGCCTAACCAGGCAGACCTCTATAAAATGAGTTTTATATGCCCTGGGTTAAGTGAAATTTCACATTTCACTCCCCACATTGTGATAAAGTGCTGCCCAAATTCGACTTTGATGCTAGGAGCCCTGTGGAGGGAGGATCTGCAATATTTCTACAGATTCAGAACCCCTAAAGTCTCCCCTAGTTGTCCCATGGGGTGGGGGTCCTGTAGATATAAGCGAAGTACTTATAAAAAACAATGTTTTTTCCCATTGCAAATCCCCTGCCACATAGGTTAACATAGCAGGAAGTTATTAACTAGTATCTCTTGATAGGAGAGGGCTAGAAATACCATTCAAAGACTTCCCCGAATGGTATTAATAAATTCAAGAATATGATATGGTTGAATTTCTCCTAAAGTGTACATGCAAGAAGTTATAAGACTTTCTTGTTTGTAAGTCCAGATTCAGCTTTCCAGTGGTCTGTCCTGATTGGTCAGAGTTAAGTGGATTAGCCAGGCTGCCTTGAAGAGGTGATAAAGAGCCCCTGGGGTTAACCAGCTCTGCTGGGAGGGCAGTGTGCTGCTACACAGGAATGCCAGAGCACGGGGAGGAGTCGTAAACCATGGTCTTCAAAGAGAAGAGGAGGCCTTAGTGTCATTTACAACTCTAAACTTTTCACCTCAGCCAGAGCTAGGCTTATGGAAGGAATGCACAGATGCAAGGGGGAGTGTTTATGTAAAGCAAGCCATCCTAGGGGTGTGTTTAGCCAGCTCTTACCTCCCTGCTGGAAAATCAGCAATTATGAATTTGGAGGATTTGGTGCACTCTGGGACAAACTAATGCCACACTCTACAGGATGTGGTCATATTCTTGGGGAGTTGCCCTGCTCCCATTGGTCAGCAGTGACCTCCTGCTTGACCCATAGAACTTGGAATACGTATCTGAGAGGGGCAGAGTATCTCAGATCTGCTGCTTGAATTTTAAGAAAGCAAGACGTTGCCATGCTGAGAAGTTGGGGTGCAACATTCTAAGGCCTGCCCTCTGAAGACTGCACCAGCTGAAACTACAGTCCTGTGGATTACCTTGCTGAAAAAGAACTAAAGAGTGGACTCCCTGCAAGCTACAGGTTAACAGAGCTCACCTGGACCATCACCACCAAGGATCCTCAACCTGGAGAAATACCAGTGGATTTGTAAGGGTTTTGTCCAAGTGGATTGTGGGAACTGAAGTCCTCAACTTTCAAGGACCATCATAGAGATTCCAGACCCTTGGAGTGAGTTTGAGACACTTTGGGACCCCTTGAGGAACTTCAGGAAGAAGTTCAAGAAGTTTGAGGAACTTTGGAGCAACTTTGAAAAAAAGCTCCATAGAGGCACCGACTCAACCTGGCCAGCCAAGCCCCCTGCCTTCAACTGCGAGCCAGCCAAGCCAACCAGGTTTGTCCCGCTAAAAGCTCCGTAGGTCCCACTTCCAGAGTTTGACCGAGAGTAGAAGAAATCCAAGGCCGGCGAACCCTCACCGAATCCAGCCTGCTGAAGAGCATCGAGGGACCCCGCAAGAAAAAGCTCCGTAAAAGTTTCTAAGTCCGAACGAAGAAAAGGTGACCGGGAGCAACCGCGAAAGCCAAGCCGCCTGCCTTCAACCAAGTGTCGGCCTGGATCCTGGGTTTGCTCCGCTGGAACGCTCCGGATGTCGGACTTCCATAAGTTTGACTGGGAGCTCATCGCAAGGCAATCCAGCGAACCTTCACCGAATCCGGACTGGCTGAGAGCCTCGAGGGGCCCTGGGAAGAAAATCTCCAGAAAAGTTTCTAAGTCCGAAGGTAAAAACTGTGACCGGGACCTACCGCAAGTGGTAGCTGCTCAAGGCTCCATCGCGGTCAGCCTGAAACTTTGACTTTGAGCCGGTCTATCGCGACCAGATATCCCAATAAGGCGCTATATGTTTCTAAGTGCTATATAATGCTAAATCTTTGAAAATTGATATGTCCGGTTCCCTACATTGGATGTTTGACATTTTGGTGTCATTTTAAAGATAAAAATATTTCCTATTTTCATAAATTGGTGTTAGAGTTTTATTATGTGTTGTGTCTTAATTATTTACTGAATTGGTGTTTTTAAATGCTTTACATACCTGTCTTTGAAGTTAAGCCTGTCTGCTCGCAGCCACGTTACCAAGGGTTGAGCATGGGAATAATTTTCTAAGGCCTATGCTGAGTCCTATCATGTGTTAGTGGCCTTATTGCCAGTGGGAGACCTACATTTGCCCCTACCAATAATCCACTTTCCAACATTTGGTGCTCAGCGGTGTGGATGAGGACTTGTGTTTAAAAGTACACTTTTCAGTAAAGTGAATTAAGATTATACAAATCCTCTAAATTGCCTTAGAACAAAACTTTTGAGTTTGATTTTTGGAATTTGGACTAAACTGTTTTTAATCCATTGTTTTGGTTTTTCCAAATTGTTCTAAGTCTGTTGTGCCTAGTTTTTGTGACCCAAAACTAGGGAACCATGGAGCTGGTCCCAGTTCAAGATAGCTGATCTTAGGGTACAGTGTAGGCTTAGGGGGCTGCCTGCTTCCAAAAGGATTAGGAAGGCAGGGTTACTCAAGTCCCTACAGGCCTGGGCTGGGGTAGCTGAGGAGATTCAAGGGGGGATAGAGGGTGTTCCCCCAACCTCACCCAAGAGGGAGTTGAGGATGGTGCCTCTTCCATTATCTCTAATGTTAGCCCTATGATTCCAGATGGTGGGAGTGGGGAAGGGTCCCTTACTCAGGAACCACCAGTGTCCCTTGCAGAGAGACAGCTTGAGGCTCAATTAACTTTGATTGCCTTGGAGGAGAAATTGGAATTGGCTGAGAAGAAATGGAAGAGGGAGGAGGCGTTCAAAAGAAATGGTGGCAGTGAAAATGATGAAGATTTTGAGATGTCCAGGGGTGGTGGATTTGATCCCAAACTTCCCAAGGGTAAACTGCCCAAGTACACTGAGGGGGATGACATTGACAAGTGGCTTGCAGCTTTTGAGCGGGCCCTTAAAATGAGTAGGGTTCATTCTAGTTATTGGGGTGCACTCCTGTGGGAGTTGATTCCAGTAGCTGGGAGGGATAGGCTCCTGACCCTGAAGGGAGAGGAGGCAGAATCATACCAGCAGATGAAGGCATGCTTAGTCAAGAGATTTGATCTGACTCCAGAGCAGTACAGGGTGAAGTTTAGAGGCACCCAGAAATTGAGTTCAAAGTCTTGGGTAGACTTTGTGGACGTTTCAGTGAAGGCACTGGAAGGCTGGATTGTTGTTAACAAAGTTGACACATATGAGGGATTGTATAATTTGTTTTTGAAAGAACATATTTTGACTCATTTTGCAGAAGAGAAGTTACGCCAGTATCTAGTGGACTCTAAGCTGACAGACCTTAGAGAGCTGGGGGAAGCAGCTGATGAGTGGGTGAGAACCCGGGTTTCCATTTAGCACCAGGGGAGTGACCAGAAGAAAGGGGACAGGTCCCTCCTCAAGGGAAAGCCCAAGGGAAGGAAGGTCAAAACCAGAAGGAGTCCTCCAAAGACCCACAAAAACCTGCACAAGGAGCGGGGCCCGAGCCAACCCAAATTCAAAGAGAGGTGGAATCAGGGAAAGAATGGTAGGTTCTTTGATCCCTCAAAAGTGGGTAAGGGCTTTGACTGTAACCAGCCAGGGCACAAACAGGGAGATGCTGTCTGCGCCAAGAAGCTCCCCCCTAAGGGGCCATCCACAGGGATTGCCAGTGTCAGTGTAGGGGTGGAGAGTGGTGCCCCAGAGAGGGGTAGTCAGGTGGTGGATGCAACCTTAGTGTCCCTGGGTGGGGTGAATATTGCAGCCCTTGCTGCCTTACCTCCAAACATGGACAAGTACAGGCAGAGGCCTAAAGTGAATAGGACTGAGGTTGAGGCTATCAGAGACACTGGGGCTAGTGTAATTATGGTCCTGGATGAGCTGGTGCCTCCAGGGAGGTTGTTACCTGGTGAGTTTCACCAGGTGACTTATGCAGGCAGCACTACCAAACTCCATCCTATGGCTGTGGTGGATTTGGAATGGGGAGGTGTGACAGACCCTATGAAGGTAGCTGTGTCAAAGGTGCTCCCAGTCCAGTGTTTACTGGGCAAAGATCTTGAAGCCTCTGTGTGGTCAGAGGTGGAGAGAGGACTCCATATGAAAATATTCGAGCTCCCTGAGTGGGTATGTGCTGTGACTAGGTCACAGACTAGCCAGAAGGGAGGGGCTAGACACTTGGACCCTGGAACAAAGGGCCAAGCATCCAAGGACAAGGGCACTGGGCCTGGTGAGCCAGCCAATGGAACTCCAGAGGTACAGGAAGAATCTAACCCAGATGGGGAGGATCTGGCCTCTGAGGGAGGGACTCCATTACTGCCAGAGGTGTCAGATTTGGCAGAACTGACAGGAGCAGGTGGACCCTCCAGGGAGGAGTTCAGTAAGGGACAGCGTGACTGTCCCACCCTTGAGAGCTTGAGGCAGATTGCTTCTAAGCAAGAGGAAGGGGATGACAGTGGGTTTCACAAACTCTACTGGGAAGATGGACTGCTTTATATTGAGGCCAGAAACCTCAAGGAGGGGGCCACCAGGAGGTCGGTGGTGCCCCAGAAGTACAGAGAGTTCATCCTGACTTTGGGTCATGATATCCCCTTGGCAGGACATTTGGGACAGACAAAGACATGGAACCGGTTGGTGAACCATTTCTACTGCCCCCATATGTCTGAAAAGGTAAAGGAGTTCTGCAGCTCCTGTGTCACCTGTCAGGCCAGTGGCAAGGCAGGGGGCAAGACAAAGGCTCCCCTAATACCACTGCCAGTGGTTGGGGTTCCTTTTGAAAGGGTGGAGAGGACATTGTTGGTCCCCTGGACCCACCTACTGCATCAGGGAATAGGTATATCTTAGTGGTAGTAGACCATGCCACTAGGTACCCTGAAGCAATCCCTCTTAGAACCATTGATGCTCCTGCAGTGGCTAGAGCACTGCTTATTGTGTTCACCAGAGTAGGTTTTCCAAAAGAGGTGGTATCAGATAGGGGCACGAACTTCCTGTCCAGCTATCTGACTGCTATGTGGGATGAGTGTGGTGTCAACTACAAGTTCACCACACCCTATCACCCACAAGCAAATGGTCTTGTTGAGAGATTCAACAAAACCCTGAAGGACATGATAAATGGGTTGTCAGAGAAACTCAGGAGGAGATGGGATATTCTCCTCCCATGCTTAAAGTTTGCCTACAGGGAGGTGCCACAGAAAGGGGTTGGTTTCAGTCCCTTTGATTGTTGTTTGGACACCCTGTGAGGGGGGCCATTGAGCCTGCTCAGAGAGTCTTTAGAGAAGCCTCTTAAAGAAGCAAAGGACAATGTGCTTGACTGTGTGCTAGGCCTGAGATCTAGAATGGCAGAGTACATGTACAAGGCAAACAGGAAACTGGAGGCCAGCCAGGAGCTCATGAAGCACTGGTATGATCAAAAGGCTACTATGCCTGAGTATACTCCAGGACAATTGGTGTGGGTGTTGGAGCCTGTGGCTCCCAGGGCCCTCCATGACAAGTGGAGTGGGCCCTATCCAATCTTAGAAAAGAAGGGTGAGGTTACCTAGTTGGTTGACCTTGGCACCCCCAGGAACCCTCATAGGGTCCTCCATGTGAATAGATTGAAACCCCACCATGACAGGGCAGACATGACCATGTTACTGGTCACTGATGAGGGTGTGGAGGAGGAAACTGAGCCTGTGTCCGACCTCCTCTCCACTAATGTGCAAGATGGGTCAGTGGAGGGAGTTGTGCTCTCTCCCAAGTTGACAGACCAGCAGCACAGAGACTGTAAGCAAGTGCTGGAGCAGTTTTCTGGCCTGTTCTCTTTGACCCCAGGCATCACTGAGTGGTGTGTGCACCACATTGACACTGGTGACAGCCTACCTGTCACAAATAAACTGTACAGGTTGTCTGACCATGTCAGAGCCAGCATTAAAGCTGAGGTTGCTAAGATGCTGGAACTGGGGGTAATTGAACCATCTGAGAGTCCATGGGCCAGTCCAGTGGTGCTGGTACCTAAACCTAATCCTCAGGGGGGACCCAAGGAGTTAAGGTTCTGTGTGGACTAGAGAGAATTGAATGCAGTCACAAAGACTGACGCTCACCCTATACCTAGAGCTGATGAGCTCATTGACAGGTTAGGGGCTGCTAAGTTCCTGAGTACTTTTAATTTGACTTCAGGATACTGGCAGATTGCCCTCACTGATGGAGCAAAGGAGAGGTCAGCATTCTCCACACCAGAGGGACATTATCAGTTCAAGATAATGCCCTTTGGCTTAAAAAATGCATCTGCCACCTTACAAAGGTTGGTGAACTGGGTCTTGTCTGGGTTGGAACAGTTCAGTGCAGCTTACCTGGATGATATAGCTGTATACAGTTCTACCTGGGGGGATCACTTAAGACACCTAAGGGAAGTGCTCCAGGCCATGCAGCAAGCAGGCCTGACTATTAAGGCCAGTAAGTGCCAAATAGGGCAGAGTTCTGTGGTGTACCTGGGCTAACTGGTAGGTGGGGGCCATGTACAGTCTCTCCAAGCTAAAATCCAAACTATTTTGGATTGGACAGCTCCTGTTACCCAGACTCAGGTCAGGGCATTCCTTGGACTGACAGGGTATTATAGAAGGTTTGTTCAAAATTATGGGACCATTGTGGGGCCCCTAACAGAACTCACTTCTAAAAAGAGGCCCAAGAAGGTGGATTGGACCCAGAGTGTCAGAAGGCTTTTGACACTCTGAAAGCTGCAATGTGTTCAGCACTAGTGCTACTGGCCCCTGACTACACAAAAGAATTTGTGGTTCAGACAAATGCTTCAGAGCAAGGGATTGGGGCAGTGTTGTCACAGCTAAATGAAGAGGGCCTTGATCAGCCAGCTGCCTTTATTAGCAGGAGACTTCTTCCCAGAGAGAGAGGCTTTTGCTGTGGTTTGGTCCCTGAAAAAGTTGAGACCATATTTGTTTGGGACTCACTTTCGTGTTCAAACTGACCACAGGCCTCTCAGATGGCTCATGCAGATGAGAGGGAGAATCCCAAGCTGTTAAGGTGGTCCATTTCCCTACAGGGGATAGACTTTATAGTGGAACACAGACCTGGGGTTTCCCATGCAAATGCGGATGGACTTTCCAGGTTTTTCCACTTAGCTGATGAGGACTACCAGTGTGTAGGTTCATAACCCATCACCTTTCATTTGGGGGGGGCTATGTTGCAAAGTCATCCTGTGCATGGGCACCCCCCAACTTTTTGCTGAATGGTACTGGTTGTAACTGACTCTGACTGACCCTGGGCTCTGCCTAACCAGGCCCAGGGCCAGTGCTATGCTGAAAAAGACACATTTAGAATACAGTGAAAACACCTAGATACACTAGGGTACACTAAGGGTTGGGGTACCCCTGTGGTTGGCATGACCTACCCTATCAGACCCTATTAAATATTAGGGCAGGGGGATTACAACTACCTAGAAGTCCCTAGCCCACAATAGGGCATGGCAGTTTGGAGGCCAGCAGCTTTTCTGCAATTGCATGTATGCACTGCTGAAGCCTGGGGTCAGTTTTAAAAGTAGCCCTGGGTGGCAGTACTGCTTTTAAAAAGTAGATTGTGCTCAAACTCGACTTTGGGGCACTTAAAAATGGATAACCTACAATGTTTTGGCATATTAGGAACCCCCAGGGTCTCCCCTAGGTGTCCCAGGAGTGGGGGGTCAGGTAGTTATAAGGTAGACCCTTATAAAATGAGTTTTATATGCCCTATGCCCTAGGTTAAGTGAAATGTCACATTTCACTCCCCATATTGTGATAAAGTGCTGCCCAAATTCGACTTTGATGCTAGGAGCCCTGTGGAGGGAGGATCTGCAATATTTCTACAGATTCAGAACCCCTAAAGTCTCCCCTAGTTGTCCCATGGGGTGGGGGTCCTGTAGATATAAGGGAAGTACTTATAAAATATGTTTTTGTAAGTCCTGGTGCTGGAAAAATGGCCCAAGTCATTTTTCCCATTGCAAATCCCCTGCCACATAGGTTAACATAGCAGGAAGTTATTAACTAATAACCCTTGATAGGAGAGGGCTAGAAGTACCATTCAAAGACTTCCCGAATGGTATTAATAAATTCAAGAATATGATATGGTTGAATTTCTCCTAAAGTGTACATACAAGAAGTTATAAGACTTTCTTGTTTGTAAGTCCAGATTCAGCTTTCCAGTGGTCTGTCCTGATTGGTCAGAGTTAAGTGGATTAACCAGGCTGCCTTGAAGAGGTGATAAAGAGCCCCTGGGGTTAACCAGCTCTGCTGGGAGGGCAGTGTTCTGCTACACAGGAATGCCAGAGCAGGGGGAGGAGTCGTAAACCATGGTCTTCAAAGAGAAGAGGAGGCCTTAGTGTCATTTACAACTCTAAACTTTTCACCTCAGCCAGAGCTAGGCTTATGGCAGGAATGCACAGATGCAAGGGGGAGTGTTTATGGAAAGTAAGCCATCCTACGGGTGTGTTTAGCCAGCTCTTACCTCCCTGCTGAAAAATCAGCCATTATGAATTTGGAGGATTTGGTGTACTCTGGGACAAAATAATGCCACACTCTACAGGATGTGGTCATATTCTTGGGGAGTTGCCCTGCTCCCATTGGTCAGCAGTGACCTCCTGCTTGACCCAGAGAACTTGCAATAAGTATCTGAGAGGGGCAGAGTCTCTCAGATCTGCTGCTTGAAACTTAAGAAAGCAAGACGTTGCCATGCTGAGAAGTTGGGGTGCAACATTCTAAGGCCTACCCTCTGAAGACTGCACCAGCTGAAACTACAGCCCTCTGGATTACCTTGCTGAAAAAGAACTAAAGAGTGGACTCACTGCAACCTACAGGTTAACAGAGCTCACCTGGACCATCACCACCAAGGATCCTCAACCTGGAGAAATACCAGTGGATTTGTAAGAGTTTTGTCCAAGTGGATTGTGGGAACTGAAGTCCTCAACTTTCAAGGACCATCTTGGAGCTTCCAGACCCTTGGAGTGAGTTTGAGACACTTTGGGACCGCTTGAGGAACTTCAGGAAGAAGTTCAAGAAGTTTGGAGAACTTTGGAGCAACTTTGAAAAAAAGCTCCATAGAGGGACCGACTCAACCTGGCCAGCCAAGTCGCCTGCCTTCAACCGCGAGCCGGCCAGGATCCTGGGTTTGCTCCGCTGGAACGCTCCGGAGGTCGGACTTCCATAAGTTTGACCGGGAGCTCATCGCAAGGCAATCCGGCGAACCCTCACCGAATCCGGACTGGCTGAGAGCCTCGAGGGACCCCGGGAAGAAAAGCTCCAGAAAAGTTTCTAAGTCCGAAGGTAAAAACTGTGACCGGGACCTACCGCAAGTGGTAGCCGCTCAGGGCTCCATCGCAGTCAGCCTGAAACTTTGACTTTGAACCGGTCTATCGCGACCAAGTAGCCCAATAAGGCGCTATATGTTTCTAAGTGCTATATAATGATAAATCTTTGAAAATTCATATCTCCGATTCCCTACATTGGATTTTTGTCGTTTTGGTGTCATCCTAAAGATAAAAATATTTCCTATTTTTATAAATTGGTGTTGGATTTTTGTTATGTGCTGTGTCTTAAATATTTACTGAATTGGTGTTTTTAAATGCTTTACATACCTGTCTTTGAAGTTAAGCCTGTCTGCTCGCAGCTACGTTACCAAGGGTTGAGCATGAGAATAATTTTCTAAGACCTATGCTGAGTCCTATCATGTGTTAGTGGCCTTATTGCCAGTGGCAGACCTACATTTGCCCCTACCAATAATCCACTTTCCAACACTGTGTGCTTGTTATAATGACATTTTGTTATATTACCATGCTCTGAATACACATTTCTAACAGTAACTCTGTATCGAAGTTACTGTGTTCTCAATGATACAGTGACACAATGTTATGTTACACTGCTCTGTATACACATTACTAACAGTAACTCTGTTGCGGTGTTTATGTGTGCTCGATGATACAGTGACACGATGTTATGTTACAGTGCTCTGAATACAAATTTCTAACAGTAACTCTGTAGCGATGTTACTGTGTGCTTGATACAGTGATATTATGTTATTTTACAGTGCTCTGTATACACATTTCTAACAGTAACTCAGAAGCGATGTTACTGTGTGCTCAATGATATAGTGACACAATCTTATCTTACAGTGCTCTGTATACACATTTCTACCAGTAACTTTGTACCGATGTTACTGTGTGCTCGATGATTCAGCTGCACAGTGTTATGTTACAATGCTATGAATACACATTCCTAACAGTAACTCTGCAGTAATGTTACTGTGTGCTAGATATAGGGACACAATGGTATGTTACACTGCTCTATATACACATTTCTAACAGTAACTATGTAGCAATGTTACTGTGTGCTCGAAGATACAGTGACACAATGTTATGTTATAGTGCTCTGTATACACATTTCTAACAGTAACTCTGTAGCGATATTACTGTGTGCTCGATGATACAGTGACAGAATATTATTTTACAGTGCTCTGAATACACATTTCTAATATTAACTCGAAACAGTAACACAAAAATACATTACAATGCTCTGTACACACATTTCGAATACTAACTAATAGCAATGTCACTGTGTGCTCAATGGTACAGTGACACAATGTTATGTTACAGTGCTCTGTATACACATTTCTAACAGTAACTCTATAGCGATGTTACTGTTGACTCAATGATACAGTGATACAATGTTATGTCACAGTTCTATTTATACACATTTCTAACAATAACTCTGTAGAAATGTTACTGTGTGCTCGATGATACAATGACACACTGTTATGTAACAGTGCTCAGAATATAAATTTCTAACAGTTTCTCTCCAGCGATGTTACTGTGTGCTCGATGATACAGTGACTCAATGTTATGTTACAGTGCTCTGTATACACATTTCTAACAGTAAATCTGTACCGATGTTCCTTTTTGCTCGATACAGTGACACAATGTTATGTTACAATGCTCTGTATGCCAATTCCTAACAGTAACTCTCTGGCAATATTAGTGTGTGCTCAATAATACAGTGACACAATGTTATGTTACAGTGCTCTGTATACACATTTCTAACAGTAACTCTGTAGCGATGTTACTGTGTGCTCAATGATACGGTGACACAATGTTATGTTACAGTGCACTGAATATACATTTCTAACAGTATCTGTTGGACTTGGCCCTTTTGCAGGGTCATCCCTGAACTTTTTGCCTTCCTCCCTGTTTTTGTTGGTTTTATGACTCTGGGCACTTTACCACTGCTGATCAGTGCTAAAGTGCATATGCTCTCCCTATTGTAAATTGATGTATGGATTAGTGACTCCATGATTGGCTTATTTGATTTACTGTCAGACCTTAGTATAGTGCACCATGTGTGCCCAGGGCCTGTAAATCAAATGCTGCTGGTGGGCTTGCAGCACTGATTGTGCCACCCACAGAAACAGCTTGTAAACTATGGCTCAGGCCTGCCATTGCAGAGCCTGTGTGCAGTCTGGGCCTGCCATATTGACTTGGTAAGTGCACCCACTTGCCAGTCCCTAAACCTTCCCTTTTCTACATATCAGACACCCCTAAGGTAGGCCCTAGGGCAGGGTGCATTGTATGTAAAAGGTAGGGCATGCCCTGGTGTGTGTAGCATGTCCTGATAGTGAATTACAGCCAATTTCTTTTTTTTTTTTTTTAATCCTCATTCGCCACCAACCTCACTTCACTTCGCGCCCAAGCTGTCTATACCTATACTCAGCAAGCTGAGAAAAGTAGGCAGTTGGAAGTGGAAACCTCAGGGAAGACCCGCCTACAGGTATGATGGCTGACTTGAGCGCTAATGAAACCAGATGAGATAACTCTTCCGCAAAGCTCCAAGAGCTTGATGACATTCGTCATAATACTTCCAAATGAGACTGGGAGTAACCGACTTAGCCCGAAGAGTATCAGGGCAGCATAATCATGGGACTCAAAAGAAAAAAAAAGGGAAAAAAAGCTAATTTGTTAACTCTGAAACCAGTCTGAGCTGGAGCAAGTCCCAAAATGCTGTCTTCTTTCCACTGCAAGATCTGGCAAGGTCTAACTTAGAGATCGCCAACACTGAAGTCAGCCAATCTGAAAAAAAGGAGGAGTGGATTCTGTCCATCTTTTGCATATTTGTCTCCTGGCTAACAGGATAGCATAAAAAAGCAATGATCTGGATGGACCCGTAACTTGATGTGTGAAGCCAAAAATAATCAAGGGTAGGTCTATCTGAATTGGACAGCCCAAAGTGTTCGCCAAAAATTTGCCAACACTGTCCCAAAAGGTAGTCAGGGCAGGGCATTCCTTAAACATATGTATGTCTGAAGCTTGGGCCAGACCGCATTTCTTGCAGCTAACTGGTGGGCCTTTGACAATTTTAGAAAGCTTTTGAGGGGAGAAATAAGCCCTGTGGAGGGTAAACAGGTGGTTCCTTTTCAACCATGCTGGTTTGACTACGTCGTGGAGGATCTTACAAGAGTTCTGCCATAGACAGTCACAGTGTTGGTCAGGTAAAAATTCCCCCCACAGTTCCTCGGCCAGTTTGAATTCACCGTCTGCAGACTCAGCTATGGCTTGATACCAAAAGGAAGCTTCCTTCCTCCCAGGTGGCTTAGCGACAAGCTGGTGTTCTAAAAAGTTGCCACTCCCTATAGGGTTCTTACTGTTTAGTTGTGATTGGGCCCAACTTTTCAACTGAAGGTATTTAAACCTTGACAGGCCTCCTCTGATTTTATCCTTATGTTGTTCCCATGAAACGAGAATGCCATCAGAGGCCAGGTCCCCCCAGACCGTCAGCCCAGCTTCTCTTAGGGGTACTGACAGTCTGTCTCTCAGGCACTCCGAGGCGCCAGGAGAGTCCCAGAGCGGGGCCAAGCTTGAAAAATAACTGAGCGCAACAGTGCTTTTAAGTTTAGCCCAAGTTTTAGCAAAACCCTGAAGGACCTTCAGCTTAACCTTTTTAAAACACTTTGGGTCTCCAAATTTGAACAGATATCCCTCCTCAGGTAAGTTGGCTCCCCTAAGCATGGCGAGAAACATCCCCCCCGCTCCGGTGCTAACCGGTATTTTCAAAAGCATACTTGAATGTGTAAGTTGAAAAGCCCAAGCATAAAACTGGAGATCTGGTAAAGCAAGGCCTCCTTTTTCTCTCCTGCGCATCAACTTTTTCCAAGCTATTCTTATTAATAATAATAATAATAATAATAATACAGACAATTGTAAAGCGCGGCAGCTACCACAAACAGAGGTGTCCCGGCGCTAAGCGAAAAGCAGTGCAGCGCTGGACCGCTCAGAGCATAGCCTCGGGCCCTCAGTCTGCCCTAAAGAGGCAGGTTTTCACCATTTTCCTAAAGAGGGACTCTGTTTCTATAATGCGGAAATTGCTCGGCAGGGTGTTCCATAGCTTTGCAGCACCGAGCGTCTGGGCGTTGATTTATACGCCCAGACAAAGGAATTGATGTCCCGCTGTAGCTTGTCTATAGCCAATTTTTCGAAATGCAGAGGAATACAATTGAAAAGAAAGGTGACCTTGGGGAGAATCGACATCTTAACTAGATTGACCCTCCCGAGAATGGATAAAGGAAGTTGAGCCCAGGATTTCATCAGCTTCTGACACTCCCTAGCGACCATAGTTAGATTCGTCTCTGCTATCTTTGTTATATCTTGCACAATTTTGATCCCCAAGTATCTCATCTTAGAGCTGATCTGGTGCTGATGCTGGGTCCCCCCAGGGTTCCAAACCATGATTTCTGTCTTTGCGGCATTAATCTCGTAACCTGAGACAAATCCAAAATCTTGAGCCAGGCTGATCACTGCTGGAAGTGCTGTTGACAGGTTATCCGAAAGGACTAAGATGTCGTCTGCATACAGAGTGACCTTCCTCTCCCACTCCCCATACTTGAAAGACTGAATGTTAGAATCTTCCCTGAGCCGTTGGGCAAATGGCTCAATATATAGGTCAAAGAGGAGAGGGGACAGTGGGCAGCCCTGCCTGGTCCCCCTAGAGATCTTGAAGGATTCTGTGATATTACCATTAACAAAAAGTCTAGCTGTTGGTTCCTGATATATCAACTGAACAGTTTGACAAAACTTTTTCCCTAGGTTAAATTTCCCCAAGTCAGGTAGGTCCAGTTGACCCTGTCGAAAGCCTTGGTAGCGTCAAAGGTCATGGCCGCTAATGGGAGTGAGTAAGTAGAGGCCAAATCAATCGCCCCTATAAGATCATAGGTAAGGTCAGATAGTTGCCTTCCCTTGACAAAGCCCTTCTGATCCAGATGGAGAATATCGCCTGCCACAAGTCCCAATCTGGCCGCCAAAATTGAAGTGAAGATTTTATAGTCCGCATTCAAAAGTGAAATGGGCCTATATGACCCACAACTTGATGGATTTTTCCCCGGTTTCAAGATTAAAATAATTGTGGCGTCATTCCATGAGACTGGGAGCTTTAGGCCTTCCTGTAGTATCTGGTTAAAGAGCTTTGTCAAGGTAGGGACGATCCTATCACTCATTGATTTATAGAGCTCGGCTGGGAGCCCGTCGGGTCCCGCGGCCTTTCCGTTCTTACAAAGTGATATAGCTCTCCTAACCTCTTCTTGGGTAAATTCCCGATCTAAGTGATCCTGCTGATCAAGTTTCAGGGAGGGGAGTGAGATTTTATCCAACCAACCCTTAACAATAGATTTATCTACCAATTTGTCCTCTCGGTAGATATCTTGGAAAAAAATCAGAAAAGCATCACAGATTTCCTCATCCGAAGAGAGAGTAACATCCCCACCTTCATTGGTGATTTCTTTGATCTGGTTTCTTACCCGGTCCGATTTAGTTTTCCATGCAAGGAGCTTTCCTGCCCCTTCTCCATACTCAAAATGGGCAATCTTGCTTGCCTCCCATCTTCGGATGAGCCTAGTATGCAGGATATTCTCCAACTGACCTTTCAATTTGTTGAAGTTAGTCTGACGCTCTTGCTGAATTTCAGGTGAAGCCTGGCTATTTAAATCAGCCTCCATTACCTTCAGTTTAGCTTCGATTGATGCAATCTCCTCTTTATATCTTTTATTTCTGTAGCTCGACCTGCTTGTAATTTGACCCCTCAAGAAAGCCTTTAAAGAATCCCATACAACTGATGTCACAGCCGAATCTAAATTAATTCTCAAAAAACATTCCGTTTCCTGAGATAAAAAGGAAATCTCCTCTTCCTCCAAAAGTAAGGCTCGGTCGAAGGACCATGACCTGGTGTAGCTAGGTAGTGGCCACTCTAAATCTAATAAAATGCCAGAATGGTCTGAGAGATGAGATGCCAAGTAGGATATATTTTTATCTCTGCCTCTTAGAGATTGGTTGATCAAAACATAATCTATTCTTGATTTATGCCGGTACTTGTAGTTTCTATAAGAAGCTCCCAACTGCTGGCCTGATCTTTCTCTCCAAATATCAGAGAGGGCGAATTGCTTCATCATCTCTAATAAGAAATCCCGAGACTTAGAAGGGACCACGGCTCTGTTGTTTGGTGGCTTATCTAATGAAGGATTAAATACAATATTAAAATCACCTGCTAGGACTACTGGTTCAGGAAAGTCCAGCAAATGCGAAAAAATAGTCTTAAGAAAAGAGGGATCATCTTGATTGGGTCCATAGTAGCCAACCAAGGTAAACTGGAACCCCAAAATAAAAACTTTCACCTGCCACTTTCCATCTGCCACATGGGTCAACTAACTGTAATAGGATCCGGGCCTTGGCGGATTTTTTGAATAGGATTAAAACCCCTCTGATATTTGCTGACTGATTAGTGCTGACATAAGAACCAACCCATCTTTTATTCTTAAGAAGGCTGACAGTCTCTTCTTTAAGCAAGTGTGTTTCCTGGAGAACAATGACCTGCGCGGGGGAATCCCCAAGATATTGCAGAATCTTGTCTCTTCTTGGTCTTACGCGCAGACCATTGACGTTCCAGGACAGGATCTGTATAAAGCTCATGGCGGGTCAAAACGACGGCCTGTTACCGAAAGAGGAGATTGAAAAAGCCAGCACCAGCACCCGATCCATTGCAATTCCCTAGTTGTAACTCTTGAGATTCAGATTGATAAAACTAGTGTAAGGTGAATGAGGAAGTTTTTTGTTTTTTTACCCGCTGCTCCCCACCCCAACCCCTGTTCCCCCTCCACCCCGCCCCCCAACCCTGGAGAACCCTTACCCCAATTATCTGGACAGATGTAGTTCAGAGATTACATCCCAGAGCAACCCGCCCCGCCCCGCCCCGCCCCACCTTTAAAAATGTGGAGAAAAAAAACCCCTCGAAACCACTGAAGAGATAAAGGGAGAGAGCTAATTAAATAATAAGATGTGTGTGCTTATTTTTATGTACATGTTTTTTTAGAATTTTTTTTTTCCCTCCTCCCTTCTTTTTTTTTTTTTTAAATGTTCCTACCCCCTCCTTTAATCTCTAATATATATCCTTTTTTTTTTTTTTTTAACAACTCCTGCTTTTTCTTACTCAAGTTATCCAACCTCCCACCACCCACTACATGGGATTTTCCTATAACTCCAACCCAATCATCAATTATGTCGATAAATGAAAAGAGAAAAGAGAAAAGAGTGGGAAGTGGGAAGTGGAACGAGAGAAGGCTATCAACTAGTAAGAAGAAATACAGTTACCATTCCCAGGCCGAGTTTCCCTCTTAAGGGCGCCCCTTGCTAATCGTATCGAGCAGCTCATCCGCCTCCTGAACTGATCTTAAGTTATGCATTTTATTGTTGTGCATGACCTTCAGGAAGGCGGGAAACTTTAACTGAGCTACCACACCATGCTTCTTAGAGTCGTCTAACTTCCTTCCTAGCTCCCACTGCCTGTCCAGTGTGAACCTGGAAAGGTCAGAACGAATTTCAAAAGAGAACTCTTTAGCCTTCAATGATTTCACTTTCAGTGCTAAGTTAAGAATCCTCTCTTTTAAAGCAAAGGTGAGAAAGTTGATTAGTATCTTCCTGGCCTTAGATCTATTAGGATTCCTATGACAGGGATCCCTATGCACCCTCTGTATATCGTGACTCAAAGATTCTTCTGAGTCCTCAAGCTGTAGGGAGACTTTGAGTAGAGATACAATATAGGATCTAAGATCTGATCCTTCACTCCCTTCTGGGATATTCAGAAGACACAGGTTATTTCTGCGAGCATTGTTTTCCAATACTTCCATCCTGTCACGGAGGTCTGCCCCTTCTTTCCTTAACAGTTGAATATCTGACTTTCCCGTCCCGAGATGTTCTTTAAATTCACCGACTTTGTTCTCTAAGGTCTCAGTCCTGGAATTCAGCAGATCCACCTTCTTCTCCAAAGATTCACAAAAGCTTCTGATCTCTCCCTGGTTGGCAGCAGATACCGCAAAACCCTTTTTTATATCCTCGGATAGTGTGACAAAAAGAGCTTCCAAGGCTGTAGGTGACGACCCGGCCACCGCCTGTTCCTTAAAAGGATCACTGTGAAAGCCACTGCTGTCTGCATCTGGGTCTGGGTTTGGGTTTGATCCACAGGGCTAGTGATAGAGCTGGTGGCGGCCAAAACGGGCTCCGAAATTGTATTGGGATTACCCTGCTGAGAAATCTGATTTATTTCAGGCTCCATGATTTTATCAGCTGCTGCCGCACATGATAACGAAGGAGTTGTTAAAGTGGCTGGAGTATTCCTGAGGGCTTCGCCCTGAGTTATAATATCCAGGACTTCTGGCTGAACCCTGAAGTACGAGCGCAATGATGGAGTAACCCTAACTTTAGTGTTAGAGGGGTTGCTTTTAGACCTCCTAGGTTTAATAGATCTGCCTTTAACTTGATACCTCTGAAAGGCTGAGCTGTTAGTCGAAATAGGAGCTAAAGGAGTATCAAGTGGCTCAGATATGCCTCTATCGGCGCTTTGATCAACCCAAGTGGACTTTTTAGAGCTATTTTTTAATATCAGCTTGGTGGGTCCCAAACAAACCCCTGCACCCTTTTTATGCCTCTTAGTACCCCTCTTAGAAGCGATGGTAAGTTGTGACTTCTCCTGAAAAGGGAACTGATCCTCCTGAAGGACTTGAAACTCGGGGACAGAAGCCTCCTGTGAGTGCTGCAGTTGTTGGTTATCAGGATCCTTTTCCACAACCGCTGTACCTGACTCAAATGTTGAGACAGGGAGCTCCTGCTGCCCTTTCTGGTCTCCCTTCAGGAAAAAAACGCTGATGCTGTCTCTGCCGCTGCTCACCCGGAGGTGTCCGCGAGCAACCGCTCTGCGGCCCCTGCGGAGCTTCAGGGCGGCCTCAAACCAGCGAGACGAGACGGAGAAGCGTCTATCCGCCTCTCCACGACACATCCCCGGCTGAGCGACAGTGACGGTGCCGGTGTAAGAATCCTCAACGGCAGCTCGAGAAGAGGCCCAAAAATACGGTAAACGGGGGCCCAGGAGGCTAAGAAGGGTTAATCAAAAACAAGCTGCGGGAGCTCCGGGAGCAAGCGGCTGCTTAGCGTGCAGACGCCATGTTCCCCACGAATTACAGCCAATTTCGTTTTTCACTATTGCAAGGCTACCTGTCCTCATACGCCAGAATGGGCAGTTTGATTATAACATCTTATATTCCTAACTGACCCAGGGAACATGGTAGAAATTCGAGTTTAGTATGCCTGAACTCAGGATGATAAAATACATCTTTTAGTGAAGTTGGTTTTAACATTCTGTGTTTGAAAATACCACTTTTAGAAAGTAGGTATTTTCTTGCCTAACCATCCAGCCTGCCTCTGCTAGCTTGTGAATTGTATGTCTGGTTTTGTGAGTGACAGGGGCTGGGGGGCTCCAGGGGACAGGGTGAGTCAGCACTAGGCTAAATAGACCTATCTGCATTGGGAGTGGAGGGAAGAGTAGCACCTGGGCCTGAATAGGGCTGTGCCTGCCTTCCACAATGCTGGCTCCACCTCCTGTGGTGTGTCTGATGACCCTGGCCCACTCAGACAAAGGAAGAAGTTGTGCACTGGCAGAATGCACCCAGAACTGGTTTGGACTAGGTACAGGACCCTCTGCCTTCAGAGGACAAAGGATTTACTGGTATAAATAGTGGGGCCCAGACCCCAGAACTTTAGATCACTTCTGGAACAAAAAGACAAACCTTTGCCAAGGAGAAGAACCAAGGAAGCTGCAGGAGTTTGGACTGCCCCTCTGCCAGTGTGCTGTTTGCTGGGTTGGCCTGTAGTGGTCTTCATTGCCAAGGAAAGGAGAAGGAACTTTCAAAGAACTTTCATCATCTTGCAGAATATTTCTCTAAGGGCTTGAACTAGAGCTTGCCTCCTGCTGAAGTCTCAGGGCTACAAGACTTCACCACCAGCTCCCTCCTGAATTCCTTTGCTGGGGATTCTGTCTGCAGAAGCCTGCGTGTCGCTGGGAACTGGAAGCGCGACTCAACGAGAAGAAGCGTGTCGCTGTCACAGCTGTTGCCGTCGCATCGCTGGAGAAGCGTGTTGCCGCCGCAGAGGCTGCCGCCGCATCACCAGAGAAGCGTGTCTTCATCGCAGCTGCCTGCCGTCGCATCACCGGAGAAGCGTGTCTTCATCACAACTGCCTGCCGTCGCATCACCAGGGAAGCGTATCGCCACCGCAAGGGTCGCCATCGCATCACCGGAGAAGCGTGTCGCCGTCACAGCTGCCTGCCGTCGCATCACCGGAGAAGCGTGTCGCAGGGCCTGTCGCGGCTCCAAAGGTACAGAGTTCGTCGCACGCCGTCGGGCGTGCACGCATCATCTTCACTTCGTTGCATCGCATCAAGGGCGCACCCTCATCGCATCGCACCGGATCGTCGCACTGCATAGAGGCACCTGCTTGCCGCATCGCCCTCCCTACGGACCTCTTTGTTTGTTTTGCGTTACGCATCCAAGGTACATTTGTGAGACACGTGTTGCATTTATCATCAACTCGAACTAAGTTACTTCTACCATCTTTAAGTCTATTTTGAGTACAGTATTGTGGATTTTTGTCGTTTGTGGTCTTGTGTTAAGTCTATATAAAGAATACTTATTTTTATAAAACCTGTGTGGTGTCCATCTGTAGGGGTTTCACTGTATTACTGTATGTGTTCACAAATGCTTAACACACTGCCTCTGAGATAAGCCTGTCTGCTCGTGCCAAGCTACCAAGGAGGTGAGCAGGGGTTATCCAGGAGTGTAATCCCCTTTCCCTGACTTAGAAGCAAGGGTCCCTATTTGGACAAAGGTGTATACCATTGCAAAATAGAGACCCCCAGATCTAACAGTTTCTATCTAGCAATGTTACTGTGTGCTCAATACAGTGACACAAAGTTATGTTACAGTGCTATATATGTACACTTTTCTAATAGTAACTCTGTAGCAATGTTCCTGTGTGCTCGATACAGTGACACAATGTAATGTTAGAGTGCTCTGAATAAACATTTCAAATAGTAACTCTGTAGCAATGTTACTGTGTGCTCGATACAGTGACACAATAGTATGTTACAGTGCTCTGTATCCACATTTCTAACAGTAACTCTGTAGCAATGTTACTGTGTGCTCCATAGAGTGACACAATGTTATGTTACAGTGCTCTCTATACACATTTCTAACAGTAACTCTGCAGCAATATTACTGTGAGCTCGATGATACAGTGACACAATGTTATGAGACAGTACTCTGAATATACATTTCTGACAGTAACTCTGTAGCAATGTTACTGTGTGCTTGATGACACAGTGACACAATGTTATGTTACAGTGCTCTGTATACACATTTCTAATAGGAACTCTGTAGCAATGTTACTGTGTGCTCGATACAGTGACACAATGTTGTTTTACAGTGCTCTGAATAAACATTCTTAACAGTAACTCTGTAGCGATGTTACTGTGTGCTCAATGATACAGTGACACATTGTTGTGTTACAGTGTTCTCTTACACATTTCTAACAGTAACTCTGTAGCAATGTTACTGTGTGCTCGATGATACAGTGACACAATTTTATGTCACAGTGCTCTGAATACACATTTCTAACAGTAACTCTGTAGCGATATTACTGTGGGCTTGAAGATACAGTGACACAATGTTATGTTACAGTGTTCCATATACACATTTCTAACAGTAACTCTGTAGCAATGTTACTGTGTGCTCGATACAGTGAAATTATGTTATGTTACAGTGCTCTGTTGTCACATTTCTAACAGTAACTCTGTAGCGATGTTAATGTGTGCTCGATGATACAGTGACACAATTTTATGTTACAGTGCTCTGCATACAAATTTCTAATAGTTACTCTGTAGCGATGTTACTGTGTGCTCGATGCTAAGGTGACTCAATGTTATGTTGCAGTGCTCTAAATACACATTTCTAGTACTAACTCTGTAGCGATGTTACTGTGTGCTCAATGATACAGTCACCCAATGTTATGTAACAGTGCTCTGTATACACATTTCTAACAGTAAATCTATACCGCTGTTCCTTTGTGCTCGATACAGTGACACAATGTTATGTTACAGTGCTCTGTATACACATTCCTAACAGTAACTCTGTGGCAATATTACTGTGTGCTCAATACTATGACACAATGTTATGTTCCAGTGCTCTATATACACATTTCTAATACCAACTCTGTAGCGATGTTACTGTGTGCTCGATGATACAGTGATACAATGTTATGTAACAGTGCTCTCTTTACACATTTCTAACAGTAACTCTGTAGCGATGTTACTGTGTGCTCGATGATACAGTGACACAATGTTATCTTACAGTGCACTGAATATATATTTCTAACAGTATCTCTCTAGCGATGTTACTGTGTGCTCAATACAGTGACACAATGTGATGTTACAGTGCTCTCTATACACATTTCTAACACTACCTCTGTACCGATGTTCCTTTGTGCTCGATACAGTGACACAATGTTATTTAGCAAAGCTCTGTATACAAATTTCTAACAGTAACTCTATAGCATGTTACTGTGTTCTCAACACAGTGACACAATGTTATGTTACAGTGCTCTGAATACACATTTCTAATAGTAACTCTGTAGCGATGTTACTGTGTGCTCAAAGATACAGTGACACAATGTTATGTTACAGTGTTCTATATACACATTTCTAACAGTAACTCTGTAACAATGTTACTGTGTGCTCGATACATTGAAACAATGTTATGTTACAGTGCTCTTTATACACATTTCTAACTGTAACTCTGTAGAAAAGTTACTTTGTGCTTGATACAGTGATATTATGTTATGTTAGAGTGCTCTGTTGTCACATTTCTAACAGTAACTCTGTAGCGATGTTACTGTGTGCTCAAAGATACAGTGACACAATGTTATGTTACAGTGCTCTGTATACACATTTCTAATAGCAACTTTGTAGCGATGTTACTGTGTGCTCGATGATACAGTGACACAATGTTATGTTACAGTGCTCTGTATACACATTTCTATCAGTAACTGTAGCGATGTTACTGTGTGCTCGATGATACAGTGACACAATGTTATATTACAGCGCACTGAATATTCAATACTAACAGTATCTCTCTAGAGATGTTACTGTGTGCTCGATACAGTGCACAATGTTATGTTACAGTGCTCTCTATATACATTTCTAACACTAACTCTGTACTGATGTCCATTTGTGCTCGATACAGTGACACAATGTTATGTTACATTGCTCTGTATACACATTCCTAAAGATAACTCTGTGGCAATATTGCTGTGTGGTCGATCCTGTGACACAATGTTATGTTACAGTACTCTGTATACACATTCCTAAAGGTAACTCTGTGGCAATATTACTGTGTGCTCGATACTGAGACACAATGTTATGTTACAGAGCTCTGTATACACATTTCTAAAAGTAGCTCTGTAGCAATGTTACTGTGTGCTCGATACAGTGACACATTGTTATGTTACAGTGCTCTGTATGCACATTTGTAACAGTAACTCTGTAGCAATGTTACTGTGTGCTCCATAGAGTGACACAATGTTATGTTACAGTACTCTGTATACACATTCCTAACAGTAACTCTGTAGCCATGTTACTGTGTGCTTGATACAGTGACACAGTGTTAACTTACTGTGTGCTCACTGATACAGTGACACAATGTTATGTTATAGTGCTCTGAATGCACATTCCTAACAGTAAGTCTATAGCAATGTTACTGTGTTCTCAATACAGTGACACAATTTTATGTTACAGTTCTCTGAAGAAACATTCCTAATTCTAACTCTGTAGCGATGTTACAGTGTGCTCGATGATACAGTGACACAATGTTATGTTACAGTGCTCTGAATACACATTTATAATAGTAACTCTATAGCAATGTTACTGTGTGCTCGATACAGAGACATTATGTTATGTTACAGTGCTCTGTGTACCCATTTCGAACAGTAACTCTGTAGCGATGTTACTGTGTGCTCGATGATACAGTGACACAATGTTAACTTACAGTGCACTGAATATATATTTCTAACAGTATCTCTCTAGCGATGTTACTGTGTGCTCAATACAGTGACACAATGTGATGTTACAGTGCTCTCTATACACATTTCTAACACTACCTTTGTACCGATGTTCCTTTGTGCTCGATACAGTGACACAATGTTATTTAGCAAAGCTCTGTATACAAATTTCTAACAGTAACTCTATAGCATGTTACTGTTTGCTCGATACAGTGACATTATGTTATGTTACAGTGCTCTGAATAAACATTCTTAACAGTAACTGTAGCGATGTTACTGTATGCTCGATGATACAGTGACACATTGTTATGTTACAGTGCTCTCTATACACATTTCTAACAGTTACTCTGTACCGATGTTACTATGTGCTCGATGATACAATGACACAATGTTATGTTGCAGTGCTCTGAATACACATTTCTAATAGTAACTCTGTAGCGATGTTACTGTGTGCTCAAAGATACAGTGACACAATGTTATGTTACAGTGTTCTATATACACATTTCTAACAGTAACTCTGTAACAATGTTACTGTGTGCTCGATACATTGAAACAATGTTATGTTACAGTGCTCTATATACACATTTCTAACTGTAACTCTGTAGAAAAGTTACTTTGTGCTTGATGCAGTGATATTATGTTATGTTAGAGTGCTCTGTTGTCACATTTCTAACAGTAACTATGTAGCGATGTTACTGTATGCTCGATGATACAGTGACACAATGTTATGTTACAGTGCTCTGTATACACATTTCTAATAGCAACTTTGTAGCGATGTTACTGTGTGCTCGATGATACAGTGACACAATGTTATGTTACAGTGCTCTGTATACACATTTCTATCAGTAACTGTAGCGATGTTACTGTGTGCTCGATGATACAGTGACACAATGTTATATTACAGTGCACTGAATATTCAATACTAACAGTATCTCTCTAGAGATGTTACTGTGTGCTCGATACAGTGCACAATGTTATGTTACAGTGCTCTCTATATACATTTCTAACACTAACTCTGTACCGATGTCCCTTTGTGCTCGATACAGTGACACAATGTTATGTTACATTGCTCTGTATACACATTCCTAAAGATAACTCTGTGGCAATATTGCTGTGTGGTCGATACTGTGACACAATGTTATGTTACAGTACTCTGTATACACATTCCTAAAGGTAACTCTGTGGCAATATTACTGTGTGCTCGATACTGAGTCACAATGTTATGTTACAGAGCTCTGTATACACATTTCTAAAAGTAGCTCTGTAGCAATGTTACTGTGCGCTCGATACAGTGACACATTGTTATGTTACAGTGCTCTGTATACACATTTGTAACAGTAACTCTGTAGCAATGTTACTGTGTGCTCCATAGAGTGACACAATGTTATGTTACAGTACTCTGTATACACATTTCTAACAGTAACTCTGTAGCCATGTTACTGTGTGCTTTATACAGTGACACAGTGTTAACTTACTGTGTGCTCACTGATACAGTGACACAATGTTATGTTATAGTGCTCTGAATGCACATTCCTAACAGTAAGTCTATAGCAATGTTACTGTGTTCTCAATACAGTGACACAATTTTATGTTACAGTTCTCTGAAGAAACATTCCTAATTCTAACTCTGTAGCGATGTTACAGTGTGCTCGATGATACAGTGACACAATGTTATGTTACAGTGCTCTGAATACACATTTATAATAGTAACTGTATAGCAATGTTACTGTGTGCTCGATACAGAGACATTATGTTATGTTACAGTGCTCTGTGTACCCATTTCGAACAGTAACTCTGTAGCGATGTTACTGTGTGCTCGATGATACAGTGACACAATGTTATCTTACAGTGCACTGAATATATATTTCTAACAGTATCTCTCTAGCGATGTTACTGTGTGCTCAATACAGTGACACAATGTGATGTTACAGTGCTCTCTATACACATTTCTAACACTACCTCTGTACCGATGTTCCTTTGTGCTCGATACAGTGACACAATGTTATTTAGCAAAGCTCTGTATACAAATTTCTAACAGTAACTCTATAGCATGTTACTGTTTGCTCGATACAGTGACATTATGTTATGTTACAGTGCTCTGAATAAACATTCTTAACAGTAACTGTAGCGATGTTACTGTATGCTCGATGATACAGTGACACATTGTTATGTTACAGTGCTCTCTATACACATTTCTAACAGTTACTCTGTACCGATGTTACTATGTGCTCGATGATACAATGACACAATGTTATGTTGCAGTGCTCTGACTACACATTTCTAATAGTAACTCTGTAGCGATGTTACTGTGTGCTCAAAGATACAGTGACACAATGTTATGTTACAGTGTTCTATATACACATTTCTAACAGTAACTCTGTAACAATGTTACTGTGTGCTCGATACATTGAAACAATGTTATGTTACAGTGCTCTATATACACATTTCTAACTGTAACTCTGTAGAAAAGTTACTTTGTGCTTGATGCAGTGATATTATGTTATGTTAGAGTGCTCTGTTGTCACATTTCTAACAGTAACTATGTAGCGATGTTACTGTATGCTCGATGATACAGTGACACAATGTTATGTTACAGTGCTCTGTATACACATTTCTATCAGTAACTGTAGCGATGTTACTGTGTGCTCGATGATACAGTGACACAATGTTATATTACAGTGCACTGAATATTCAATACTAACAGTATCTCTCTAGAGATGTTACTGTGTGCTCGATACAGTGCACAATGTTATGTTACAGTGCTCTCTATATACATTTCTAACACTAACTCTGTACCGATGTCCCTTTGTGCTCGATACAGTGACACAATGTTATGTTACATTGCTCTGTATACACATTCCTAAAGATAACTCTGTGGCAATATTGCTGTGTGGTCGATACTGTGACACAATGTTATGTTACAGTACTCTGTATACACATTCCTAAAGGTAACTCTGTGGCAATATTACTGTGCGCTCGATACAGTGACACATTGTTATGTTACAGTGCTCTGTATACACATTTGTAACAGTAACTCTGTAGCAATGTTACTGTGTGCTCCATAGAGTGACACAATGTTATGTTACAGTACTCTGTATACACATTTCTAACAGTAACTCTGTAGCCATGTTACTGTGTGCTTGATACAGTGACACAGTGTTAACTTACTGTGTGCTCACTGATACAGTGACACAATGTTATGTTATAGTGCTCTGAATGCACATTCCTAACAGTAAGTCTATAGCAATGTTACTGTGTTCTCAATACAGTGACACAATTTTATGTTACAGTTCTCTGAAGAAACATTCCTAATTCTAACTCTGTAGCGATGTTACAGTGTGCTCGATGATACAGTGACACAATGTTATGTTACAGTGCTCTGAATACACATTTATAATAGTAACTCTATAGCAATGTTACTGTGTGCTCGATACAGAGACATTATGTTATGTTACAGTGCTCTGTGTACCCATTTCGAACAGTAACTCTGTAGCAATGTTACTGTGTGCTCAATACAGTAAAATAATGTTATGTAACAGTGCTCTGAATACACATTTGTAATTGTAACTCTGCAGCGATGTTACTGTGTGCTCGAATATACAGTGACACAATGTTATGTTACAGTGCTCTGTATACACATTTCGAACAGTAACTCTGTAGTAATGTTACTGTGTGCTCAATACAGTGAAACAATGTTATGTAACAGTGCTCTGAATACACATTCCTAATTGTAACTCTGCAGTGATGTTACTGTGTGCTGGATGATTCAGTGTCAGGGTGCTGGAAAAAGGAGCAAAGACTCTCCAGTTCTCCTCCGTATCTTGTAAGGAGCCGGTTGTTAAGAGATCACCCGCTCGCAAAAGGCTGCGGGTGATCGTCGCGCACAGCCGGTCATTTCTTCCTGTACTCCCAACAGGGAGGACCGCAGAGGCAGTGGCTGGTCTAGTCTTGCGCTCCTGGACGCGAGCGCGAGGTCTGGACCAGCTGTGAAGTGCGCCGGTTGATTGTGGAACCGCGCACTTCACCAACGGAATTTCTGGGTTAAGCTAACTATGTTCCTAGTAGGGTGCTTCGGTCAGCTGAGGCCTGCCTAATGGTTTGCCCCCGTTTTAACTTGTCCTCAGTTGGAGGAAGAGCCTACTCAGCATCAATACCTCGGCTGTGGAATAGTCTCCCGGTAAATTTACGCAAGGAACTGTACCTACTCCCTTTTAGAAAGAAGCTGAAGACAGTACTTTTCTTAGAAGCCGGGGGCATCATTTAACCCCTGCCATTTCACCACTCACTAGGTTATATGTCCCTCTGGTAGCGCTTAGAGACCTGCTGGTGATAATGCGCTTGATAAATGCAAATTACAATTACAATTAGCGAAAAGACAGGCTTCTAGTTAGGTAGAAATAGAGTAGTTTTGGGAGCTAGGCTTAGGCGTAGGATAGAGCGTTTCGGTTCGTCGGTTAGTTAGTTAGGTTATAGAGAAAATTATAAGTTAGAAGGAAAAAATAAGAAGAAAGAAATAAAAGCAGAAGTTTAAAAGAATTACCATACTCACCATCCAGAATCTCAGTTCCTGACCTTCCTTCGTCGTCCTGTTGATGGCGTTGGTTTCTGAAGTACCTACGGAACAAAACAGAAGCGAATTAACGAAGAAGAGAAAGTAAGGCAGAGTGTGTGAGAGAATAAAGGAATGAAAGAGAGAAAATAAGAAAGTCTATAATGTTTTAAAGTATCAAATTATCGTTGCCATACAGAGCTCAGAGGAATTAAAAATCTCATTTGAAAGAATAGAAGAGGAGCGAAAGCCTTAGACACTCTGGGTAAGGAAAGAGCCAAAGGGGAAGAGTGGGAGAGTGGGGGGAAGCAGAAGGGAATTAGTAATTATGTGTTCTTCTGTTGCAGTGCTTCCACAAGTTGCTAGACGATAGAGAGGGTGTAAGAAAAGAACAGAACGGAATGCAGAAGTAGAAGGAGGTGGAAGCGCCAAAGACCAGGCAGTCTCTTCTCTGTCCCATTCCCCTTTCCCCCAGCGGGGTTCACACGGCCGCTGGTAATTACTGAGTAGGTGGCTGTGGGAAAACCAGTGGTGGAATTGGGAAAACCTCGTCGTTCTGCTCCTGGGAGTGTCGGCATAGTGAGTAACCACCGCCTATGACAGAGTGAAGTGCCCACGTCAATACTCACCCGAGCAGAATGGCAGAAGGGTTCGACTTAAAAGATTTAGGGAATGTTCTTAAGGAAATTCAGCATGAGTTGATGGCAGTCAGGGAGGAAAATAAGGTACTCAAATTGGAAATGGAGGCCACTAGACCCGAGACCAAAGAGATAGCATCTCAGTTGAAGAGCGAAGAGTCTGGGAATAGGTTCCACCCCTCTCCTTCTGGGACCAGTATATTTAATCAGAGTTCCGCAATTAGTGGGGGGTCAGCTACGCAGGTCATTCATTCCTTGGCGCCTGTAATTCCTTTGGCTCCGCCAGAACGCTTTGGTGGGGATCCCCAAAAGGCCCAAATTTTTTTAACCCAATGCTCTTTGCATTTCATGTGTCTTCACCTATTTTACCTGAATGGAGACGCAGCTTCGTGGTCTATGCCCTTGGTCACTCAGGATTCTCCAATTTTATATAACTTCGAGGAATTCAAGAAAGAGTTTCTGCGAATTTTTGATCGTCGAAAGGTGGCACAGGCTACGGATAATGAACTACTGGAGTTGAGGCAAGGGAATCGAGAACTAGTCACCTACCTTGCCCAATTTAACAAACTTGTTGTCGAAACAGATTGGCCTGAGGCCAAAAGGGCAGCCTTGTTCTATCGGGGTTTAAAAGATGATTTGAAAGACGCCCTGTCACAGATTCCAAATCGCCCCACAGAAGTTTCTGCTTTGATTGATTTAGTTTTGGAAATGGACTATCGACAAACAGAAAGAAGAGGTGAAAGACGACATGAATTTCGACCCAGTGTACCTCGCTTTGATCGAGTCAGGTCGGAAGTTGTTAAGTCTGGAGATAGAGAGCATGGTGTAGAACCCATGCAAATTGGAACTATCAGAGGCCCCCTTTCCAAAGAAGAAAAAGAAAAGCGTCGACTGAATAACCTATGCCTTTATTGTGGGATCAGCGGTCATTTTTATAAAGGAATGTCCCAAGAGACCAAAAATCTACAAGAAGGAAAACTCTCTGCACCACCAGTAAATGGAGTTGGGCTGGTGGTTGCAAACAAGAATACAACTCCAATCTCTCACCAAGTGGCGAATACACTACAATCTTCTGCTCCACACCTCATTCTGACGATGACTTTAAAGTTTCAAGATCAAGTTCTTTTGGGAGTGGTCATGATGTTGGATTCAGGAGCCACGGGAAACTTTTGCGATCTCAAATATGCCTCCAGAATTGGGTTGAAAGCTTTACCGAAAGAAAGAAGCGAAGCAGTCAGAGCCGTTGACGGAACAAATTTGTCTTCCGGTCCCATAACCAGTCATACTGAACTAGTGGAACTTGTCTCAGTAGAAGGTCATAAGGAGGAAATTCAATTCAACTTAATCGATGCCCCACAGTTCGGAATTATCCTAGGGTTGCCTTGGTTAACTGAACACAACCCAACAATTAACTGGAGCGATCGAACAGTGAAGTTTAACTCGAGCTATTGTTTGGAACAATTGCTTCGGTGAAAAGCAAAAAGACCGAGATGAAAACCCAGCAGCCTTACTATGCGAACAAGGGATGATGGTTTGTGCTGTGCAAACTGTGAGCTTACCAGTTGAATATCAGGAGTTTGCTGAAGTTTTTAGTGAATTGGAGTCAAAGAAATTGCCCCCACACCAGTCGTATGACTGCAAAATTGATTTAGAACCCGGAGCAAATCTTCCTTGCAGTCGTATATATGCTCTTACCGAGGCTGAGAACCGTCATCTCAAGGATTACATTCAGGAATACTTGGAAAATGATTTCATACGTCCATCACAGTCCCCAGTTTCTTCGCCGTTGTTTTTCGTTACAAAACGTGACGGAGATCTGAGAATGTGTATTGATTATCGCGCCCTGAATAAAATTACTATCAAGAATCGTTATCCCCTCCCTCTGATTTCTGTTCTACTAGACCAACTAAAAGATGCCAAAATCTTCACAAAATTAGATTTGCAGGGAGCATATCATCTAATTCGAGTGAGAAGCGGAGATGAATGGAAAACGGCGTTTAGAACTAAGTATGGATTGTATGAGTACCAAGTCATGCCCTACGGGTTAAGCAACGCCCCGGCTGCTTTCCAATACTTCATTAATGATGTCCTGAAAGATTTCATAGATCAGTGCGCTATCGTCTACATTGACGATATTTTGATTTACTCTTCATCTGAAGAAGAACACCAACACCAAGTCAAAGGAGTTTTGCGTTGTCTGAAGGAAAATGAACTTTACGTAAAACTGGAGAAATGTGCTTTTGGAGTGAAATCTGTAGACTTTTTGGGATTTGGGATTGCCCCGGAAGGTCTAACCATGGATGTTAAAAAAATTGAGGCGGTATTGAATTGGCCTCCTCCAACCTCGGTGAAAGAAGTACAGAGCTTCATTGGATTTGCAAATTTCTATCGCAGATTCATTCGAGATTTTTCCCTGAAGGTAGCACCAATAACTAGGTTGCTGCGAAAAGGAGTGTTTTTTCAATGGTCTTCTGAGGCAGAAGATGCTTTCCAGTTTTTGAAGAAGAGCTTTACCACGGCGCCCATTCTGCTGCATGCGGATCCTGCTCAACCATTTTACCTGGAGACAGATGCCTCTGAGCAAGCCATTGGAGGAGTACTTTCACAGAGACACAAAGAAACTGGGCAGTTGCATCTGGTGGCATATCACTCCAGAAAACTGCAACCAGCGGAAATGAATTACACAATTTCAGATAAGGAACTCCTCGCTATCAAAGATGCTTTCCAAGAGTGGCGACATTACCTTCTCGGAGCCAGACACGTGGTGACGGTATTCACTGATCATCGAAATCTCCAGTTTCTGAAATCGGCCAGGACGCTTACGCCACGCCAACTTAGGTGGTCCTTGTATTTCGCCGATTATGACTTTGTAATCACATTTCGGCCCGGAAGGAATAACGGAAAGGCAGATGCTTTGTCTCGAATAGACACAGATGGAAAGAAGATTCTCATTAGTGATCAAAACATAATTCCAGAAACTAAGATCATTGGAGGCACAAGTGAGAAAACTCTTGTGGAAAAGGTTAAAGAAGTCTTAACTTCTGAAGAAATGCAAAGTTGGGCTCTGAAGGATCCAGCTCGGGGAGATTATCGATGGAGTACCATTTCATTCCAAGGCCTTGTATTTACCAATTCAAGAACTTCAACAGCAAGCGTTGATCGACTGCCATGACAATCCGTTGGCTGGTCATCCAGGAATCCATCGAACTGAGGAGTTGTTAAAGAGACAATTTTGGTGGCTTGGGTTGCCTGCTGATGTTCGAGTTCATGTGGAAGGCTGTGGGACTTGTGCAATGGGGAAGACAGATAAGCGGGCTCCTCAAGGGTTATTGAGACCTTTACCTACCCCACCATATCCTTGGCACACAGTAACCATGGATTTAATAGTAGAGCTACCCTCTAGTCAAGGATTCAGTTCTGTATTAGTTATGGTAGACGCCTTTTCCAAAATGTCGCATTTTGTTGCCCTGAAAGGGAATTCATCTGCAAGACAAATTGCCACTCAATTCAACCAAAGTGTGATTAAGTTACATGGCATACCCAAGGTTTTGATCACAGATCGTGGGTCTCAATTTCTATCTCATTTCTGGAAGGCTTACACTAAGGGTTTGGGAATTGAAACGCGTCATTCAACGAGTTTTCATCCACAAACAGATGGGCAAACAGAAAGGGCAAATCAAGAGTTAGAAAAGTATCTTAGGCTGTTTCTTTTGGATCAAGAGGGAGAGTGGCCCGATCTTCTTTGGACCGCAGAGTTTGCGCATAATAATGCAAAGAATGCCTCTACTGGTTTTTCCCCTTTTTACTTGAATTACGGAAGGCATCCAAATTCTGTGGTTTCCTCTCAAGAAGTGTTGGTGCCAGCGGCTCAAGATTTTGTACAACATCTTAGTGAGGTACATGAGTCTGCCACTAAGAACTTAAGGAAAGCTAAAGAACGCTACAAGCAAAGTGCAGACAAGAAGAGAAGGCCAGAACCAGATTTGCATGTAGGGGACAGGGTTTGGTTAAATACCAAAAATCTCAAACTTAAAGGAAGTCGAAAATTCCAACCCCGTTTTGTAGGTCCCTTTTCTGTGGAACAAATAGTGAATCCTGTGACTTTCAAACTAAAACTGCCTCCCCAGCTGAAGATACACCCAGTGTTTCATGTTTCCCTTCTAAAAAAGGTTTCACCCCATTTGAAAGAGTTGAGGACTAGAGAACCCATTTTAGTAGAAGGACAAGAAGAATTTGAAGTTAAAAGAATCTTAGACTCCAAGTCTGTTCGAGGTAAAATTTTCTATCTTGTAGATTGGAAAGGTTTTGGCCCCGAGAATAGGTCTTGGGTGGAACAATCAGATGTTCATGCTCCCCAATTAACCAAACATTTTCTTTTTTTTTTTTTTTTACTATTTTTATTAAATTTTTAAATGCACAGAGTCACAATACATTACACGTTATGATACATAGGGGGACAGCCCAATTAATTAATACAACAAAAATTCCTTATAATAGCCATAGTATAGTAATATACGGCTCATTCTGCAAACTGAAACATCATTAATTACTCATTTCATTTTTCCAATTATAAATAGGGGCCCATATTGTCCTACCAAGCTTCCTACCTCTTTTTCCCCTCCTCTCATATATTCCTTTCTCAAGATTATAAATAAACAATAATTTGGCTAACCATTGCTGAAAAGTAGGAGCAGCCCGATCCAACCATGCTGAAGAAATACATATACGTAATACAGCCATGACGACGAACCAAAAATACCTCATTGGGTCTTGGAAACCAGATTTTCTCACCCCTAAGACCATTAAAACAGGTAATAGGGAACCTCTTAATTTCAAAGTTTGATTAATAAATGTTTCTATCTCTTTAATCAGAGTTTCCAGTTGCGGACAGGTCGCAAACATATGTATTGCATCTGCTGCTAAGCTTCCGCACCGGGAACATCTAATCCCCTCTTGTCCCCCCATTGCGCAATACTAGCTGGTGTAATATACAGAGAGAAGAGAGTTTTATAGTGCTGTGCCTGGAGTCCCGCTGAGCACAAAATGGTGTTACCTAGCTCTAGGGAATCGAGAAAGTCATCGGGGTCAATATCAAACTTCTCAGCCCACTTTCCCCCATGCTTATCTAGATCATCTGATTTAAACAAATTTAATTCCATATATATCCCCTAATAGTGCAATTCTCCCTGATCGAATATTATCCAAAATTCTGATTCTTCCAAAATGATATGGTCCCCCTTTTTCCCTTTTACAAAGCTAGCTAATTGCAAATACTTAAAAAAACTCCTCCTACTTAAACCATATACACTTTGTAGTTCATTAAATGTTTTTAACCCATCTTGCACCAAGAGATCCCCAATCGTCCGTATTCCACACTTATCCCATTCCCTCATAATTGTGTCTGCAAAAATCCCCGGGAAGGAAGGGTTCTTATATAGCTGAGTGTAGAAGTGGATTCGGCCAAGGCCCAGACTCTTCTTAAGTGCTGTCCAGATTTTAAATGCAGCATTTAGCGTCTTAAACCTTGTCTTTTTAAAATAGCTAGGTTCGTTAAATTTCATAAAACAATTCTTAGCTTTTTTTCCTAGTAAGTATTGGTACGGATCAGAGAGCTCTGTTTTAGTCCAGCAATCAGCCTTGCATCCACCCAGCAAACTAATCATATTTTGTAAAGCCACCGCCCAATAATACAATCTGAAGTCAGGGACTGCCCAGCCCCCCTGTCTCGCGGCAAGGTCATAAATCTCAAAGCTCTTCTGGTTTTGCCGTGCGTCCAAATAAATCTATTCACCATATGTTCCAGGAGCCCGAACCAATGTTTCTCAAATTCTAAAGGTATAGCTCTAAACACATACAGTATTTTAGGCAGAAACACCATCTTAACCACGTTGCAGCGTCCCATGATCGACATATGCAGATTGTTTATCCGGTCAAAGTCTTTCTTAGCCTTGTTAATAATTGGGCCAATATTTTCCCCAACTATTTTCCCCAAATCAGGCATTATATTGATACCCAAGTATATTGCTGAGTCCACCACCCGTGAATCATCAAATTGGGCCTCCTTGTTTAGAACAATTTGGGTCTTAGCCCGGTTTAGCTTGTACCCAGATATTAAGCCAAAAGCTTCTGCTTCCCGCTCTAAACCAATTAAAGCAGCAGCTGGGTCTGGGGTTACCACGGCAACATCATCTGCATATGCCATTATCTTAGCATCTAACTCGTTAAATCTAATTGGTCTAATACTATTATTAGTTTCCAATTTCCTAATCAGGGGTCAATATATAAAGCAAACAGGAGGGGTGAGCATGGACACCCTTGCCGTGTACCGCGGTTAATACTCATAGGTAGTGTATATTCCCCATTAACTCTCAATCGAGCCATTGGAGCTTTATACATGGCCTGCACTGCCTTAATAAAGTCGAAACCCAAACCAAACATATTCAGTACCTCCCAGAGGTAATCCCAGGAGACCCTATCAAATGCTTTTTCGGCATCAAGTAAAATCAGTGCCATAGGGTCTCCTGAGATCTCAGCTACATCAAACAGCGTAATAACCTTACGAATATGTTCCGTAGTCCCTCGGCCGGGTATAAAGCCATGCTGATTCGGATGAACTAAGTTCCCAATTATTTTATTCAACCGGGTTGCCAATACCTTAGAATACACTTTAACATCACTATTCATAAGTGTAATTGGCCGGTAAGAGCCGGGTTCTTCCGGGGCTTCCCTTTTTAAGAATACGATGATATCTGCCCCTCCCCATGAATCAGGAATTGAGCTCCCCAGCTGAGCCTGACACATTGTTTCCAGTAAATCCAGCCCGATTGTTTCAGCAAATACTTTGTAAAACTCAACTGGAATCTGATCGGGTCCTGCTGCTTTCCCTGAAGGAAGATTTTGAAGTGCCTCCAAAATCTCATCTAAGGTTAGTGTTCTCGCCAGTACTTCTCTGTCGCTAACATCTGCCCCTTGCAAGCCGGCTGTACTCAAATAATTCTTGCTATGCGCCTGCTTGTGAGCCATTTGTTTACTCTTATCTTCGGAATAAAGTTTTTCGTAATAGAGGCGAAAGACCTCCCGAATCTCCTGCGGGTCTTCTACTAATCTCCCAGTGGTATCTAAAACCCCTCTAATCTCAGCCGCTAGACTCTTTTGCCTCAGCCGCACTGCCAGAGTATGTCCTATTCTTTCGTTATACTCATAACAATGCTCTCTTCTAGTTAAAAACCTTTCTGCCGCTTTAACCGTAACTAGATCTCCCAATTCAGCTTTCGTCACCGCTAAGTTTAATAAAATCCCATCCAAAGAGTCTTTCCTACTAACCCCTACTGCCAGATCCTCCTCTAATTCTTTCAATCTGTTGATCAACGCCTTCTCCCTCTGATTTTCCTTCTTACGTCTAAATAGGCTATAGCTCATTGTTTCCCCGAACTCCAGCCTTGAAGGTGTCCCATACGATCCCGGTGCTAGCACTTGCTCTATTAATTTCCCAAAATATCTGAATCCATTCAGTTATATGCCTTATATATTCCGGATCCTTTAATAAGCCTCTCTCGAATGTCACGGCCTCATTTGCTTGGGTTTCCCCCTAGATTAACAGTAAGCACTAACGGATTATGATCCGAAAGCAATCGGGGTATTTCTCGATTTTACACTTAGATATTAAAGAATATGTAACAAAAAAATAATCCAATCTCACCAATACCTGATGAGGCGCCGAAAAATATGTACTACCTGAATCTTTAGGGTAGAGGGATACCCATACATCCCGAAGTGCATTGTTCTGCACCAAATTAGTAAGCGCCTTATATACCCTCTTCTTTCTGCCCGTATAACCTCCCCTTTTTTCCCCCAAAGACCACCCATACCATTAATATTATAGTCACCACACATTATCACCGGGGCGGGCCAGGAGGCTAGCTCCACATCCAAGAATTCAAATAATTCTGGGTCATCTCCCGTTGAACCATAGACCGAGCAGATTGTGAAAGCAACCCCATTTATCCAACCTTCAGCCAAAGCCCACCGGCCCCATTTATCCGCCGCTTTCCTTCGAAATATAACACCTAGCCGCCGGGACATAATAGCCACCCCTCTTGTTTTGGTGCCTTGATTAGTATTAACTACTAACTCAAAACCTAGCTGTTCTAAAACCTTGCCGCGACTACCTTCAATATGAGTTTCCTGAAGACAAAGTATATCAATGTGGAGTGCCCTCAAAGTTATAGCGACTCTCTGTCTCTTAGTCAGATCGTTTAAGCCACATATATTCAAAGATGCAACACGCAGATTCATCAAGTGTTATTTTGTTTACTTATATTCAGTTTGAGTTCAGCTTCTAACATCTTTAAAGCTTTCCTTGTGCAATATTGTTTGTTGAGTCTGTCCACATTTTTTTGTTTCATATCAAACTGTGCATTAGTTTTACCCTCGCCTCCCCCCCCCACCTCCCACCACCCACTTCCCCATCCCACTGAGGCCCCCCCACCACCCCCCACCCCCCCACACTCCCTCACAGGCAAATAGGTCCAGCGGACCTATGTGTGGCGACCAAGTGTGACACCTCGAGTGGTCCCTGATCCCCCCTACCATCAACCCATTTTTCAAAATAATCCTACTTAATATGCTGTGGTAACCGCTAATAGCCAAAGACATACGTTAAAGCAAAAGGAAAAGGAACAACACGATAAGCGCTGGGAAGGAATATGCACCAATGCTGAGTTGGGAAGCATTAACTTAACCCACTCAAACCTTCTCTTTGGCCTCCTTTACCTCCCCAGATATTCTTGTGCCTTAATTTCAGAAAAAAACATTCTGACCCGCCCATTCTTTATGACCTTAAGTCGCGAAGGAAACAGCAAATAAGCTTCACAGCCAGCCTCATGAAAGGGTGCTATTAGTTGTCGGAGTCGCCACCTCCTCTCAACTGTGATATGGCAAAAATCTGGCCTAGTGAAAAATGTATGTCCATCATAAGTCCTCTTGGAGTCTGGCTTTGCCATGTCTATGAGCGCCTGTCTAAGGAGAAAGTTGCCCACATAAATCAAGATAGCTCTTGGTCGCTCTTCTTGACCTGCGCCCTTGTTCTTCTTCTGGGTGAAGGGAAAACGGTGTGCTCTCTGAATTTCTGCCTCCCAGTTCCATTGTGCTAAATCCGGGAATGCACCCTTTAAGAGAGCCACTACAAAAGACATAATGTTCTCCCCTTCACCTTTTTCCGCTATACCCAGCAACCTCACATTATTGCGGCGTTGCCGATTTTCGAAATCCTCCATCTTCCACATCATGTCTTCTGATATCTTATCTTGCGCACCTTTAAGGTTTTGCAGTCTTCCAACATCCTCCTCAAGAGCTTCTGTTCTTTGCTCAACATGAACAACTCTTTCCACCATCTCTGATTGTAGCTTATTCATTCTCCGTAGACACCCTTGTAATTTTTTGTGGACGCCTGGGCCCGCTGGCTCTCTGCTCTAGCTTCACTTTGCATCTGCTTCAGAGTAGCATATACAAGTTCTAACGAAGGCATAGATGTAGTTGATGATGTATCCCTGACCAAACCACCAGAGCCCCCCAGTGCGCTCCCCCTAGCCTCATCTAGATAGGTCTGGCTTGTAGCTGAATAGTCCCAAACTAATTTACGTGCTGTCTCTGTCTCACTCGAAAGAGTGCCTCTTTTAGATCTACGTTTGGGCCTGCGGGTTTTAGAACGAGTATCCCCATTGAATGTAGGCGAATCACCCAAATCAGACTCTGTGCCCTCCTCGGAGTTCTCTCCCCTACTGAGTGACCAATCAGTATCATTGTTTAATGAAAAGAACTTATCCGCTTCAGGGGAGCCTAATAATGGTTTCAGTTGCACAGGATTTATGACCAGGCCAGCGGTACTCACTTTCGCCGCGCCCATCTCTGCATCTGAGAAGGACGTTGTCTGTATTTTCCTTATCCCTTGCAAGTGAGTTATATCTGATTCTCCCAGCAGTTCACCGAGATGGGCAGACACTTGCAGATCACCTTCTCCTTTCTCCTTCGTGAGGTTCACCTCAGGGCAATCAAGGATCTCCGGTGCTCCTGTTCCAGCTTGCAGGTCAAGTTCATCCACTTCTGCCGCCACCAATGTCTGACACTCCGTCAGTCCGTGATCTGATTGCCTCGGTATTGCTGTTGTAGTTGTTATTATTGCGTGTGGGTCCGATCCGGCTTCGCTGTTCCCGCACTCACTGATCTCTGGCCCCCCGGCAGCAGCTTTCTCCTGAGCAGCTTTATCCGCGGCTGCTACCGCCGCAAAAGTTTCGACCAGGGTCGGTTGGCGCAGGGAGCTCTCCCCCCCGTCAGCGCCGGCCCCACAATCCTTGATTTACCGCGTCCCTCAGCGGTCCCGCTCGTTCCTTTGTTGACGAGATCGCCGTCATTCTTCGCTGGATTCAGCACACGCCGTGACAACCCACCATGCCTTGCCGGGCCAGGGAGACTCGGATTCTCCTTTTGCGTTTCTTTCAGCGCGGTGTCCTTAGCGGCACGCTGACTTTTCGGCCCCATCACTGCGCTGTTTTTCCGTCGAATACCGGACGCCCGTAGAATCGCCCAGGGCACCACAACCACGAGTGCGAGCTGATCGCCAAACTTGCACGGAGAGCCTCGGGAAATCGCCTGCTTCAGCTTTGCCACGTACTCCGTCAGGTGAACCTGGATTCGCATAGCAGCCTTTAGCTATGGATCACCACATTGTTAGCTTCAATGAGTCTCCGGGAGAGAGGATCTGGAGCCACTCTCACTGATGTCAGTCGGCAGCCATCTTGCCTTTTTGACCAAACATTTTCAATCACAGTATCCTCACAAGCCTCAGCCCGGAGGCTTAATCTTGCGGGGGGGGGTACTGTCAGGGTGCTGGAAAAAGGAGCAAAGACTCTCCAGTGCTCCTCCGTATCTTGTAAGGAGCCGGTTGTTAAGAGATCACCTGCTCGCAAAAGGCTGCGGGTGATCGTCGCGCACAGCCGGTCATTTCTTCCTGTACTCCCAACAGGGAGGACCGCAGAGGCAGTGGCTGGTCTAGTCTTGCGCTCCTGGACGTGAGCGCGAGGTCTGGACCAGCTGTGAAGTGCGCCGGTTGATTGTGGAACCGCGCACTTCACCAACGGAATTTCTGGGTTAAGTAGCGAAAAGACAGGCTTCTAGTTAGGTAGAAATAGAGTAGTTTTGGGAGCTAGGCTTAGGCGTAGGATAGAGCGTTTCGGTTCATCGGTTAGTTAGTTAGGTTATAGGCTAAGAGAAAATTATAAGTTAGAAGGAAAAAATAAGAAGAAAGAAATAAAAGCAGAAGTTTAAAAGAATTACCATACTCACCATCCAGAATCTCAGTTCCTGACCTTCCTTCGTCGTCCTGTTGATGGCGTTGGTTTCTGAAGTACCTACGGAACAAAACAGAAGCGAATTAATGAAGAAGAGAAAGTAAGGCAGAGTGTGTGAGAGAATAAAGGAATGAAAGAGAGAAAATAAGAAAGTCTATAATGTTTTAAAGTATCAAATTATCGTTGCCATACAGAGCTCAGAGGAATTAAAAATCTCATTTGAAAGAATAGAAGAGGAGCGAAAGCCTTAGACACTCTGGGTAAGGAAAGAGCCAAGGGGAAGAGTGGGAGAGTGGGGGGAAGCAGAAGGGAATTAGTAATTATGTGTTCTTCTGTTGCAGTGCTTCCACAAGTTGCTAGACGATAGAGAGGGTGTAAGAAAAGAACAGAACGGAATGCAGAAGTAGAAGGAGGTGGAAGCGCCAAAGACCAGGCAGTCTCTTCTCTGTCCCATTCCCCTTTCCCCCAGCGGGGTTCACACAGCCGCTGGTAATTACTGAGTAGGTGGCTGTGGGAAAACCAGTCGTGGAATTTGGAAAACCTCGTCGTTCTGCTCCTGGGAGTGTCGGCATAGTGAGTAACCACCGCCTATGACATTCAGTGACACAATGTTATGTTACAGTGCTCTGCATACACATTTCTAACAGTAACTCTGTAGCAAAGTTACTGTGTGCTCGATACAGTGATATTATGTTATGTTACAGTGCTCTGTTATCACATTTCTAACAGTAACTCTGTAGTGATGTTACTGTGTGCTCGATGATACAGTGACACAATGTTATGTTACAGTGCTTCTATACACATTTCTAACAGTAACTCTGTACCGATGTTACCTTGTGCTCGATACAGCGACATTATGTTATGTTACAGTGCTCTGAATAAACATTTCTAACAGTAACTCTGTACCGATTTTATTGTGTGCTCGATGATACAGTTACCCAATGTTATGTTACAGTGCTCTATACACATTTCTAACAGTACCTTTGTACCGATGTCACTGTGTCCTCGATGCAGTGACAAATCTTATTTCACAGTGCTCTGTATACACATTTTTAACAGTAACTCTGTAGCGATGTTGGTGTGCTTGATACAGTGAAACAATGTTATGGTACACTGCTCTGTATACACATTTCTAGCAGTAACTCTGTACCGATGTTACTTTATGACCGATACAGTGACATTATTTTATTTTACAGTGCTCTGTATTCGCATTTCTAAAAGTAACTCTGCAGCGATGTTCCTGTGTCCTGGATGACACAGTGACACAATGTCTGTTACAGTGCTCTGTATACACATTTCTAACAGTAACTTTGTAACGATATTACTGTGTGCTTGATGATACAGTGACACAAAGTTTTGTTACAGTGCTCTCAATTCACATTTCTAACAGTAACTCTGTAGCAATGATACTATGTGCTCGATAGAGTGACAAAATGTTATGTTACAGTATTCTGTATCCACATTTCTAATAGTAAATCTGCAGCAATGTTATTGTTTGCTCAATACAGTGACACAATGATATGTTACACTGCTCTGTATACACATTTCTAACAGTAACTATGTAGCGATGTTAATGTTTGCTCGATGATACAGTGGCACAATGTTATGTTATTGTGCTCTGTATACACATACCTAATAGTAACTCCAGTTGCAATGTTACTGTGGGCTCGATCTTACAGTGACACAATATTATGTTAGAGTGCTCTGAAAACACATTTCTAAAGTAACTTTGTAGCGATGTTTCTGTGTGCTCGATACAGTGAAATTATGTTATTTTAAAGTGCTCTGTATACACAGTTCTAACAGTAACTCTGTTGCGATGTTACAGTGTGCACGTTTATTAAGCAACACAATGTTATGTTACAGTGTTCTGAATACACATTCCTAACAGTAACTCTGTAGCAATGTTACTGTGTGCTCGATACAGTGACACAATATTATGTTATAGTGCTCTGTATACACATTTCTAACAGTAACTATGTAGCAATGTTACTGTGTGCTCCATAGAGTGACACAATGTTATGTTACAGTACTCTGTATACACATTTCTAACAGTATCACTGTAGTCATGTTACTGTGTGCTTGATACAGTGACACAATGTTATGTTACAGTGCTCTGTATACACATTTCTAGTATTAACTCTGTAGCGATGTTCTTGTGTGCTCGATGATGAAGTGACACAATGTTATGTTACAGTGCTCTGTATACACATTCCTAACAGTAACTCTGTAGCGATGTTACAGTGTGCCCTATGATACAGTGACACAATGTTATGTTACAGTTCTCTGTATACACATTTCTAACACTAACTCTGTACCGATGTTCCTTTTTGCTTGATACAGTGACACAATGTTATGTTACAGTGCTCTGTATACACATTCCTTACAGTAACTCTGTAGCAATATTACTGTGTGCTCGATACTGTGTCACAATATAATGTTACAGTACTCTGTATACATATTTCTAACAATAACTCTGTAGCGATGTTACTGTGTGCTCGATGATAGAGCAACACGTTTTGTTACAGTGATCTGTATACACATTTATAACAGTAACTCTGTAGCATGTTACTGTGTGCTCGATACAGTGACATTATGTTATGTTACAGTGCTCTGTATACACATTTCTAAAAGTAACTCTGCAGCGATGTTACTGTGTCCTGGATGACACAGTGACACAATGTCTGTTACAGTGCTCTGTATACACATTTCTAACATTAACTTTGTACCGATATTACTGTGTGCTCGATGATACAGTGACACAATGTTATGTTACAGTGCTCTGAATTCACATTTCTAACAGTAACTCTGTAGCAATGATATTATGTGCTCGATAGAGTGACACAATTTTATGTTACAGTATTCTGTATACACATTTCTAACAGTAACTCTGTAGCAATTATACTGTGTGCTCGATAGAGTGACAGAATGTTATGTTACAATATTCTGTATACACTTTTCTAACAGTAAATATGTAGCGATGTTAATGTTTGCTCGATGATACAGCGACACAATGTTATGTTATAGTGCTCTGTATACACATTTCAAACAGTAACTCAGTTGCAATGTTACTATGTGCTCGGTTACAGTGACACAATATTATGTTAGAGTGCTCTGAATACACATTTCTAAAGTAACTCTGTAGCGATGTTACTGTGTGCGCGATACAGTGAAATTATGTTATTTAAAAGTGCTCTGTATACACATTTCTAACAGTAACTCTGTTGTGATGTTACTGTGTGCACGATGATTTAGCTACACAATGTTATGTTATAGTGTTCTGAATACACTTTCCTAACCGTAACTCTGTAGCAATGTTACTGTGTGCTCGATACAGTGACATTATGTTATAGTGCTCTGTTATCACATTTCTAACAGTAACTCCGTAGTGATGTTACTGTGTGCTCGATGATACAGTGACACAATGTTATGTTACAGTGCTTCTATACACATTTCTAACAGTAACTCTGTACCGATGTTAGCTTGTGCTGGATACAGCGACATTATGTTATGTTACAGTGCTCTGAATAAACATTTCTAACAGTAACTCTGTACCGATTTTATTGTGTGCTCGATGATACAGTGACCCAATGTTATGTTACAGTGCTCTATACACATTTCTAACAGTACCTTTGTACCAATGTTATTGTGTCCTCGATACAGTGACAAATCTTATGTCACTGTGCTCTATACACATTTTTAACAGTAACTCTGTACCGATGTTGGAGTACTCGATACAGTGACACAATGTTATGTTACACTGCTCTGTATACACATTTCTAGCAGTAACTCTGTACCGATGTTACTTTGTGACCAATACAGTGACATTATTTTATTTTACAGTGCTCTGTATATGCATTTCTAAAAGTAACTCTGCAGCGAAGTTACTGTGTCCTGGATGACACAGTGACACAATGTTTGTTACAGTGCTCTGCATACACATTTCTAACATTAACTTTGTACCGATATTACTGTGTGCTGTATGATACAGTGACACAATGTTATGTTACAGTGCTCTGAATTCACATTTCTAACAGTAACTCTGTAGCAATGATATTATGTGCTCGATAGAGTGACACAATTTTATGTTACAGTATTCTGTATACACATTTCTAACAGTAACTCTGTAGCAATTATACTGTGTGCTCGATAGAGTGACACAATGTTATGTTACAGTATTCTGTATACACATTTCTAATAGTAAATCTGCAGCAATGTTATTGTTTGCTCAAGACAGTGACACAATGGTATGTTACACTGCTCTGTATACACATTTCTAACAGTAACTATGTACCGATGTTAATGTTTGCTCGATAATACAGTGACACAATGTTATGTTATTGTGCTCTGTATACACATACCTAATAGTAACTCAGTTGCAATGTTACTGTGTGCTCGATGTTACAGTGACACAATATTATGTTAGAGTGCTCTGAATACACATTTCTAAAGTAACTTTGTAGCGATGTTTCTGTGTGCTCGATACAGTGAAATTATGTTATTTTAAAGTGCTCTGTATACACAGTTCTAACAGTAACTCTGTTGCGATGTTACAGTGTGCAAGATGATTTAGCAACACAATATTATGTTGCAGTGTTCTGAATACACATTCCTAACAGTAACTCTGTAGCGATGTTACAGTGTGCCCTATGATACAGTGACACAATGTTATGTTACAGTATTCTGTATACACATTTCTAATAGTAAATCTGCAGCAATGTTATTGTTTGCTCAATACAGTGATACAATGTTATGTTACAGTGCTCTGTATACACATGTCTAGTAGTAACTCTGTAGCGATGTTCTTGTGTGCTCGATGATGAAGTGACACAATGTTATGTTGCAGTGCTCTGAATACACATTCCTAACAGTAACTCTGTAGCGATGTTACAGTGTGCCCTATGATACAGTGACAAAATGCTATGTTACAGTTCTCTGTATACATATTTCTAATACTAACTCTGTACCGATGTTCCTTTTTGCTTGATACAGTGACACAATGTTATGTTACAGTGCTCTGTATACACATTCCTAACAGTAACTCTGCAGCAATATTACTGTGTGCTCGATACTGTGACACAATATGTTACAGTACTCTGTATATATATTTCTAACAGTAACTCTGTAGCGATGTTACTGTGTGCTCGATGATACAGTGTCACAATGTTATGTTTCAGTGCTCTGAATACACATTTCTAACATTAAACTCGGTAGCAATATTACTGTGTACTCGATACAGTGACACAATGTTATGTAACAGTGCTCTGTATACACATTTATAACCGTAACTCTGTAGCATGTTACCTTGTGCTCGATACAGTGACATTATGTTATGTTATAGTGCTCTGTATAAACATTTCTAATGGTAAATCTGTAGTGATGTTACTGTTTGCTTGATGATACTGTGACACAATGTTAAGTTACTATGCTCTGAATATACATTTCTAACAATAACTCTGTACTGATGTTCCTTTGAGCTCGATGCAAAGATACCATGTTATGTTGCAGTGTTCTGTATGCACATTTCTAATAGTACCTCTGTAGCGATGTTACTGTGCTCGATGATACAGTGAAACAATGTTATGTTACAGTGCTCTGTATACACATTTCTAACAGTAACTGTAGCGATGTTACTGTGTGCTCGATGATACAGTGACACAATGTTATATTACAGTGCACTGAATATACAATTCTAACAGTATCTCTGTAGCAATGTTACTGTGTGCTCGATACAGTGCACAATGTTATGTTACAGTGCTCTCTATACACATTTCTAACACTAACTCAGTACCGATGTTCCTTTGTGCTCGATACAGTGACACAATGTTATGTTACAGTGCTCTTTATACACATTCCTAAAGGTAACTCTGTGGCAATATGACTGTGTTCTCGATACTGTGACACAATGTTATGTTACAGTGCTCTGTATACACATTCCTAAAGGTAACTCTGTGGCAATATTACTGTGTGCTCGATACTGATACACAATGTTATGTTACAGAGCTCTGTATACACATTTCTAACAGTAGCTCTGTAGCAATGTTACAGTGCGTTCGATACAGTGATTCATTGTTATGTTACAGTGCTCTGTATACACATTTGTACCAGTACCTCTGTAGCAATGTTACTGTGTGCTCCATACAGTGACACAATGTTATGTTACAGTGCTCTGTATACACATTTCTAGTAGTAACTCTGTATCGATGTTCTTGTGTGCTCGATGATGAAGTGACACAATGTTATGTTACAGTACTCTGAATACACATTCCTAACAGTAACTCTGTAGCGATGTTACACTGTGCCCTATGATACAGTAACACAATATTATGTTACAGTTCTCTGTATATACATTTCTAACAGTAACTCAGTAGTGATGTTACTGTGTGCTTGTTATAATGACATTATATTATGTTACTATGCTCTGAATACACATTTATAACAGTAACTCTGTATCGAGGTTACTGTGTTCTCAATGATACAGTGACACAATGTTATGTTACACTGCTCTGTATACACATTACTAACAGTATCTCTGTAGTGATGTTACTGTGTGGTCGATGATACAGTGACATTATCTTATGTTACAGTGCTCTGTATACACATTACTAACAGTAACTCTGTTGCGGTGTTGATGTGTGCTCGATAATACAGTGATATTATGTTATTTTACAGTTCTCCGTATACACATTTCTAACAGTAACTCAGAAGCGATGTTACTGTGTGCTCAATGATATAGTGACACAATCTTATCTTACAGTGCTCTGTATACACATTTCTACCAGTAACTTTGTACAGATGTTACTGTGTGTTCGATGATACAGTAACACATTGTTATGTTACCGTGCTTGAACACTCATTTCTAACCGTAACTCTGTTGCGATGTTACTGTGTGCTCGCTGATTCAGCTACACAATGTTATGTTTCAATGCTCTGAATATACATTCCTAACAGTAACTCTGTAGTACTGTTACTGTGTGCTCAATACAGGGACACAATGGTATGTTACACTGCTCTATATACACATCTCTAACAGTAACTATGTAGCGATGTTACTGTGTGCTCGATGATACAGTGACACAATGTTATGTTATAGGGCTCTTTATACACATTTCTAACAGTAACTCTGTAGCGATATTACTGTGTGCTCAATGATACAGTGACAGAATATTATGTTACAGTGCTCTGAATACATATTTCTAATATTAACTCTGTAGCTATGTTACTGTGTGCTCGATGATACAGTGACATAATTTTATGTTATACTGCTCTGTATATACATTACTAACAATAACTCTGTTGCGATGTTACTGTGTGCTCGAAACAGTGACACAAAAATACGTTCCAGTGCTCTGTATACACATTTTGAATACTAACTAATAGCAATGTCACTGTGTGCTCAATGATACAGTGACACAATGTTATGTTACAGTGCTCTGTATACACATTTCTAACAGTAACTCTGTGGCAATGTTACTGTGTGCTCGATATTGTGATACAATGTTATGTTACAGTGCTCTGAATGCACATTTCTAACAGAAACTATGTAGCGATGTTACTGTGTGCTCGAATCTGTGACACAATGTTCTGATACAGTACTGTGTAAACACATTCCTACCAGTACCTCTTTAGCAATGTTGCAATGTGCCTGGTGATACAGTGACTCAATGTTATATTACAGAGCTCTGTATACACATTTCTAACACTAACTCTGTACCGATGTTACTTTGTGACCCATACAGTGACACAATGATATGTTGTAGTGCTCTGTACACACATTTCTAATAGTAACTCTGTAGCGATGTTACTGTGTGCTTGACGATACACTGACACAATGTTATGATTTAGTGCTCTGTCTAAACATTGCCTATAGTAACTCTATAGCGATGTTACTGTTTGCTCGATGATACAGTGACTCAATGTTATATTACAGAGCTCTGTACACACATTTCTAACACTAACTCTGTACTGATGTTCCTTTGTGCTCGATGATACAGTGACACATATTTATGTTACAGTGCTCTGTATACACATTTCTAACAGTAACTCTGTAGCAATGTTACTCTGTGCTCGATGATACAGTGACACAATGTTATGTTACAGTGCTCTGAATACACATTTCTAATAGTAACTCTGTAGCGATGTTACTGTGTTCTCGTTACAGTGGCACAATGTTCTGTAACAGTGCTCTGTATACACATATCTACCAGTAACTCTGTAGCATGTTACTGTGTGCTCGATACAGTGACATTATGTTATGTTAAAGTGCTCTGTATACATATTTCTAACGGTAACTCTGCAGCGATGTTACAGTGTGCTCGATGATACATTGACACAATGTTATGTTACAGTGCTCTGAATATACATTTCTAACAGTAACTCTGTACGGATGTTCCTTTGTGCTCGATACAGTGACACAACGATATGTTGCAGTGCTCTGTATACACATTTCTAATAGTAACTCTGTAGCGATGTTACTGTGTGCTTGATGATACAGTGACAGAATGTTATGATTAATGCTCTGTTTAAACATTGCTAATAGTAACTCTGTAGCAATGTTACTGTGTGCTCGATACAGTAACATCATGTTATGTTACAATGCTCTGAGTACACATTCTAACAGTAACTCTGTAGCAATGTTACTTTGTGCTCGATGAGAAGGGGACACAATGTTATGTTGCAGTGCTCTGAATACACATTTCTAGTACTAACTCTGTAGCGATGTTACTGTGTGCTCAATGATACAGTGACACAATGTTATGTAACAGTGCTCTGAATATAAATTTCTAACAGTAAATCTGTACCAATGTTCCTTTGTGCCCGATACAGTAACACAATGTTATGTTATAGTGCTTTGTATACCCATTCCTAACAGTAACTCTGTGGCAATATTACTGTGTACTAAATACTGTGACGCAATGTTATGTTACAGTGCTCTGTATACACAATTCTAACAGTAACTCTGTAGCTATGTTACTGTGTGCTCAACACCCTCCGCATGCTCCACAGGATCTACAAGTGGATCCCCACTGAAACAAGAAGAACGGTCACCCAGGCCCTCGTCAGCAGCAGGTTGGACTACGGAAACGCCCTCTACGCAGGAGCCTCGGCCAAACTCCTGAGATGGCTCCAACGCATCCAGAACGCCTCTGCATGCCTGATCCTCGACATCCCTCGCCGCAGCCACATCACACCCCACCTAAGAGTCCTGCACTGGCTCCCGGTCAACAAGAGGATAACCTTCAAGCTCCTCACCCACGCACTCCACAACACCAGACCAACGTACCTCAACAGACGACTCAGCTTCTACACCCCCACCCGCCAGCTCCGCTCTGCCGACCTCGCCCTTGCCACAGTCCCCCGCTTCCGAAGAGCGACCTCCGGTGGCAGACCGTTCTCCCACCTCGCCGCCAAGACCTGGAACACCCTCCCCATCCACCTACGGCAGACCCAAGACCTGCTGTCCTTCAGAAAACTCCTCAAGACCTGGCAAGACGGTAGCAGCATTGCCCACCCCAGCGCCTTGAGACCCTCACGGGTGAGTAGTGCGCTTTACAAATGATATGATTGATTGATTGATTGCTCAATGATACGGTGACACAATGTTAGGTTACAGTGCACTGCATATACATTTCTAACAGTATCTCTCTAGCGATGTTACTGTGAACTCGATACAGTGACACAATGTTATGTTACACATGCTCTGTATACACATTTCTAATAGTAACTCTGTAACAATGTTACTGTGTGCTCTATACAGTGACACAAAGTTATGTTACAGTGCTATATATGTACACTTTTCCAATAGTAACTGTTAGACCTGGCATCCTTGGCGTGGGACTCCCTTCCATTTTTTTCACTATGCCTCCACTGTTGTTGACATGTTTTTGCTGGTTTAGATGCTTTGGGCACTTTGCCACTGCTAATCAGTGCCAAAGTGCAAGTGCTCCCTATGATAAATTAATGTATGGATTAGTGACTCCATGTTTGGCCAATTTGCTTCACTGTCAGACCCTTTTACAGTGCACTGTTTGTGCCCAGGGCCTGTGAAGCAAATGCTGCTGGTGGGCTTGCAGCACTGGTTGTGCCACCCACAGGAGCAGCTTGTAAAGTGTGTCTCAGGCCTGCCATTGCAGAGCCTGTGTGCAGTCTGGTACTGCCATGTCGACTTGGTAAGTGCACCCACTTACCAGACCCCAAACCTTCCCTTTCCTGCATATTAGTCACCCCTAAGGTAGGCCCTAGGGCAGGGGGCATTGTATGTGTAAGGTAGGACATGCCCTGGTGTGTGTGGCATGTCCTGATAGTGAATTACAGCCAATTTCGTTTTTCACTATTGCAAGGCTACCTGTTCCCATAGGCCAGAATGGGCAGTTTGATTATAATATCTTATAATCCTAACTGACCCAGGGAACATGGTAGAAAAATGAATTTAGTATGCCTGAACTCAGAATGATAAAATACATCTTTTAGTGAAGTTGGTTTTAACATTCTGTGTTTGAAAATACCACTTTTAGAAAGTAGGTATTTTCTTGCCTAACCATCCAGCCTGCCTCTGTTAGCTTGTGTATTGTATGTCTGGTTTTGTGAGTGACAGGGGCTGGGGGGCTCCAGGAGACAGGGTGAGTCAGCACAGGCCTGAATAGACCTATCTGCATGTAGAGTGGTGGGAGGAGTAGCACCTGGGCCTGAATAGGGCTGTGCCTGCCTTCCACAATGCTGGCTCCACCTCCTGTGGTGCATCTGATGTCCCTGGCCCACACTGACAAAGGAAGAAGGTGTGCACTGGCAGAATGCACCCAGAACTGGTTTGGACTAGGTACAGGACCCTCTGCCTTCAGAGGACAAAGGATTTATGGGTATAAATACTGGGGCCCAGACCCCAAGACTTTAGATCACTTCTGGGAAACAAGAAGAACCTTTGCTGAGGAGAGGAACCAGAGAAACTGAAGGAGGAGACTATCCCTATGCTGTGTGCTATTTGAGGGATTGGCCTGCAGTGGTTGCCTGATTGCTAAAGAAAGAAGAAAGGAACTTTGTGCCTACTTTCATCATCCTGCAGAAAATCTCCAAGGGCTTGAAGATTGAGCTTGCCTCCTGCTGAAGTCTCAGGGATACAAGACTTCACCAACCAGCTCCCCTAAATTCCCTTGCTGGGAATTTGTAGTGCCTACTGTTGTGTTGGGCCTTCTGAGAGACTGCGTGTCACTGGGAGCTGGAAGCGCGACTCAAGAAGAAGAAGCATGTCGCCGCCGCAGCAGTTGTCGTCGCATCGCCGAGAAAGCGTGCCGCCGCTGCCGCTGTCGCCATCGCATCACCGTCCCCTACGCAGCAGTAGGGAACCGACGCATCACCTCCCACAGAGCAAGGAACCGACGCATCACCGTTCTTGCGTGTAAGGAACCGACGCATCACCTTCCCTGCAACTCTTTTGTTTGTATCTCGTTATGCACCCAAAGGTATTTTGAACTTAGAGTGTCGCATTTATCACCTGCATTTGAACTGAACTAATTTCTACCATTGACAGTCATATTTTTCATAGTGTATTGTGGATTTTTGTCGTTTTGGGTCTTGTGTTAAGTCTATATAATAATACTTATTTTTATAATACAACCTGTGTGGTGTCCATCTGTAGTGTTGTCACTGTGTTACTGTATGTGTTCACAAATGCTTTACACACTGCCTCAGAGATAAGCCTGCCTGCTCGTGCCAAGCTACCAAGGGGTGAGCAGGGGTTATTTTAGTAGTGTATCCCCCTTACCCTGACTAGAAGCAAAGGTCCCTATTTGGACAAAGGTACCTACCTCTGCCAACTAGAGACCCCCAGTTCTAACATTGGTGGTCAGCGTTGAGTATTCTGGACTTGCATTTGTGACTCATATACAGTAATTGGTGTACACTACTAGTGAGTGCAGACCAAACGCAACCACATACATTTTTGGTAGATTGTTTTTTCCTGGGATTTCTATTTTTTTCAAGAACTGTCAAGTTTCACCATGAGCAAAACAGCGTCCATCGCATCTGTTGATTTAGATTTTGAGGAAGAGAAACTAGAAAGTTACACTGTAAAACAGCTGAAACACTTCTGCAGGAAATGTAATGTTGCTATGACCGGTCTCTCCAAGAAGGATGAGTTCCAAAAGGCGCTGAGGGCCTGGGTAGAAGCAAGAAGTACCCCTGAGCATGTGGAAAAGCATGAGGAGGGGGCTGAGAATGCAGAAGGGCAGCTAGATGGGCCATTGGGTCCAGGGGGGAGGAAAGCACCTTCCCCAGCAGGCAGCAGTGTTTCTTCCAAGGGCCTGTCCCCAGGAGAGCTGGAGGACAGGGAGAGAAGTAGGATGCATGAAATGGAGCTGACCAAGCTTAAGATGGGTGGGCAATTAGAATTGGAAATTAAGAAATTGGCCCTAGAGGAAAAGAGGATGCATATGGAGCATGAGAGAAGTTTGAGGGAGTTGGAGTTGAAAGCTAGGAGCTTAGAGATTACTCCCTCTGGTGGCAGCACACCGTCCATGCCTGTTGAAGCAAGGGTGTATATACCTAAAGATGTGGTGAAAGAGTTTTATAAGAATGATGATATTGGTCATGGTTCAAGGCCTATGAGGTAGCTATGTCCTCCCACCGGGTCCCTGAGAAGGATTGGGGAGTGGGGTTGTGGGGGCGGTTCCTTAGTGAGGGGCGGGATACCTTATTGGACTTGCCCTCTGAAGTCCACAATTCTTATGGTCATATGAAAGAAGCATTGATGTCCAGGTATGGGTTGACTCCTGAACTGTATAGACAGAGGCTCAGGAATTGCAAAAAGTTGGAGGGCAGTACCTGGGTAGAATATGTGACTTTTTTTTGCAGAGCATTGGATGGTTGGGTGAAGGGTAGCAAAGTGAATGATTTTGAAGCGCTCTTTGATTTGATTGCATTGGAGCACTTGTCAGGAAATTGTTTTCCAGAGCTACGCCAGCACCTTATTGATAGTAGGCTGACTAACACTAGGAAGCTTGCTGAGGAGGCGGACCCCTGGGTGAGCACCCGGGTCCACAAGGGTCACGTGGGAGACTCCGCCAAGGGTGGGCAGGGCCCCCAGCAGAGGAGTGGGGGGGACAAGGGTAAACAGAGGGAGTTCCAGAAAGGGCCCCAAAGTAATCCCCAAGGGAACCAAGGGAAGGGTTCCCAGCCTCCCCCTGAAAAGAAGCCAGGGGCCCCAACAGATAAGCTTGTTCACAGGGGGCCCAAGACTTGCTTTAAGTGTGGTCAAGTGGGCCACTGCTCCTGGGAAACTAGATGTCCCTTGTATGGAAAATCAGCACCCACTGGTGCACCACCCCGGCAGGTAGCTAGTGTAGCCCTGGGGGAGGAGATGGGTGCCCAAGGTGGGTGGGATCCCATAGCAATGTCCTTGGTCTCTTTAGGAGACAGTGAGATGGTCCCCAGGGCCCAACTGCCTGATAACACTAAGAAATACAGGCAGTGGGTGACCATCAATGGCCAAAAGGTGGAGGCTCTGAGAGACACCGGAGCCAGTGTGACAGCTGTCAGTTGTCGGCTGGTGTCTGAAGAGCAGGTGATCCCCAATGCATTCTGCCTACTAGTTGCTGCAGACAACTCAGAGAGCTACTGCAGAGTGGCTCAGGTTCCCTTTGAGTGGGGGGGTCTCAGGTACCTTTCAAGTAGCTGTGAGGCCAGCCATGCCTGTAGACTGTCTGTTGGGTAACGATTTGAAGAGTTCACCTTGGGCAGAGGTGGAGAGAAGGTCTCATTTAGAGATGTTGGGTCTGCCTGAGTGGGCGTGCGCGACCACTCGGTCTATGGCAGCCAGTAGAGGTGTTCAAGAGGACCTTAAGCCTGGAAGGGTGGCCCAGGTGCCTGCCTTGAAGAGAAGAGGCAGGGGGCGTGGGAAACTGGCCCCCGTAGTTCCCACGGTCCAGGAGGAAGCAGAACCTTAGGGGGATGCTCTGGAACCTACAGGGGAGCAAGTGGCCGAACTGGGGGACCTACCTGAGCTGACCCATTGGCAGCAGGAGGGCAGCCCCTCCAGGGAGGAGTTCTGTGAGGAGCAGAACAAGTGCCCTTCTCTTGTGGGTTTGCGGTAACAGGCCACAGACCAGGCAGCAGGTGATCAGCCTGGATCACATTGGATCTACTGGGAGAATGGTCTCCTGTATAGCGAGCCTAAGGTTGCTGAGCCTGGGTCAGTCCGTGTGCTGGTGGTACCCCAGCGCTTCATAGTCTTCCTACTGGGTTTGGCTCATGATGTGCCTTTAGCAGGACATCTGGGGCAGGGCAAGACCTTTGAAAGGCTTGTCACCCACTTTTATTGGCCCCAGATGCGCAAGAGTTCAGACACTCATTGCAGGACATGTCAGACTTGCCAGGCAAGTGGAAAAAGTGGGAGGAAGCACAAGGCTCCCCTCCAGCCATTCCCTGTGGTCAGCACCCCCTTTGAACGGGTGGGTATTGACATTGTGGGTCCACTGGACCCCAAGACAGCCATGGGCAACTGGTTCATCCTGGTCTTGGTGGACCATGCCACCCGGTACCGGGAAGCCATCCCTCTTCGGACAGTGACGGCCCCCGTGGTGGGACGTGCACTGATGGGGATTTTCTCGTATGTGGGGTTCCCCAAGGAGGTGGTGAGTGACCGTGGTACAAACTTCATATCCAAGTATATGAAGTCCCTGTGGCAGGAGTGCGGTGTTACCTATAAGTTCACCACTCCTTACCACCCCCAAGGAAATGGGCTGGTTGAGAGATTCAACCGGACCCTAAAGGGCATGATTATGGGTCTGGAAGAACCCATGAGGCGTAAGTGGGACGTCCTCTTGCCATGCCTTCTCTTTGCTTACCGTGAGGTGCCACAGAAGTCCTTAGGGTGCAGTCCCTTTGAACTGCTCTATGGTCACCCGGTAAGAGGACCTCTGAGTTTGGTGAAAGAAGGCTGGGAGAAAGCTCCCAGTAAACCTTCCCAGGATGTATTTAGCTACATGCTGGCCTTTAGAAACCAAACTAGGCGATTCAGACAACTCGCTGAGGCGAATCTGGAAGCCAGCCAGGAGGAGATGAAACAGTGGTATGATCAGAATGCCACTCTGATCGAGTTTCAGCCTGGGCAGAAAGTGTGGGTCATGGCCCCCGTGGAGACTTGCGCGCTCCAGGATAAGTGGACCGGAACATTTGAGGTGGTGGAGCGCAAGAGTAACGTCACCTACCTGGTAGACTTGCGATCTCCCAGGAACCTTTTGAGGGTCCTACATGTCAACCGCCTAAAGCCCCATTTTGAGAGGTCCGAAGTGGGCATGCTCCTAGCAACAGATGATGGAATGGAAGAGGAGACAGAACCTCTTCCTGACCTCCTGTCTGCAACAGAGCAAGATGGGTCAGTGGAGGGTGTGAACCTCTCTAACTCCCTGACACCTGAGCAGCAGGAAGACTGTCGCCAACTGTTGGGACAGTTTCCTGACCTGTTTTCCCTGACTCCTAGTGTCACTGATTGGTGCGTCCATGATGTGGACACTGGGGACAGTCCTCCTGTCAAGCACAAGGCTTACAGAGTGACTGACAGGGTGAGAGCTTGCATCAAGGAGGAGGTCTCCAAGATGTTTGCATTGGGGGTGATTGAGTCCTCTCACAGCCCTTGGGCCAGCCCAGTGGTCTTGGTCCCAAAGGCTGCCGTGCCTGGTGCCACGCCTGAACTCCGGTTCTGTGTGGAATACCGAGGACTCGATTCAGTCACCAGGACTGACGCGCACCCCATCCCCAGAGCTGATGAGCTCATTGATAGGTTAGGGGCTGCCCGGTACCTCAGCACGTTTGACTTAACGTCTGGGTACTGGTAGATCACCTTGATTGATGGGGCCAAACAGAGGTCAGCATTCTCCACACCAGATGGGCACTACCAATTCCGGGTTATGCCCTTTGGGATGAAGAATGCCCCTGCCACCTTTCAGATGTTGGTCAACCAGGTGTTGGTTGGACTGGAAGATTTCAGGGCCCCTACCTGGATGACATTGCAGTTTTCAGCGCCAGTTGGGAAGAACATCTGCTCCACCTCTGGGAAGTGTTGATGGCGCTGCGGAGAGCAGGCCTCACGATCAAGGCGAGTAAGTGCCAGATCGGGCAGGGTTCCGTGGTGTACTTGGGACACCAGGTTGGGAGCGGCCAGGTGGCACCCCTACAGCCCAAGATTGATACCATTCTGGCTTGGGAACCCCCCAAGACCCAGACAGAGGTGAGAGCCTTTCTAGGACTCACCGGGTATTACAGGAGATTTGTCAAGGGGTATGGCAGCATCGTTGCACCCTTGACAGAGCTGACTTCCAGGAAGCAGCCCAAGAGAGTGATTTGGACTGACACCTGTCAGAGAGCTTTTGACGCCTTGAAGACTGTCCATGTGCACAGCCCCGTGCTTCAGGCGCCTAACTTCTCAAAAGAATTTGTTGTTCAAACAGACGCTTCAGAGCATGGTGTAGGGGCTGTTCTGGCACAGTTAAATGAGGAGGGCCTAGACCAACCTGTAGCCTTCATCAGTAGGAGGTTACTTCCACGGGAACAGAGGTGGAGTGCTATTGAGCGTGAGGCATTTGCTGTGGTCTGGACGCTGAAGAAGTTGAGACCATACCTGTTTGGGCCCCAGGGCAAAAGAGTCAAGGGTGTGTGTTGAGTGTACCCAAAGGGCAGGGCGTATAAGGCAGGTTGCAAAGGGGTCCGGCTGACGGAGGCGTTCGCTCTCAGGTGTAGGGATGGAAAGAAGAGGGAGAAGAAACAACATTTGTAACAAAGAGCAACCAATAGGGCCTGTGGGATGTACTGCCATTCTGGAATGGCTCGAAAGTCGAAACAGGAGCCTTTCCGAAGATGTCACTCTTCTGAAACGCACAATTGGTTTTTGGGGTGCAGTAATGCAAGCTCTGATGAATCTGTCTCTGCCGGCCCTGGCCGGCTCAGGACTGGAGGTGATAAGCCAGTTATTGATCTGCCTATGTCTAAAAGATAGGAGAGTAGTGATGGGTCCCTATCTATAGAGTGTTTGAGTAAACTCTTTGGTGACCCCTATAGGAGTGGGGGCAGGCAGACCATAAGAAGCATCACAACCCAACTGAGTCTGATTTTTAGACCATGTAATAAAGTCTGTAGTGTTCCCAAGTCAATGGGTGATAAGTAAGGGAATCCAAACTCATCCTGCTCAAAGTTAGATATTTGCTATTCCGAAGTTACTGATGAGCGAGCAGGTGAATGTGTTCACTCATGGCACAGATGTGCTTGATGATGTCTTGTTTGGTTTGTGAAGATTCCTGTGTCTTAGGGTCGGACCTGCACTGAGGGGGTAGTATTGTGGCCCACTCAGGCCGGGTCTGTATCCTGCAAGAGGCCCGGGGAGAGGAAGGGCTAGCATCTGTGGATTCCAATTGAAGCTGGAGAAGTTGTTTCACCTCACGCAGGGACCGAAGAGCCCGTCGTTTGACATCCCAGGAAAATATCAGGGTGAAAGGATGATCCCATTGATACTTGATGCTGAGATTGCGCAGTTTGTCGGTCACAGGTTTAAAGTCTTTGCATCTGTACAAGGTTACGGGTGCGATATCTTGAACAATCTGGATCGAGTATCGGTTGTATAATAAGTTGGGAATACCTTGAGCTTTCTGCAAGATGGCTTATATTTTGACAAAAAAGTGAACTTGTGTCAGAATGTCTGGAATGAACTCTGAGCACCCTCGAGGGCCAGCCACCCAGTGGGCTCTGTCTAGAGCGGGGGGATGTGTCGTCATCAGCTCTGATGGTGTGTAGAAGTTCCGCTGTGAAGGCCATGATGCCCTGTCCCTCCGCTTTGCACCGAATGCCTCTGAAGCGAAGATTATTGTGTCAACTCCTGTTCGCCAGGTCTTCCTGCTTTAATTGAAGGTCAATATGCTGATCTTCAAGTGTTGTCATTCGGCGCCATAAGTTCTCATGGTCCTCTGATCGTGCATCCATCATGCGTTTGAGGTCATCAACTCTCCCCCCGATCTCCGTGACATCCCGTTGGATCTCTCTGAGGCAGGTCTTGAACTCTGTTTTGATGGAGCCAATTTTGTTTTTAATTTCTTGCAGCAAAGTGGTCATGAAAGCCTGCGTGACTGGGACCGCTGTGGAAGTCTTATCAGCCATGGTTCATACTGCAGACTGTCAGATTCCCACAGCTGGTTGCTTGGCGGTGCGGACCCAGTCAGGGCCCAGGGCAGATGCGGGTATCAGGAGCCGTGCAAGTCCGGCCTGGTCTCATCTGCTTAGGGTGCCATGGAGGCCACGCCCACCAGCCTTCGATTTATGATGCAGGCAGTTAGGAGGACCTCAGCCACGGTTCCCCACCGAGGTGAGCGGCCATGTCGGCCCCGTCCTCGCCCCGGAAGCACCAAAATCCAGGGGCAGGCCACACCAGTCCTCACAAGACTTTGAGCCCTCTGATCGTAGTCGGGCGGGAGATATGAGACGCAGGGCGCAAGCACTGAAGGGCACAGATCAGGTCTAAGGCGGGCCAGCATCAGTCCCAGTAGGAAGGGGGAGGCGGCTCCGGCACCACGTCCTGAGCCAAAGAGTCAAAATTGTGGCTCCAGGCACCGCAACAGGTCCACATCCGGGATTTCAGTCTCAGCTGGCAGGGTGTCCCGGTGCTCCCAGAGATACCTGGCACACCCTGCCTCTCCCTAGAAGGTAGGTGAGTGTTCGTGGGTACCGTAGAGGCGTCAGATGCTTGTATATAGGCCGTGGCATAGCGGAGATGCTGTGACCCACATCTTACTCCATTCATCGCTTTACCTTATTACATTTTATAAGTGTAATTTCCAAATGGGACTAGGTGAGCAGTTCATGTTTGGTGTCTCTGGAATCACAATTTGCAATTCCAACTTATACTTAGGTCGGGTTTTGAATTGCAATTCTGAAAATTTCACTTTTAGAAAGTTAGTATTTTCTTGCATTAGCCATTTGGTCCCTGCTGCCAGCTTCTGGGTCACATGACTGGGTGTAGCTGACAGTTGGGTTCTGTTTATTCCTCTTTGACAACCACACACAATGGGGAGCTTAGGTGTGGCTGGTTGGTGCAATGACTAGAAGGATGGGGAGGAACTGTACCCAGCTGCACTTACACTTGAATTGGCTGTGTCCTGTCATGACATAAAGTGCTGCACACACCCTGTAGTTAGTCTGGAGCCAGGAAGGCAGGGCATCTGTGTACTTCAAAGGCATGCTTCTAGAACCTTCTCCCTTCTTAATGTACAACTGTGTATGAATACTGTACCTCAGAAACCAACTCTTCAATACACTTCTGTTCCTGTGGATACTCTGCCAGGAAGAAGGACTGTTGTACTGCTGAACGGACTGCCACTCTGCTGGACTTCTGCTCTGAATGAACTGCTGCCCTTCTGTGCTGACATGCTGACCTCTTGTCTGGGGAAGATGAACTGGACCTGCGAACCCAGGGCTCCCAGAGTGATTCCAAGGGCTAGTCTGATGGCCTCCTGATTTGAGCCTCAGGGACATAAAAGGCTCCTCAACATCCTGCACCAGCTCCTGGACCCAGCTGCAGTGAGTGCATGTCCCTAGAGTGGTGCTCCTCAGGTACTGGACCTTTGGTGTGGTTCAGTGAGCTAAATTCAAGCTTTTGGGCTTTTTGTTAATGCCAGTGGGCCTGTTTGCACCAAGACCTCAATGCTCGCACCGCAATTCAGTGCGAAGCTCTGTCATCCCGACTCTATGCGTTCTAGCACAGAAAACTCACGAGAACTGCCAGCGTAAAGCTCAAGCAACGGCTGCCTGCAACGCTGGCTTTTCGCGCTATGCTAACAGCCTGTTGCGATGCTCCCCCTGCTCCTCGTTGTCCTCTCCAACACAAACAAGACTCTCAGCACAGATTTAAGAAGGTAAACTTCAGCGTGCCTGACCTAGTGACTGTATCCAACCTGTGTTTCAGCGTGGGTGGCCTTAAAGTGGGACTGTGACCAAGTTCTGCTTGACCAGGTATCCTGAGTTTGCACTTTGTGCTTTTTGGTGCTGTTTTCACAAAATTCTATACAAATTAATATCTCCAGTTCTACTGATTGGATTTTAGTAATTTTTGTCTTGTTTTATTTATTATATTTTACACCATTTCTTTAACTGAGTGTGGGATCCTTTTTCTGTGGTATTTTTCACTTTATTAAAAAAAAAAAAAAATGTAAGTCCGTTTTTATATAGCGCACCTACTCACCCTTACGGGTCTCAAGGCGCTGGGGGCCGTAGTGGAAATTAAGTGAGCTATTGCCCAGAGTCACATGGTGCTGAGCTGAGCTCCCGCCGGAGCCGGGGATCGAACCGTAAACCCTGTGCTCCGAAGTCAGCTGCCCTGGCCGCTGCACCACACCTCTCCACTGTATGAAGAGTTGCACAAATGCTTTACCCAGTGCCTCTAAGTTAAGCCTGACTGCTCTGTACCAAGCTACCAGGTTGTTGAGCACAGGTCAATTTGGGGTTTCCTTGTGCCTCATCCTGACAAGGATTGTGGTTGCTGCTTGATCAGGTCTTACACACCAGTCAGCAACACCCCAATTTCTCACAGCATTCATGGGATAAAAAGAGAGACAGGCAGTATAAGGTGGGGTTGGGGGAAGAAAGAGGCAGGAGCTGGGGTTCTGACTGGGCAGATTTAGTATTCATGGGATAAAGAGAGAGAGATTCAGGCAATGAAGGGTAGAGTAATAAAGAGGTATGAGTTGTGATCACGACTGGGCAGATTTGATATTCATGAGATAAAGAGAGAGATGGCAGTGTAGGGTAGGGTGGGGGAAGAAAGAGGCATGGGCTGGGATCACAACTAGGCAGATTTGGTATTCATGGGATAAAGAGACCAGAAGTCCGAACCAGTCCCTGCTTCCACCAGCTCGAGGCCGTTGCCCACAGGTCCGCTGGCCTAGGCTTCTCTCCGTTTGGTCTTTATTCTGTCTGGTAATTTTTGGGGGTATTCTGCCCATTACTTTATTGGGTTTTGATCACTGGGTAAGCAGCCTTCATTGCTCCCACCTGTTTTCCTGCCGTTCTTCTTCCCACCCGATGCTATCCCTACTCCCTTCCCTCCTGCCTCCCTAACAGCCCCTCCCACCTCCAAGACTACTTATTGATGCCGCTGCGCAACCGTGCCACTGGCGCGCCAAAGGCAAGCTCGTCTGAGCGCATCCGTGCCTGGAGTGTGCCAAGCACCAGGTCCCCTGGCTCACCAGACACCCACCGATACACTGCCAAGGAGCTCCTGGACCTCGTCCTCGGACACCAAAACAACAGATGCTTCCCTTCCTCCCTGCTATCTACCAAAGGACCTTTCACTTGCCGCCAGCGCCACTGCTTGTGCAACACAGACTGCGATGGATCCTGTGCAGCATCCACCAAGAGGACCATGGACAGCCCCAAACCACTCAAAGACATCCTGATCAATGCCCATTCCCTCTCTAAGCATGCCACGGCAATCTGGGATACCATCACCTCCCTCTCCCCCGATGTGTCCTTCATCACTGAAGTGTGGCTCAACCCTTCCCCCAACCCTGACATTGCAACTGCAACACTCGACGGCTACAAGATGATTCACTGTGACCGCACAGACAAACACAAAGGAGGCATAGCAATCATCTTCAAGGAAACCATAAAGTGCACTGCCACTGGCAATGACCCCACACCACTGAAGGAATACCTCAATTCACAAATACAGTCTGACACCAAGATCACGATTAACCCTGGGCGGAGTTCCGCCCGGTCGCGATGCATTTTTCCTGTTCGGGAACGCGTATTGCGTGTTCGGGACGCTGTTTGCGTGCTCGGGGGGAAATATCTCACGAAATTGCCCATGGGGTCGCCAAAGGGCGCGGCCATCTTGTTTTTCACTAGTCCCGCCCATTTGCAATGCGTATTTCCTGTTCCGGAACGCATATTGCGTGTTCCCGCCCGTTCGTGATGCGCATTTCCTGTTCGGGGTTTTACTTACTTTTTTAATTCCTACCTTTTCTTTTCCGCCCCCCCGAGTACCAGAACCATGGCGAAGGGCAAGGCTCGTAGCCACAGCCAGAGCTGCGACCGCCTCCGAGGGGTGCAGGCACAGGCCTTATTTGGAGAGGCGGAGGTGGCCGCACTTGTTTTTTATGTGCAGCGCCACCTCCCCTTAACCCTGGCAGCAGGCGGCAGGCCTGGGTCCGGGTACGGGCTCCGGGAGCGTCACCAGCGGTGGGGAAGGGTGCGCCGGGCAGTGTTTTGCTGCTCTGGGGTCCGGCGCACCCATAACCAGCTTACGCACCGGTGGTCCGATATCCGGGACCGGGAGCAGGACCTGCTGGACCTGCTAGGAGTTGAAGTCCTGGGGCTTGGTGAGTAGCTATTTAATATTACTACTTTGTGTTCTTCTGCTCTGTGTTATATATTGTGAATACATTTTTTTTCCGAATAGCAAGAATGCTGCTGCTTACATTGCAGGTAAATTACGTTTAAAAATCTTCTGTGATTGTTATGCCACAGGTGCTTGGCGCTACTAATCTTACTTGTTTGCAACTTTGCGCTCGCTTGGGCTGATTATGTAAGAGTTTACTTTAGAGAACTTAAGTTAGGTAATGCTAGAGAGACTCTAGTCCTTCCTTTGTCCTCCTGTATTAGTTGGTAATTTTTTAGCGGTCTGCGTGATGCAGCCTCTGTTACGTCACATGCTGCTGAGTGCTGCTTACCCCAGTCCTTAGTAGAACCTTTTGTAGTTTGTTTAGTGAGTGGTAATAGGCTTAGCACTAGCAGAACATCAGCAGCAACCAACCAACAATTTGGTGTATGCAAAAATGTATGCATGTGTCCTCCATCTATGCATTTTTGAGGACTAAAATAAATGGAAATGCAGACTTAGTGAACAATTGGCCCATCTGGAATAGGTAGGATAGGTCAGGTGGTACTTAGGCTTAGTTAGTATTCTGGAATCAGAATGGAACACTGGATTAGTGTTCATAAATAATAACTAGACGGTCCGCGAATCTTGCGATACTACTAGTCGACCAGATTAGATAGGTCAATTTTATTGCAATTGTTGTTTCAATAAATGTTTTTTGAGCGTTTTAAAAAATATTCTATTTGTTTCACACCAATCATCAATGTTTGTCTCTTTCTTTCTTATATATTTCATGATCAGCATCCAGGGGCAAGAAGACGGGGTCGTTGGAGTCGGCGGGAGCAGCTGCAGAAGATGCCGGCCAGGACCGCTCCTCTACTGAGGGCTCTGCTGCTGGCCCCAGTAAGTCCTCCTGTTAATATTAATAATTATACTTCCCTAACTTTTACTGCACCTTATTTTTTCTGAACTATTATTTCCGTTTCCTAATTCTATTTTTTACTAATTCTTCTTCGATCTAGACTATCTGTTTCTAAATTCTTGTTATCCCTGCCTCTAACTGCCTCTGCTATGACTCTCTGTACTACTACTACTATTAGTCTGTCTGTAGCTAAACTTGCTCAGTTGGCCACTCTTTATTTAAAAGGTTTTAAAAATCAGATTCACCAATAGCTCTAGCCACTGAGTCAGTCCTTTGGGTTGTCCTCTTCTAGTCTTCTTAATCTTGAGGCTTTTCGACAACTCCCACCAACAAAATGCCCAACCAGATATTTTAATATTTTTGATAGGATAGGACATACTACTACTAGTCTACTCTACTCCCCGATTTTTACTAGTGATTTATGTTCTATATGTATGTATTAACTTTTTTTTCAATCTTGCTAGTGAAAAAGAATAAATAGAGGGAGGTGTATATGGCATCTAAAAAATGTGTAATGTTTTTTCCAAGCGTACCGACCACCAGTGCCGGGGCCAGCGGCGCAGGCGACGCGGCCAGTAAGGAGGGAGCAGAAGATGCGGCAGCTGCAGGGGGTTAGCCAGCAGCAGTGGCGGGCGGTGGTAAGTTATATTCCTTACTTATTGACATTACACTCGCTGCAAGGATGTACACTGTACTGTTGAGAGAGACTAAGTTGTTGTGAACAACGGTTGAAGAAGACACCCTTTACTTAGCATTAGCAATAGCATTAGCGGCGGGAGTTGAGTAACTAATAGCCTCTTCTATCTGACTTCAACTCAGCTGTGAAAGTTTTATGGAGAAGACAAAGAGTCAGATCAGATGACCTTGATGGATGGGTTGAACAAAAAGGGAAAGAAGGGTGGAAGGAGGAAGGACGGGCGAGATGTAATATTTATGACTGGCAGAGAAGGATACGCGGGATGCATGCATAGGTAGCTGATAGGAAGGAATCAGATGCATGGGTGGTTGAAGGATGTGTGGAAGGTGAAAGAAAAGATGCCTGCCTGGGTGGGTGAAACTGTATGGGTGGATAGCAAGAATCCTCTGGGGTGTTTCATGGGTCAAACTCAAAGCCAAGGCAAGCATGGAAGGAAGGATGCATGGGTGGTGGTTTAAAAAAAAAGAATAAATGTTTGTTGTTGGTGAAACAAACTAAGGTTTGTTGAGAGATTAAGAAGAATGATAGACATGTTTACTTTGAATTGATGGATGCCTGGATGGTATTCATCATAGATAGCATAGGTGGAGACTGTCACTGGATGAAGAGTCTTAGTTTGAAGACAATGTAAAAGAAACCGCGCCAGAATAGCAAAGCCAAGGAGAATAGAACGAAGTTGTATTTTCAGAATACACCCTTGACTCACAGTAGTTTGCAAGCACAGCATATATATTGTGTATGTATGTTGTTATCAAGCGCCTCCCTCCGACTCCGAGGCCCACTCCCTACCTATGTTAATTTATTTTCGACTGTGTCAGCCTGCCATGGGTGGCCTATAGGCTGCATGTTTATTGTTTACACAATCAATCAAAACAAAGTACCTCATGTCGTCCCATATATAAGCAATGATCATTTGGATCAGATTTCATCTGCCTTTTTGTAGTTGTCAGGGCAGGGTGAAAGTGAAATTGAGCAGTTACCCTTGATGTAACAGAGTATGACCAGTGCCACCCGTAATAGAAAAATACGATGATTGTGTCGTCAGCTTCCCCACCTGCAGACAGTAGTAAATAAAACTAATGTGAGTGTGCGTCACGAGTATGTTTGTCTTGTGCGCAAGCTGACTGAGCTGGCATGCCGGCTACAACAAGGTTACATAATTTCGCAAAACAAGAGAGAAGAAGAAGACTGATGTACTGTGTACTTGAGTCCATAGTGCTAGTATAATGCCTGAAATTCTCACAAATGTTAGAGGCCGAGGAAGTGGGAGGACTCAGGATAGATACATACCACAAATGTTATGTACTGTGCTTGTTAGTGCTACTGTGCCACTATGTGTAGAATTAATTTGTCTTACTGTTTTGCTAAGAGTATATTGTTACAATAGTCTTTTTTTTCTTCTTGATATAGCTACTCCTTCCAAAGGAAAATCTAAACCGGACAGGAAGGAGTTGGCAGCCATGGCCCGGCGCCGGAAGCTGGAGGCCATTCTAACCGAATACCGGCGGCTGGTGGTTCTGGCAGAGGAGGAGGAGGAGGCGGCAGCTGCTGCAGCCTCCTCCAATGCCCCGAGCCCCAGCCAGGCCCAGGCCCCTCCAGTGGTACAGCGCCGCGGTCAGGCAGCCACCCGCCGTCGCACTACTTCATCCAACACTGCTGCCCCCCCTGTCGATGCAATTGTAGGGCATTCAAGCGCCGCATGCTCCTCCGAATGGCAGGCCTAGAGGAGCACCTAGAGGAGCGGGTAAAGGTCCTGGTGGACAAGCGTCTCAGAGCCCACCGATAGGAAAGACCCTGTTGGATTGCCCCTTTTTCATTCCTTTTTTTGGTGGGTGGGAATTGGGCGTTGGGGTTTTATTCACCGGACATTGGTTGGACTTTTTCTTGTTGGACATTGGTTGGGGTTAGGGAGAGGGGTGGGTCAGGTGTTGTCGGATTTTTTACATAGTTTATTTTTGTTAGGGGATTAAATTAGATTTATACTTAAACTTTACATACGATGTTAATGTTTTGTGGGGGGGGTTACTGTTTTACATCACATGGTTTCCTTGCTGCTGCAGGGCCGCAGCCAGTGTTTGATTTAAATAATCTGCCGATTTTGTAACACACAAACAGATAGATGCGGTACCTCTCACTGAGTGACTTGTCCTACTAGTTCTGTCAGTCTCTCCTCCTAGTCTATGCATTCTGCAACAGGAGGACTCAAGGGGTGTGTGAATTAATTAATTAATTTCCATTATTAATTATACCTCCCCCAAACTTCTTCTCTTACCTGTGATTGATATTTAACTTAGGCACAGCGATGGCTGCATGGCGATGATGGTTTGGTTTCCCAAGATGCCATGGTTGTGGTGGTAGTAGTAGACACTGGCAGTAGCATTTGCAAAAAATGAAAATGAGACAGTCAGTCGCCTGAGAGAGACTCTGGGAGGAGTAGTAGAACGAAGTACAGTACAGACTGCCAAACAATAATAATAATGCTGATTAGCAATGCTAAAGTAAAATAAAACATAATGGTGGCGGGAATAGCCTAGTACAACAAGTTACAAACTGTAGTTGTGTCGAGTCACTCGACACAAGCGTAACCTTTAGTGTAGTGTAGGAGGATGATGAATCCAATCGATGCCGGCAATTAATTATGATGGATTCGGTTCCTTTGGAAAAAAAATTGACTTGCAAATATACTGAGCATGGGTGGGCAAGCAGCAGAAGATCCTCGCCCTGCCTTGAAATTGAATTAGTGTTGCTTTCACCACATCCGCCCCAGCAAGCGTGTGATCAATTATTGGTGTACATTTAATTTAGTCACACCTCAATATAAATCACACAGCCCGGGGAAGAGGGTTAGGGTTTGATGAATGGTTGGGAAGGGGGTTTGGGGAAAGGTTTGACAAAGAACAACACTACGCATGGACAAACAACAAAACACAATCTTGGCAGACGACCATCATATCCATAAATCTGTTAAGAGAGAAAAAAGAAATGCATGCATGATGATGATGACTTGATCGTTAATGATAAGTAGTACTTACTAACTAGACTAGTAGACAGTACAGGGCCGCAGTATATTATTAATTATTATGCAATTTGCCATGCCTGTCTGCCCTCAGAGAGACCCAAATTACATTAATTTTAACTTCTGTTGTACCAGGCTTCCTTTTTAAAGCTAGCAAAGAAAATTAAAAAAAGCTGTAGGGATCAATTATAAGCAGAGAGCAAACAACACACAGTCATAATGATTGAAGAGAAAAAATGAATCAAATTATTTAAAAGATGATGAATGTTGATACTAAAGTGTTACTGTATGTTATCCTGGTCAAATAGGGAGTTGCATCTCTGCATTCCTCTTGGTCCTCCCTTCCATGGACGCTGCGTCCGTCAATCTTAGGTGCCACTGCCTGCCTGGCAGATGCGGATTGGTAGGTGAGTGTGAGTTGTTTTTCTCTGTTTAGCACAGGGTAAAGGCCGGCCTGTAAGTGTAGATGGAAAAACAAAAGGGATATTTAAAAATCAAGGAGAAAAAAAGCATAAATTACGGAGGAGTGCAAACACTTTCAGAGCGGCATGGCTAAATCATGTCTACTCTGTTGTCTGTTTCCAGCATTAACCTACAACAGCAACAGGACAGAGCAGGCCCACGGCGCCTACCCAACCTCAACTTAGCTTAGATTTTGACTGAGCCAGACAGAGCACACATGTCACATATACAGCAACATAGCATTTTCCAAAGTAAGTAACTAAATCAATGTCATGCACAGCTGTCAGTCATACCACCACTACTACACTCATGACTCGACTCAACCACTACACAGACATGTAGGTCTGCTGTGGTTGTTGTTGACTTGTTTACCTTTTATGCCACTCATGAAACGCCCTGAGTAATTCCATCAATCATCTCCGATCCTACTGACTGACTGCGAAGATATTATGTCACTGTGGTCATCATCATGGTGTTGTCCAACTCAGTCTGCAGTGTACCGAGTGAGTCCAGAGATTCCATATTCAAAAATGCAATGGATCGGCCTGCAGTAGAAGTACAATTTTGTTATTAAACAACAAGAAGGGAAACATTGACTTGAGTCACTTTTAGTGTGTAGATTAAATAATAGTACACAATGAATTCACTTCATACACAACAAACAACAACAACACAAATACCAATCACTCAGAGTCAGCGTCCAATGCATGCCATCATTACCTGTAACTTGTTCTCATCTTAAGTTAAGGGGCAGTCTCTCTCGGCTCGGAAAGGAGGATAGCTATAGTAGTCATCATGTTCTACTTCTTTTGGAGGGACTCGACGAGTCAACATTTCTTGTACTATTCTCCATCCAATCATCATCTGGCTTGAGGGAAATGGATTTAGGGCGAGTCAGGAGGATGGAGCAGGACTCGGAGGAATGGACTTAAGTTAAATGCGCACAGCTGCAACTCCAATATGGCAATAAAAAGACTAGAAGACGGTGGTGATGGATTTGTTGTGATTCGAAGTTTCGAACCAGAAAGACAGAGAAACACACAAATAAAAGTAAATAAGGAAGAAAGAAAGCAAGAAGTTCAAAGCCTAGTTGTCAGGGAAGTATAGCTCGTCCTTAAACTCTGGTGGTTCAGCCAGAAGTAGGTAATCATCTAACTAGTACTTCCGTCACCTAAGTCGGTGTCCTCATCTTCCAGTGTTGATTCACGTATTTTGTAATTCGGTGGTATAAAGTGCTGATTCATTTTGATCATGGTTAACCTCTCCACGTTTTGGGAGAGAGACTGGTCCTTTTCACTGTTACAATGACACCAGCAGCACTAAAAACACGCTCAGAAGAGGCACTTGTGACAAGGCAAGCCAGATAGTTTATCGCCAGCCTGCTGAGCACTGGCCATTGGCTCCTTTTCCCTTACCAATACAGCAATGGGTTTTGATCAATGTAGACCTCTGTTGGGTCATCCAGATAATCCTGGACCATCCGGTCAATGTTCAGGGGTGCTCCACTTTGCTGTGCCTCTTTTGTCTTTGCATCAGCACTGGACCTAACAAGCCCTTGCTGTAAATACCAATCCTGTGCTGATTTTACTGGGGCTGATGATCCGGTTCTTGCTGTTGTCGATAGTGTTGGTGACCGCTGTGAGCCAAACGCACTGCCCTCAGGCTCTGAAGTTGAACTTGACACCGGATGCCCTGCTGCAGTACTTGTTGTGGGTTTGAGTAGCAGGCCTTTAATTACCAGCCGTTCATTTTCCAAGTCACTGGCTGCCTCAGCTATCCAAGTTTTGTACTGGGCAACATCCACTTCTGAAAAAGAAATTAATGTCTTAGTGTTCAGTGCCGATATGTACCGTGGATCCAGAATTGTGGCACAAATGTAATGTTTTTCTGAAACAATGCGAGTTTGCACCCTTGTATTTTCAGCTAAGCGACGGGATAAGCTCTCCACCAACTCATATGCTTCATTTTTTTCCTCCACACCTGTGTATGTTTCAGACACCTCCTTCAGCTGTTGCTCTAGCATGTGCAACAATGGGATAGCTTGGCCCATAGTACAGTCCTCCCTGCTGAATTCACGTGTGAAGAGCTCGAAAGGAAGTAGCATCTCTGTCAGGCATTTAACTAGGCCCCATTGGTCCATCTGTACGGTCATGCGTTTCACAGTCGCATCCCCTCTTTGCATGACATATTCATTGATTGGTCTGTACTGATCAAACAGACGATCAAGCATGTAATAAGTTGAGTTCCAACGTGTTGGCACCTCCTGGATGAGTGCTTTGACTGGCATTCTATGCTCACGTTGACTGATCCTCAGCTGCTTCCGGGCTTTAAAAGAATGGCTGAAATGTGTGCATATTCTTCTGCAGGTGGTCAGTAAGTTGCTGACTCGGTCTACTTTTTTCAGAAAGTCTTGAACAATAATGTTAATGCAGTGTGACAAACACAGGACCCTGAAATAGCCACCATCCTGCATGGCCCTAACTATATTACTGCCATTATCCGTGGCAACAAAACCAATGTTAAGCCCTCTTGGGCACAGCCATTGGAAGACCTTGCTGTTAAACTCTTCCAAAATGTTTGCAGCAGTATGAGATTTCTCCATGGCGAACATGGCTACAGTTGCTTGTTTACGAGTAGCATTAAAAATCTCAGCAGTGTCAACAACACCTGCTTCAGATATCTTTTCTCTAACCCCCACAAAAGAGATCCAGTGTGCAGTGATGCACATGTAATCAGTGGATTAGCAACTGGTCCACATGTCTGTTGTCAGGTGGATATTCCAGCACGTCGTGATGTAGTGCTGGAACAGCAACTCTGGTGAAATAGGACCGGATGGGAACCTTCCATTTTGGGCAGATGGCTGTCACAAATTCAAGGAAACCCACCCCCTCCACAAAAGAAAAAGGGAGAAGGTCTGTCCAGCGCTAACATTTTAGCCAGCTTCGCAGTGTACAAACGTGCTGTTGGGTGGTTGCGTTCGTACTACACCTTCGACCTAAGCATGCTGACAACGGTAGGCTGGATTTTTTTCCTTTCTGGTGCAGCTGATGCAGGTGACTTCTTGAACCCAGTTAGGCTCAACAATGCACTTTTTTTCATTGCGGTACTCTGTTGCCTTGGTGTCTCAGCCTGACTCTTACTACGGAGCAACTGAAATGTTGCTGAGGATGTGAGCGGTAACACTACACTGCTGGGGACAGGGCTACTTTGTGTACCAGAGAAAATATCTCCCTCTTGTTCACCTTCCACCGCGATCATATCTTCTTCTACTTCTTCATCCCCAACAACAGCAATGGGTGCAGTTTTACTTTTTTGTGCGCTAAGTAGGTGCGCCTCCCACTGGATCATGTGGTGTTTTTTCAGATGGGTTGTTTGGTCTTCGGTACCATAGTTTGTACCAAGCTTACCCCGACTAACACCTTGTCGACAAATTGAGCATATAGCAAGGTTCTCCTCCTTACTGCTGACCGAAAAGAAGTCCCAAACTGGGGAGGTGTACTTTCTTGTGCTGCTGGAGGAGCCACTTGTTGCAATGCCGGATGAACTGGAGGGTGTGCCTGGAATTTGACTCTGTGCAGTTACAGTACCACTACCTACTGAGGTGGTGGTTGTGCTGGATGTAGGTCCCTGCCGGGCCTTTGCAAATGCAAATATGGAAGCTGGAGGTCATGTTGGTATTACCTGTGTTGGTGGTATCCATGCCACATCCCTCACAGCAATTTGGGATGGGGTAATAATGTCGGTCTCCATCTCCACTGGGGCAGGAGTGATGTTCATGATGACTGGCTCGTCATCACCCTCCTCTTCTACATCTACCTCCATAACTCTAAGGCTTTCTGGAACCTTCCTTTTCCCTAGCCTTGTCGCCTGGTATGCCTCACTCTTAGACTGAGCTGGTGGCTTCCAAGTGGCATCTAGATTATCAGAAGGGGGGCTTGAAGAAGAAGTTGATGGACTAACCCTCCTTTTCCTTGCTGGGGATCTGGAAGACAATGGATCTTCTGAAAGAGTGGCTCGCTCTTCTTCCTCTGCAGGAAGCTCGATTTCCTGAACTGCCCCTACTTCGGGAGGAACAACTACTATTGTGGGGGGTGGTTGCGGATGTTGTTGCGGCTGTTGTTGCAGCTGTTGTTTCGGCTGTTGTTGCCCACTTATCTGCTGAGTTTTCTCCTGCGTTGATTGGGTTCTACTTTGCGATAACGATAAGTCAATTTCAACATCACTGCTCGTTGGCGTTTGCGCAATTAGACTTACTGCCTCTGCGACACTCATGGGCTTGGGCCTAGGTTGGTGGGGTGGGCCCACTGATGTGGAGGTGCTGCTCCCAGCTTGCTCCCCGGACACCGCTGCTGCAGGATTAATTTTTCTTTTCTCAAAAAACATAATGGGCGGCACACCAGTCTTGGTAAGTGCCACTTCTTCCTTCTTCTCACTGGCAACTTTCTTGGTACTGGATGACCTGGTACCTTTCTTTGGGGCCATCTTCTTCGTCCGATGTCAGCAGGATGCAGGTGCACAAGTTGCAGAGATGTCTGTGGTCACACGTCACGTGATGTCGTGCGCAGCAGGACTTCTGTCTGGCAGTGCAACGGGTGATGATGACACCTCCTCCTCAGTCTTTTGTGCACCTAAAAGCAAAGAAGCCAGAAGAACATCAGTGAAATGTTGCATTTGTTGTTGTGGTTCAATTACTACTAGTACAAACAAACAAATATAATATATAACTTAGTGTGTGGTGGGCACACTTATTAGTGTTATATTATTACATTTTATTAACTCAGATAAAGTTATTAAAAAAAAACATAACAATGTAGCCATTTGTGAGACTTTGATAACAAGGACTTTCATGGTATACTGTGTACACTCAGGAAGGATAGGAAAGAAGAAGAACAAAAACAAAAATACAAATGTTAAGGAAGTGGAACCGGTTTGGCATTAATTTGCGCATCACGTCATTCAGGGAGCTGCAGCTGGCAAAGGCGATGGAAGCAGTAAGCCAATAGGAACAAAGGAAAGACATGCAGGCCTATATGGCAAAAGCAGCACACTACTAAACTACCACCACAAAATGGCCACCAGCCACATGGTCACTCACAGTCACAACAAGCAGGAGGCCTGGAAAACAATGAACTCAAGCAGGCCTATTTGGCCAGACAAAGGAGGCATGCTAAACAACACAGCTTTAATGCAAAAATGCAGAAACCACACCACACACACACACAACAAAGGCATTTATTTAACACACACCAAAAAAGTGAAATACCTAAAAAAATACACATTTTGCAATTCAATCCAATGCCATCCATGCCCTAAATGATGTTTAAATTCAACAGACACCACAGAGACAGTTGTTTCATGCACCCATGAGTAGCTCTGGGCCTACTGGCTGAAAGGCCTATTGGCAGACTAGGCCACAAGCTTGCGGCCTATGGCAAACGCACACTGGCTGGCTCCACAAAATGGCCGCCAGCCACATGTCCAGAATCACAACAAGAAGCCTAGGCCAAAAGGAACAAAGGAAACACATGCAGGCCTATATGGCAAAAGCAGCACACTACTAAACTACCACCACAAAATAGCCACCAGCCACATGGTCACTCACAGTCACAACAAGCAGGAGGCCTGGAAAACAATTAACTGAAACAGGCCTATAATGGCCAGGTAAAGGAAGCATGCTAAACAACACAGCTTTAATGCAATAAAATGCAAAAACAAAAATCCACAGGGCTAAACAAGGTGTGCAAGTTACACAACAACCACACCACACACACACACACACACACACACACAAACAAAGGCATTTATTTAACACACACCAAAAAAGTGAAATACCCCTAAAAATACACATTTTGCAATTCAATCCAATGCCATCCATTCCCTAAATGATGTTTAAATTCAACATACACCACAGAAACAGTTGTTTCATGCACCCATGATTAGCTCTGGGCCTACTGGCTACCCACAAATGTTTTTTTTAAATGATGAAAAGTACAAAAATGTAGTTGCAGCAACTGCAATGCCCCAATCAAACAAAAAACACCAACTTACTTGTAAAATCTCAAATCCAAAAGTCCTCAAATCCAATGATATATGATGCAGCAGACACAAAGAGTGATCCTTTCAGCTACAAATCTAAATGAAAAGTGAACAGGACATGGACAAAGCACTGGGAGGAGCATGCTGGACAGGAACAGGAAGTTGAAGACTCTGGGGCACTTCCTTCCTCTCCAAAAAAAAGTAAAAAAAGAAAAAGGACTCCTTGCACAAATCATCATTTTCGAGAAGGTTTTATGCTGCTCAAGAGATATTCTTCTCCAGATTGCACATTTTGCGTGTTCAGCATTGCAAGCTTCATTGAACTTCTGCCGGAAGTCAGATGGCGCGTCCGAATGACGTGTTCGCGATCGCACACTCTCGCGGGACCGTGCGGCCTGCTACCAAATCTCGTGGCGCACGCGAATTGGATAGGAAATCTCGTTGGCGAACGCAGAGATGCCGGTAAGTCGCTACCGCTTGTGCAAAAACGCATTTTTAAAGCACGAAGAAGAAAAAAACTCTGCTACGCTGCGGAGAGCGGAGTTTTCTGTAACTCCGCGTTCTACGCAGAACACGGAGTTGCCAAAAATCCGCAAACTCCGCGAGCGGAGCGGATTTTACCACCCAGGGTTAATCACGATAAGTAGCACCCTCGCCTGCAGATCCCCGGGACCCCAACCATCCGTCTGCGACACTATCTCCAACCACAACCCCCCCTGGCCATCGACTGTCACTACTACGTCTTGTTTGGCGATCTCAATTTCCACGTCGATGACCCCAACTATGCCAATTCTAACTCCCTCCTGGAGAACCTCAACAACATAGGCCTCACCCAACTGGTCACCAAACCCATGCACAAAGTCGGTCACATGCTCAATGCGATTTTTACCTCCATGGACACAATCATATTCACCCATGTCACAGAACTCACCTAGACAACCACACCATTGTTCACTATACGATCCCAGACGCCCAGCATACCATCACCAAGCATCACCAAGCATCACAGCACCACCTACCCCAGCGGGCAAGGTAACCGAGACTCAGTGGACACAGGCCCTCAGTACCACACAACCAAAAACTTCAGCAGACCTTGTCCAGGCCATCCAGAACTTCTCCACCTGGATGAACGAATGCGCCGACATGGTCACCCCGCTGGAGCCAGCAAAACCAACAAAACCTCAAAACAAGCCAGCTGGTGCACACCAGAGCTCAGAACCACCAAGAGCAAGTGCTTCCAACTTGAGAATCAATGGCGTATCACCAAGGACCTCACCGACGGAGCGTTTATGAAGCAGTCCTCAACAACTACCGCCTGTGCATCAAGGAAGCCAAAAGAGCAGCCATCGATGACCGCAACAACACCATGACCAACCACATGAGTGAACTCTTCAAAATTGTCAAGGAATTCTCCAACCAGACAGCCACAGAGCACACCATCCACCCCTCCGAGGATCTCTGCAACACCCCCTCAGACTACTTCCACAGCAAGATGGTCACCATCTACAACAACTTCAACCCCCAACCCACCTCTCTCAGCCTTGACAACCTCAATCAACCAGTGACCACCAGCCGAACGATAACTACCTGGTCTCTGCTCATCACTCAGAATGCTATAGCCATCATGTTGTCCATCTACTATGGGGCATCCACTGACTCCAGTACCCCCACCGTCTCTTCAACTTCAGAACCAACCCAATCAACATGAAACTCACCAGCATCCTCAACACCTCCATCTCCACAGCACCTTCCCAGTTGGATATAAACATGCACAAGTCTGACCCCTCCTAAAAAAGCACTTGGTCAACCATAGGGACCTTAAAAACTACTGACCAATCTCTCTGCTCCCCTACCCAGCCAAAGTACTCAAAAAAGCCATAAACCAATAGCTCACCGAACACCTGGAGCAAAACCACCTACTCCACGCCTCACAATCAGGATTCAGTGCCAACCACAGCACTGAAACTGTGCTGATTGCCGCCACAGACGACATCAGAACTCTCCTCGACCGTGGTGAAACGGTGCCCCTGATCCTCCTTGACCTCTCTGCTGCTTTCGACAATGTCTCCCACCACACCTTCATTGACAGACTCTAGAATGTGGGTATACAGGAAAACGCCCTCAATTGGATTGCATATTTCCTTCCAGGATGCACACAGAGCATCTGATTGCCTCCCCTCACCTCCGCACACAAAAACATCATATGCGGCATACCCTAAGGACCATCACTCAGCCCCACCCTGTTCAACATCTACATGACCCTCCTCACAGACATCTCCAGATCCCACTGACTCAATATAATCTCCTACACTGATGACACTCAACTAATCCTCTCACTAACCGAGGACCTCTCAAATGCTAAAACCAACTTCTGCATTGCCATGACCAACTTAGCCAAATGGATGAGAAACAGCTGCCTCAAACTCAACTCTGACAAAACAGAAGTGCTGATCTTTGAGAAGAACACCTCTGCATGGGACCACAGCTGATGGCCGGCAGAACTCGGACCAACACCCGCATCGGAAGTCCATGGACGCAACCTCTGCATCATCCTCAACAGCCAACTGACCATGAAACAAGGCAGTTGCCTCCTCTTGCTGCCAGACCCTCTGCATTCTCTGCAGAATCTTCAAATGGATCCCTATCAACACCAGAAAGACTGTCACGTAGGCCCTTGTCACCAGCCACCTAGACTACGGCAATGCTCTTTATGCCAGAATTTCCACACAGCTCCTCGAATTGACTCCAGACCATACCAAGCACTGCAGCCAGACTCATCCTGGACCTTCTCAAATAAACCCCCATCACCCCTTACCTCAGAAACCTCAATTGGATCCCCAGCCAGAAGAGATGCCAGTTCAAGATCCTCACACAGGCATACAAAACTCTGCATGATTAAGGACCATCCTACATCAACCATCGACTGAGCTTCCTCCTGCCTTCAAGACACATGCGCTCTGCCTCACTCGCCCTTGCACACATCCATTGCAGTGGAGGCCGCTCCTTCTCCTCCATTGCTGCCAAGACCTGGAATGACCTGCCCCTTCACCTCTGAACAGCATCCTCCCTGGCAGACTTTAGAAAGAAAATCAAGACCTGTCTTTTTGATGGAGACACAGAGCCCTCAACACCCAGATACCCCTAGGGTGACAGTGCTGTGCTATACAAATGCTGGTTGATTGATTGAAAGAGAAAGGCAGTGTAGGGTGGGGGAAGAAAGAGGTATGAGCTGGGATCGCAACTGGGCAGATTTGGTATTTATGGGATAAAGAGAGATAATCAGACACGGAAGGGTAGGAGGAAGATAGAGGCATGAGCTGTGATCACGACTGGGAAGATTTGGTATTCATGAGATAAAGAGCGAGACATGCATTGTAGGGTGGGGGAAGAAAGAGGTATGAGCTTGCACCAAACTAGGCAGATTTGGTATTCCGCACCCCTGGCAGTGGGCCCCTGAGAAAAACTTTGGACCTATATATTTACAATTCAAGTACTGCCTTTCTCATTGATATTTTGTAGTGGTCGGCAGGACGTGATGAATGATTATTAATATTTCATCCTGTATGCCTTGTATCTCAGTATTATTTAATCCTGATGATCATCTTTAATTTATAATTGGTGAAAGTGGCATAAAAATTGGGTGGTTTGGCCTTGACGTTTGGTTAACTGATTGTGTAAATGAATCTTGCGCCCATTTTGTCACTTAATTCTGCTAAGTTTTCTTCCCTAAGTACTGAACATAATGGTACCCAATTTTATGACTTATAACTTATGATTGAAGAAGGTCAAGTTGCTAGGATTTGAATCCATCCAGTATTCAGAAATCTGCATGTAGCAGGTGCATCAACCTACTGGGATGTCCTAGATACTAGGAAGGCTCCATGTTAAGTGGTGGTTCTTACTTCTGAACAAGTGTTCCTCCCTGTGGAACTCAGATGTATGTTCATACATTCAATGAAAGTGGCCTTTCAAAGTTGTAAGACCACATTCTCCTTACAACAACAAACATACTTTCTCAATTATTTTGCAAAATGTTCCTGCAAGCAAGCCAATTAAAGTTAGGGATTCCAGGGCACAGTTTTGTTGTCAAAACTCATTTGCGATAGTACTTTTCAGTTTCTTACACTCTGAGGGGCATGTTTATGTAGGATTCATCAAACCACGAAAGGCCACCTTGTATGCCCTGCATGGCGTGATGAATCCAGAGTAAAGCACTGCAGCACAAATCACTGTGATGCATTACTCTGCCCTAAGGAGGTGTTCCTTGGGTGGAGTGTGTGTGTTCCTACACATCCACCTATGCATGTTGACGCATTTTTCAGATTTACCATTACTGGCAAGCCTGGGGATGCAACAAAATGCTACACCTCTCTAGGTTCCTCTTACCATGTGTGCTGCACCCTTCAGCACACATAGAAAGCTCAGAGGATTTTTTTGGGCAGGAAGGTGCCCCTTCCTGCACAAAACCAACCCTGTCTGCAATGCAGACATCCTTGTACCACGGTGCAAGGGTGCCTGTGTTGGAGCTAGGCAGACAACACACCGCCAGTGCAAGGAAATGACAGGAATGCGTTGTATTATGGTAAATATGGTGCATTCCTGCCCTTCATGCAGCACAGCAGAACAAGGTGACTTGCTGCACTGCACTGCGTGAAAGCTTTATAAATATGCCCCTTAATGTCTGTCAGATAAAACATAGCAAGGAAGTCAGATGGACAAGAGACATATTTAAAAAAAAAATCAAAACAATGCTCTATCTACTGTTCTCTTATTTTAAATACCTTATACAAGTTGTACAAATATACTGCAAGTAAAAGAGCCACAGCATCTATGGTGTCACAGAAATGTTGGCAATAATGGGAGCTCAGTCTGACTTTTATTTGGCCACATTATCAAACCCAGCTGGCTTCATGTCATGTGAGATACCTCCAGCCAGTCCTGGCGCTGTACCAACACCACTTGGCATGCTGGAATATTTGAGTCCATCCAGGTAATCTAGTCCCAAAATGCAAAGCAGTGATGGCCAAAATCATTATTGGCTTTAATTTGAGGAATATTTGTTAGAGGACTGATGTGCTGTCAAGTGTAGATGTTAAGAACACTCACGCTGCACATTCCCTAGAGACGTCATGTGATCTACAGGCGAATGGTGACCCTAATCCTTCTCTTAAGTATCATGCTGACCCACTCAGCATGCAACAAAAATATCTGGAAACAATTGGGATACAAACTATTGGCTACTTATGGCAGTGGTAGTTTAGTAATATCTACTGTCGTTTGGTCCTGTGGCCTTCCCAGGGGGATGCCATACAACACTTCCCTGGACATTTAGTAATATCTATAGTCGTTTGGTCTTGTGCCCTTCCAGGGGGGATGTCATACAACACTTCCTTGGCAGTTTAGTAATATCTACAGTGGTTTGGTCCTGTGCCCTTCCAGGGGGGATGTCATACGACCCTTCCTTGGCAGTTTAGTAATGTCTACGGTCGTTTGGTCCTGTGGCCTTCCTGGGCGGATGCCATACAACACTTCCTTGGAAATGTAGTAATATCTACAGTGGTTTGGTCCTGTGCCCTTCCCAGGGGGATGCCATACAACACTTCCTTGGCAATTTAGTAATATCTACAGTCGTTTGGTCCTGTGCCCTTCCAGGAGGCAGTCATATGACACTTCCTTGGCAGTTTAGTAATATCTACGGTCGTTTGGTCCTGTGCCTTTCCAGGGGGATGTCATAGGACACTTCCTTGGCAGTTTAGTAATGTCTACGGTCGTTTGGTCCTGTGGTCTTCCTGGGGGGATGCCATACAACACTTCCTTGGAAATGTAGTAATATCTACAGTGGTTTGGTCCTGTGCCCTTCCCAGGTGGATGCCATACAACAATTCCTTGGCAATTTAGTAATATCTACAGTCGTTTGGTCCTGTGCCCTTCCAGGAGGCAGGTCACTTCCTTGGCAGTTTAGTAATATCTACGGTCGTTTGGTCCTGTGCCCTTCCAGGGGGAATGTCATACGACACTTCCTTGGCAGTTTAGTAATGTCTACAGTCGTTTGGTCCTGTACCCTTCCAGGGGGGATGTCATATGACACATCCTTGGCAGTTTAGTAATATCTACAGTCATTTGGTCCTGTGCCCTTCCTGGAGTGATGTCATACAACACTTCCTTGGCAGTTTAGTAATATCTACGTTCGTTTGGTCCTGTGGCCTCCCAGGGGGATGCCATACACCCCTTCCTTGGCAATTTAGTAATATCTACAGTCGTTTGGTCCTGGGCCCTTCCAGGAGGCAGTCATACGACACTTCCTTGGCAGTTTAATAATATACACGTTCGGTTGGTCCTGTGCCCTTCCTGGGGGGATGTCATACGACACTTCCTTGGCAGTTTAGTAATATCTACGGTTGTTTGGTCCTGTGGCGTTCCTGGGGGGATGTCATACATGCCTTGGCAGTTTAGTAATATCTACAGTCGTTTGGTCCTGTGCCCTTCCAGGGGGAATGTCATACGACACTTCCTTGGCAGTTTAGTAATATCTAAGGTCGTTTGGTCCTGTGTCCTTCCTGGGGGAATGCCATACAACACTTCCTTGGAAATGTAGTAATATCTACAGTGGTTTGGTCCTGTGCCCTTCCCAGGGGGATGCCATACAACACTTCCTTGGCAATTTAGTAATATCTACAGTCGTTTGGTCCTGTGCCCTTCCAGGAGGCAGTCATATGACACTTCCTTGGCAGTTTAGTAATATCTACGGTCGTTTGGTCCTGTGCCTTTCCAGGGGGGGATGTCATAGGACACTTCCTTGGCAGTTTAGTAATGTCTACGGTCGTTTGGTCCTGTGGTCTTCCTGGGGGGATGCCATACAACACTTCCTTGGAAATGTAGTAATATCTACAGTGGTTTGGTCCTGTGCCCTTCCCAGGTGGATGCCATACAACAATTCCTTGGCAATTTAGTAATATCTACAGTCGTTTGGTCCTGTGCCCTTCCAGGAGGCAGTCATACGACACTTCCTTGGCAGTTTAGTAATATCTACGGTCGTTTGGTCCTGTGCCCTTCCAGGGGGAATGTCATACAACACTTCCTTGGCACTTTAGTAATGTCTACAGTCGTTTGGTCCTGTGCCCTTCCAGGGGGGATGTCATACGACACTTCCTTGGCAGTTTAGTAATATCTACAGTCATTTGGTCCTGTGCCCTTCCTGGGGTGATGTCATACGACACTTCCTTGGCAGTTTAGTAATATCTACGTTCGTTTGGTCCTGTGGCCTCCCTGGGGGATGCCATACAACACTTCCTTGGAAATGTAGTAATATGTACAGTGGTTTGGTCCTGTGCCCTTCCCAGGGAGATGCCATACACCCCTTCCTTGGCAATTTAGTAATATCTACAGTCGTTTGGTCCTGGGCCCTTCCAGGAGGCAGTCATACGACACTTCCTTGGCAGTTTAATAATATACACGTTTGGTTGGTCCTGTGCCCTTCCTGGGGGGATGTCATACGACACTTCCTTGGCAGTTTAGTAATATCTACGGTTGTTTGGTCCTGTGGCGTTACTGGGGGGATGTCAACATGCCTTGGCAGTTTAGTAATATCTACAGTCGTTTGGTCCTGTGCCCTTCCAGGGGGGATGTCATACGACACTTCCTTGGCAGTTTAGTAATATCTAAGGTCGTTTGGTCCTGTGTCCTTCCTGGGGGGATGCCATACAACACTTCCTTGGAAATGTAGTAATATCTACAGTGGTTTGGTCCTGTGCCCTTCCCAGGGGGATGCCATACAACACTTCCTTGGCAATTTAGTAATATCTACAGTCGTTTGGTCCTGTGCCCTTCCAGGAGGCAGTCATATGACACTTCCTTGGCAGTTTAGTAATATCTACGGTCGTTTGGTCCTGTGCCCTTCCTTGGGGGATGTCATACGACACTTCCTTGGCAGTTTAGTAATATCTACAGTCATTTGGTCCTGTGCCCTTCCTGGGGGGATGTCATACGACACTTCCTTGGCAGTTTAGTAATATCTACAATCGTTTGGTCCTGTGCCCTTCCTGAGGGGATGTCATACATACTACGTTAGCAGTTTAGTAATATCTACATATGTTTGGTCCTGTTCCCTTCCTTGGAAGATGTTGTTTGACATTTCCTTGGCAATTTAGTAATATCAACAGTCATTTGGCCCTGTTCCCTTCCTTGGAGGATGTCGTACGACACTTCCTTGGCAGTTTAGTAATATCTACAGATGTTTGGTCCTGTTCCCTTCCTTAGAGGATGTCATACGACACTTCCTTGGCAGTTTAGTAATATCTACAGTCGTTTGGTCCCGTGCCCTTCCTGGGAGGATGTCATACATAGTACCTTATTGGATTAATAGTGCTTTCAGAAGGAAGGTTCTCTGTTGCTCCTGGGAAGACTCCACATAACATTGCTTTGGTGCTTTAACAGAGCTTTTAATGCACATTGGTGGCAGCTGCTGCAGATGATACGGTCCTCACCAAAAGATGGTAAGTACCAACATGTGTGTTTGCATCTAGTTTCACATTCTCTGCACATGCCAAACCTCTGTGCAGCAACATGTTATATTTATCACATTCTTTCCCCTCTAGGTATCCCCATATTCAAGTGGCACATGTTAATCATTTAGCTAGAAGTCCAACATACAGAATGTACATTCATAAATTAAATTAAATCATGCTTTGGAAAATGCTAATCATGTCTGCTCAAATATATTCAAAGTATTTAGTCTGAATTGAATCCTCTGTTTTAAAAAAGTGTTTTGAGTTGTGAAGACAATTTCATTGAAGTTTATAATTCCATTTCTAAATTAATAAACTTTTCAGCTGCTGTTCGGTTTGTTTTTATAATAGTTAATACACCTATTGTGTGCACTAGGATAGGATTTTGACTTTTAAATACATTTCTATAATATATCTATTGTTTCCTAGTGTTCTTGAGTGTGTCTTTCTAATATTAAAGAGGGTTTGGATTCCTCTGATTATTCCTGTGACATTTTATCGAACTTGAAATCCATCTCACTCAGGTGCTGATCAATGGGTTGCAGTCTAGCTGGGTTTCTGTCTCGTGTCGGCACAGTGACAAAGTCCTTTGTGCCAGGGTCTAGGAGGCCGAGTTCCATGCTGTGTTCTAAAGGATCCAGAAAACATATCCAACATTCAATGTGCCATGCTACAGTCAAGGCTCATGCACCTCAAAAACATGTCCCATGTTGAAAAAATCACAAACAGCAACCTTACAACATTGAACCCAGAAGAGATTCTAGGAACTTCATAACTGAAGCCTTTCACAACCTCTTCAGGGGCACGAAGTGCTATTTAAATACAATCAGACTACCCAGAAATTTGCTTTTAGCCTTGCAAGGCATTGGAAAGTGCTGGAGAAATTCCAATACAATTCAAATAATTGATGTTTATGCGCTGTCTTTAAATGTTAGTGAGTATTTTTGAAATACATAAACCTACATTTGAATAAGTAGTCACGGGTGTGGCCAACAAGATGGCGAAGTAACAACGTCTTCGCTTAGCTTTGCCAGCCCCACTATCATACCCTGTATCAATCCGACCTGAAAGTTTCCATCTGACTTTGAAATGACTGGCCCACAACCCAAAAACTCAGCTTCATTCACATGAGGACTTTAGACCCTCACGTTGTCATCTGTGATGGCTAAAGTCCGAGGGGTTGTGAGACAGCACAGCCTTCAAACATGGCGGCCTCCTGAGCACTCTTCTCCAAGACTAAGTGACAGAAGAGTGCAGAGGTGAAAGTGGGGCCCGGGGAGACACACAACATGAATATGGGTTGTCCTCTGCCCTGAGAAACTGCAACGGGGGTCAGTGCCCTGGAGATGCTTGACATTTGATCCTGCTGCTACGCTCTGAACCTGTGGGGTGACAGAGGTACGGAGCAGTCCGCCCAGTGGTGCAGGAACTGCCTCCTCTGCTGACAGCTTGGACCGGATGATATCCTGCATTGCTCCAAGGCCCCTGGAGATTCGCTGGGTGATTGACTGCCCTGGGACGTGCATGGCTGAGGTAAGCAGCTGACCCAAGATGAAGGGAGTGGCTGCAATGATGGGGCATTTCAGTTAGGGTCAATGGTAGTATCACCTACGTGGGGGTCAGGATCCCTGTGAATATTGATGCCTCTCGAGACAATCACTATCTAGGGACCAGGGGTGAGGCACTCTGTGCAAAGTTCCTTGAGATGTATGGATGGAAAAGGGTCTTGGTAAATAGCCCCCTTGGTGTTCATGTCAGACTGTGGGCCCTGGAACAGTGTTATAGAGGACGATTAGGGGCTTTGGAGGCACCTCATGGAGCAAAACTAGAAGACACTGACTGGTAATAGGTCCATCAGTGAACATGAACCTGGCAGAGCAGGCAACAACTGGCCTTCACCCGTCAGTGGTCACCATGGTGAAAGACAAACCCATCAAGAATTTGCAGACCAACAAGATAGTCCAGTATACAGTGGTGACGGAGATGGCCTTTGACAGAAGACCACGCTGGGAACCCAGAGCCATCACCTGACGCCTTTCTGAAAGCCATAACTGACTCCCATCACATCCTGGAACACAAAATAGACTCTATGGCAGTTGAAACAAAATTACTACGGCTGGACCTCAGAAACCTTTTGGAGAGAACTAAGACTACTAAGAGTTCTATGTCCGTGCTTCAAACGTCTTTGCAAGAAAAGCATGCAACTGTCCTTATACTGCAGGAGTCTACAAGAATACTACAGGAGGGATCTGAGGAGGCAGAGGGTATATCCTGTTGGAATAACCTTCAATGCCTGGGTATCTGTGAGAGGGCAGAGTGCCCACTTGAGGAGATCTTTTTGGAGGATTGGATACTGAACACCTTAAAGCCCAAAGAATTGTTCAATTATTTTTCTGGTGACTGGGCTCATAAAGCACTGGCACCACTACTGAGACCTGGAGCCCCCCCACCTCTCAAACAATCATAGCCCATTTCCTTAACTTCCATAACAGGGAACCTATGCTGCAGTGGGCTGATTGTAGTGGTGTGGCACACTACGAAAGCACGATCATACTAGGCGTGTCCAACAGGACAGAAGATCCCTGAGATTATGGGTTGAAATACATACTCCTCTGCCCAGCCAAATTAAAGGTCATCAAGGACAAGAAAACACGCAACTTTTCATCTCCGGAATCAACATGGGACTGGCTTGAGAACTCGTGTGGTTTTGAGGGGCCGAGGCACAGGGATTTTCAGTGCTCTTCTGACCTTGCCACAGTCCACGGGTGGTTGCACCGCTGATACTCCAGAACGTTCTCCTTCACGTTTTGAGCTTGCAGTTGATGGCACACTGGTCACCAAATGACAATGCCTTGTAAACGGCACGTAATCTCTTCATGATTATGGCAGAATGGTGATGAGTATGGTTTAACGTACTGGTATAATTTTGGTTATTGCTATACATCCTGAAAACACTAAGCAGGTGGAGCGAGGACCCTCCCCATCATATCAGTTTACACTATTTCTCTTTCTGGATGGTACGAAAGCTGTTGAGGTGCAGTGTCCCTGGCACTGCTGTTGTAGACCGCCAGAAGTGGTTCCGTCCTGCCTAGATAGTGAGAATTGTTGGAACTGTCTTATGTTACTGTTATTGCTGGTTGAGTTTACTTGTATGGACAAGTTTGGGTTGCGGAGGACACAGTGGACCGTGACCTAGATAGAATATGACAAGATTTGCACAATGCATGTTAACTTTTCTCTGTGGCAACATCTCTTTGAGTATATATGGCTTGTGTGGACTTAGTTGAAATGACAAGAGGTCCCATTTAGCATATGAGGGAGGGAATGGAGGGTAAATTTTGTCTTGACATGAACACCTACAGTGGGACACAATACACTTCATACACTAAGCATGACAATATGGTCACTGACCTTACCTGGCTGGCGTTGTTTCTGGTGAGATTTGAATTATGGGGATTTTTACTCAAAGTACCAGACTACTTTGCAGGACAATCTTAAACTAATTTCTTGGAATGTCGAGATCTTAAGGACTATATTGTGAGACACAGAGTCTTCTCTAATATCAAATGCCTATCATCGGCCATAGTGTTTCTCATCAAGAACACACTAAATTGGCTCCAAAATGGGGGCAACTGTACTTAGCCGTTTGGTCCTCCTTTGCTTGAGGGGTCTGTATTTGGGTGGAGGGCAGTGCCCCATTTCCATCCACCAATGTGACCCAGGACATGGAGGAGAGATACATTATGGTTAAGGGTACTTTGAATGGGAAGTCAGTTCGTGTACTCAGCGTGTTGGCCCCAACATAGAGGATGTTCCCTTTTTCCTTGGGCTCCAAAGGCTGATACTCCCCAACCTGGATATGCCTGTGATCTGGGTGGGAGAGTTTAATTGTGTTATGACACTTACACTGAAAAACACCCTCCCAGACTGGACCTCTACACTAAAACATCAGCTCAACTCGTGGACATTACAGAACAACTTTACATGATGGATTTTTGGTGCCTTAAGCACCTGGGTGAAAAAACATACTCATTTTACTCACTGCCGCATGGCTCCTATAGCAGACTTGAGTGTTTATGCCTCACCCTGGGATTATGCCCTGACTGCCTAGAGGTGACATATATGGGTAGACTTCTGCCTGATCATTTCCCTTTGGTACTAGTGCTTCGTAGGCCATAGACCCATGCTCTCATCGATAGAGAGTTTGCCTCTCACCTGTTGCAAGCTGCGAACAACTATTTTACGTTTAACTGGGAATGCACAATTGAGAGAGCTACTGAGTGTGAGGAGATGAATGTAGTTATCAGCAGGGGCAGTACCTCCATTAGGTTGTTGGGGTGTTCCCCCACTCTTATTTTCCCCCCTGCCCCCCCCAATTTAAATGTGAATAAAGTACTTATTTTGCATTCTGCATTTTAGTGTTTTGAGACTGAAGCAGGTCCTGGAGAAGCGAGTGCAGGCATGAGGAGGTAAGGCTTATTATTGACAGACATCGTAATTAGTTTCCAGCGCACCTGCGGCTTAAGTGTGCATGTTGGGTTGGACTGCTGCCTCTCTCCGGCCAACCCGACATGCGCACTAGAGGCCGCTCAGAGTCTCTCCACCTGCACATACCGGAGCCGGGCGTGACTCAAAGCCACAGCCCCATGTCTCAGTAATGAGCGGTGAGGTTGTCTGCCCAAGCCAATCCAGCCGCTGCTGTAAAAGCAGGAGCAGCATCTGGATTGGTTCAGAGACGCAGTATGGAATTACTAGGGGCCTCTGCAGTGTCTGTAGCACATGACACTGTGCAGGGGTGGGAGAAGGCTCTCTCTCTCTCTCTCTCTCTCTTTCTTTCTCTCTCTCCATCTGTGTGTGTGTCTCTCTGTCTGTCGCTGTCTGTCTCTCTCTCTTTCTCTCTGTGTCTCTCGCTCTCTCTTTCTCTCTCTCTCTCTCTGTCTCTCTCTTTCTGTCTGTCTCTCTGTCTGTCTCTCTCTCTCTTTCTCTCTCTCTCTCTCCCTCTCTCTCCCTCTCTCTCTCTGTGTCTCTCTCTCTGTCTCTCTCTCTGTCTCTCTGCCTCTCTCTCTCTTTCTCTCTGTGTCTCTCTCTTTCTCTCTCTCTCTCTGTCTCTCTCTCTCTCTCTCTCTCTCTCTCTGTCTCTCTCTCCATCTCTCTCTCTCTCTCCTCCCCACCCCGCAACATTGATTGCTATTACAGTAAGGGTATGCTGCACGTATTGATTTGAAAAGAGCCCTCTTTGCTTCTACAACACAGGTAAGTTAAAGTTTGTGAGTTTGGAGACCGTGTAAAATACACATTATAAATGTATTCAGTACACGTTATTGTGCATATCATTCACACGGTGGCACTCTAAACAACATGTGTTGATCAGCTCAATCTTCCTCAGTTTACTAACCCTAGAAGGTTAAACACTTGTCCTTATAGAGCTCAGTGGCTGTGAAAAGGAATCTTTAGGCTGTAATAATCTTCTTTGGAATTCCTTGCATGGTGTTCATGCCCTGTTTGAGATAGTTTGAAGGCTAGATCGATGGTCAGTGGAAAGCCACTGTAAGCGCGGGTGGGGGCAGGTGAAGGCCATTGACTCCTGCTGGGGGGGGGGTCACAGATTACCAGAAGTTGCTTCACTTCTCGTAAGCAATGCATTATTTATTTCATTTCCAATAAGGAGGTTACTGTGGGAAACTCATGATTGCCCGCAAACAAAGGGCAAGTTCTTAATGATGCCATAAAATCAGAGAAACACCGCCAAGGACATGTTTGCGGGAACTGAAAGAATTTTACACACAGCTGCAATTCCTGGTGAGATAAGAGGACTGGTGCCAAGGAATTTTATTAGTAATATGGTGAAGTTAACTTTCTGCAACAAAGACTGTTGTCTGGAGAACTCTTTGTCAGAGTGGAGGTCTGGTGTAAGTGCAGTGTTAATAATATCACTTTTTAGGATGGATGTGCAGATGTTATATATCTGTGCAATAGTGGCCGGGCTTATGTTCATGATAGTTGATTTGATGATTCCCTGGAAGGCTCCTTGTGAAACAAGCATTTGTAATGCAATAGGTCTAAAACATAAATAAAAGGCATTGTCATTAACAATGCCAATAGCTCAAACTCGCGTAAATGCGAGACCTATTGCATTGCAAATGCTTGTTTTCCAGTGTCCTCCAGCGCAGATCCAGCGCTCCACTCCCAGCTTTGTCGGCCTTCCAACAACTTCTAAACCTTTTTTCATAGTGTGTTAGGGAACGATGTCACCACCAAAAATAACAGGCTTCGACACAGGAGTATAATCTAGTACCCAGGTAGGATCCCCAGGAAGTTAGCACAAGCTCAACTGACGCTGTGCTATTAGGTTCCAAGGGTGCAACCCATTCTCATGCACCCTGACTCTAACCCATGGGTACTCACAAACATTTTCATGGGAGCCGCAAAGTTTGGTCTTTAGTGTGACTGAGGGCCGCCTTGATGCCAGTGGGGGGTGTAAAGTTGGTGTAGGGGAAGCAAAGCATGTATATTTAGTGGCTGAACTCAATTGTGCAATGTGAAACCAGAAAACCTGGGATGAATCCTGGCTTCTCCACTTGACCAAATTGTGTGACCCTGGGCAATTGTTTTATTTCATTTTCCCTCCTTTTTCTTTATTATCACATATAAGAAGAACTCAAAAGACATGACTTCATGATGCGTGCTGTTCAAAACTGTCTCCTGTGCTTGTATGTAATCACTAATGGCATTGTTGTCAGGGTGGGGGGTTGGGGGGAGCATGAACGTTTCTACATTCATGTTTGAAAACCATCACTTTAAGAAAAATACTTCTGAATGCAATGCTATGGTTTGAGTTACTAAGGTAAAATAGTTCTACAAGTCAATGAAATACACTTTTTGAATTTTGACAAGAATATCGTATTTTTACACATTTGCTGTCTCTAAAAATTGAGGTGTTCCTAAAGTAAAGGGCCTAGTTACTTCCTTTCCCTAACTGCAATTAACATTTCAATAAGTGCTTGCTGTAAATTAACATTTTTATTCATGTTAATGCTGAATCGAGTAAATAGCAGCCCAGTGCTGCTGCTGCAGCCAGGGGAGCGACTGTAAAGGTCAGGAGGGCAGCATGCGGCCCCCGGGCCGTATTTTGAGTATCACTGCTGACCGTTTGCCTCTATAGTGTTGCAGCTATCAAAAGAAGCTCCATAGTTTTTTTTGCTGATCTTGTGCACTCCAAGACACGGATGATGATGATGAGGAGATTGGCCTGCTAACCCCTTTATTACACTGCTGATGCCTTTTACTTTGATTTAAAGATGGCCAGTGGCCTTGAAATCCTCCCTGACACAGAGATTAACTCGCCTCATTGGCCCCCCATGGTAGACAGTGTGCCTCGGATCTGCGCAAAGGTCAAAGTGGATCACTCCCCAAACATCCTGCTCTTCCATGCACTTAGGATGTGCTCTGTAGTAGCCACGGTACTGGTGAGCACAAGTGACTGGATTAGGAGCATCCCAAAAGACGAAGGCAACTGTGTGTATAATGACTGACGCAAATTTACCAGAAACACTCCTGGATTTTTTATCAATTCAATTTTTACATAAGCAAACATACATGTTTATAAAACTCAGAGCACGTGCGTATTTATAGTCTAAAAGAAAAGTACTTCAGGAGTCTTCAAGTTCAACCAGTCTTGTCTTTAATCGGTTATCTCCACTTGCACCAGCCAACACGTGTTTCATCCTTGGGTGAGTCACCCTACGACTTCCTCAGGGCTGGAATATTAATTTAACAGACGGACTTCTTAGGGATAACATCCTAAACTTACAGAATGAATATGTGCTCGTCACATTGTAAGCCATCAGAAAACCATATTTACATAATAAATTAGTGTTTACAGAATATTCCATAGTTACAAAGAGTAGAATGACCAACCGTGACAACACATTTCATGAATCACCATAAGTGACATCACAAGTCTGTGTTCATAAACTTCAATTGCCACTACCACCAGAAATCTAAGTGAAATTAATCATATCGCCATGTGTACAAATCGTCTATACCGCAAGCAGTGTGCCCAAAATTGATCAACATCAGCAGAAATGAGTCAATTGTAATGTAAGAGTTACCTGTCTGACAAAATCTTCATACTAGATAAAAAAGAACAGAGCTCAAATTATACCACCATTTGAGTAAAATAGTCGGGTGCTAGAGTTAAAATTTAGAAGGACCATCAGGTACCTTATGCAGTGTGTCTCTCTATCCTATGCAGCATGTAATCGCTTATAAAAATTTAACAAGCTTCTCTCTATTGTGGCATCTTCTAAGAAAATTCGGCTATAGTTAGGTATGACTTGTACCTCCTGTAAAATATATAGAACTGCCATAGTAAACCAATTATATGCTCAATTCTAACTGTTAAACAAAAAGGAGAATATGTATATAAACTGGGTCCAAACCCTCCACCCGGGACAACATCTATATATATTGCCAATTGTGCATGGAACAGGTCATCTTTAAATAAAGAAGTAAACCTCCGCCCTCCGGGCGTAACTGAATAGTTGTAATACCAACACTTACATCAACTGTAAAATCGATATGGGCATGCCGCCTTCATAAATGTATCTATCACGCTATCTCACGAGTGCCATCAAAACCCAAGCCCCGTGTACACTGACAAGTCACTGTTGGGCTCTATAAAGTTGCTGCAAAATGAAGTGTAAAATATTGTAAATATAAAACTGATTCTTACCTGAGTGTGGGCCAGCATCTCCTCGTTCCCAGCGCTGCGTGTGTGTCGCGTATTGTAAGCAGAGCGAAGCCCCGTAACGGAAGCAGGTGTATAATGCTCGTCCAGCACACATGACGTCAATACGGTCGGAAACAGACCCGCCATCTTTAAATGTGCAACCCCTTAGATTTTTTGTAAGGGGTCAATCATCTAATACGTGTTCTAAATCATAAATTGTAATTCAACGTTGTCAAAAGAACTAATTTTAATGAGATCCTCCTGAGCTACTTAATAAGTGCCAAAAAAGAAAAAGGGGAGTATCCTTAAGGTGGGAAATGAAGTGATGGGAGTCCCACAGCTAAAACGGCCACCGTCTTAAAGTGTTGGCTGGTGCAAGTGGAGATAACCGATTAAAGACAATACTGGCTGAACTTGAAGACTACTGGAGTACTTTTATTTTGGACTATAAATACCCATGGCTCGGAGTTTTGTTTCAATTTATGGTCATTTGGTGATTTGGGTTGATATCCCTACTCTTTGAGCACTGCGTAGATTGTCCATGCATTAATAATTTATGGATACTAAGTGCCAGTGTGCCTAACTTTCCTTAGTCAGCCATTTCAATTTTTGTTATAAATAAGGTGGGCTGCACGGCACAACATTAACTGGAAACAAGATTACTGCGAATCCAATGGAACTAACTAAGGTAGCGAAGGAGCTATTAAGAAACCTTAAAATGGGTACCAGTATAGGTGAGCCAGTTGGTAGAGATAACCCAAGAGGAAAGGAAGGGCTTCGAGAGAAGTTTGTAAGGCTTGAAAGATTGAAAAGAAATGAAATATCAAAATGGTGGGATGGGGTGACACTAAAGGAATACATCAAAATCAATAGGATACTGAGGGGTTTAAGATCTCAAATAATACCTACATAGGATGACTTGAAAGAAGACCTGCTATCATTGTGGGAAAAGGAACTGACATCAAGTTCCACCAGACTTATAGAAATACTGATCGAAAACAGTGAAAGAAAGGTTACCAGACTCCTTACGGAGATACAGAAGTTAGAGGAGGAAATACAGAACATGAATCTCACAGAAGCTACTAACAAAAATTATGAGATAATGAATACTATACTGGAGAAACATCAGAACGAGGCAAAACAAAGGAAGGCCAGGAAATTAAAAAGAGATGAGGTGGACTGTCAGACTGGCAGGGTATTTACCTATGCAAGACATGTCAATCATTTGATTAAAGTAAACGAGAGTAGTGATGTGAGAGTCAGATCCATCATGAGCAGTAAAGAGGATTCTGATTTGGGAGCAGGGACCTCCAATCAAACCTTTGGCAATTCTACTTTTTTACAGGAGGTACAGAGAATAAAGAGAGGGAACAGGGCCAGAGACCAAACAAACAAAGAAAACAAGAAGGGGAAAGAGAGGAGGTAGAACCAAGAGATGATCGAAAGGGCATGCACACAAGGTCATGGGACAGGAAGAAATAGGTTCAGTGGGATCAGAAGTTTCAATTATTAATTTGTCTGACACACCCCTCTGCCCTGACACCATCTCTTTAATGCAACGAGGACTAGGCTTTTGTCCCAGTACTGTGGGTGACTTATGTTCAATGAGAATTGATCTATTTAAATTTGTCCGTCATCTAAAATTGAAAAAATTATTTGCCTTGAATCCTAAAGGTAATAAAACTGAAAGAATGTCAAAATCAGATTTATTGTGTGACGATCTGACAATACAAGATGTACATGATACAGTGGTTTTATTATCCACCCAGACATGGAGGGGGATGCAACTACTGCACTAAGTGTTTTAGAATCTTTAAATGTACAATCAGACTCGAGTATTGATAGTGGTCAGAAGAATAAATCACGTTGGACACCACACTTTTTAGTGGTAACACTATTGATACCTTCTACAATCTTCAACAAAAGTTTTTTGGTAGTAGCAGTTCCCAAAATTGGGAAAAAAACGCACAATCAGTAAGAGAATTTTTTTTTCATATCAATTGAGATACAGTGTGAATCAATTTCAGATAGGCATTATATTTTCTTAATGGGGTGCTACCTTGGCTCTAATGCACCTACTACCAAGAGATGCTACTGTCACAGAAGAAAACTACTGTGTGCACAAAATTGCAGGAAGAGAGCATTTATAAGCACACCCTTTTCTATCAATCAGGCTGATTCTTCGTGCTGGATTTTATGAAATTGAGAATAAAGAATCTTATTTTTGAAGAAATTTGAACATTGTGGACTCTGTATATCGTGTGCAATCAGGAGCAGTGTGTGATTATATTGAACATTGCCATCTTAAAACTGATACGTTCCTGTTAATAGATATTTAGAACAGTTTTTACTCTACCAGTATTCTGGGTGATCTTTTATTAGAAAAGGGTGTGCTTATAAATGCTCTCTTCCTGCACCTTCTACAATCTGATGAATAGAGATCTTATCAAATGGGACAGAGACAATTCCTGGCGATGTAACAGAACTGGAGACAAATTGAGTATAGCGGAACGCAGTGCACTTAAACACCTACAACTGAATACAAATATTATTATATTTGTATTAAATATATGAGAAGCCGACAAAGGAGGTAACATCGCCATAATGAACTGCTCAGGCTATAACAATGAAATAATGTCCCAACTTAATAATGTCTTATGTTATGAGAAACTGAAGGTTAACCCCATGTTTGAATTAAGCAAAATGATTAATTCTCAATTGAAAAGTTGGTTGGATAAATGTCTTCTGACCAGGGATGAATACCGTTATTTACGCATTGAGCGTCCCAGAAACCCTTGCCTGTCCACTCTCCCCAAAATTCATAAAGAGGCTTCCTTCCCCCCGGGGAGGCCTATTGTATCAGGTATAGGGGGACCTAGAGAAAGGATTTCTGAATATGTTGATCTGTTTTTACAGCCATATGTGGAAAAGCTTCCCTCACACATCAGGGATACCAAACATGTTTTGAATATATTACCTGATATACATTGAGGGTCTGGTATGTAGCTAGTCACAATGGATGTAACATCACTTTACACTAGTATATCACATGATAAAGCACTGAATTGCATTTTGAACACCAGATCGGTGGCTTGAACACCCACGGATGTTATTATCAATGACTAGTATGATTTTGGAGAATCACATGTTCATGTTTGAGCTTTGAGCAATCTTAGTACCGGCAGCTACAAGGGCCTGCGATGGGCTCCAGAGTTGCCCCTTCTTATGCAAACCTCTTTATGGGGGTGTATGAGGAGGGGCACATCTGAGACTTGGGTGGCTTGCAATGGATTGAGTATATTTTGTATTGGGGTGATATATTGATGACTGCCTGTTGATCTGGACAGGCAGTGAGATACAGCTGAAAGATTTTCTAGTCTATCGAAATACTAATGATGTCAATATACAATTCACGACAAAGTAGGGTAAGGATTGTATTGCATTTCTGAACTTGGAGCTATATGTTAAGGATGATAAATTAGATAGCAGACTTTTTCGGAAACCAACCTCATTCAAAGCAACCCTCCATGCCTCCAGCTCTCACCCCAAAAGTCAGATTAATGCAATACCTTTTGGAGAGATGATGAGAGCAAGAAGGAATTGTAGGGAGGAATATGAATATGTGAAATGCCTACAGGATATGGAGAGACAGTTTTTAGAAAGAGGATATTGCACGCATGTGGTGAGAGCAGCCAAAAGCAGAATGGGCAATATTGATAGACAATACACTTTGGACACTCATAATAACGAGAGAAAGGACTCAAAGCGAGTACACCACATTGCAGATTACAATAGGATGTCAGTAAAATATCGCAACTGTTTGAATAAATATTGGCATCTGCCTAAAAGTGACAAAATGTTGGATGAGTATCTATCTGAATATCCATATCAGAGAGGTCGGACATTACTATGCCCCAGTTATCCCAGAAAAGAACTACAGGATAATTGGCTCACTGGACACACATTGGGTTTCTACAGGTGTGGATTTTGTACAATGTACAGATGGGCAAAGGATAAAATGAAAACTTTCAGGGATGCAAGAATGAGACAGTACACTATACGCACTAATATTACATGTCGGACTAAGTTTGTAGTCTATGTTATTTTGTGCAAATGCGGAGGCATGTATGTGGGGAGCACGATTCAGGCTCTGAAGGATAGAAAAGTGAACATATGAGAGCTGTAAAAACTTTGGATGTTAAATACCCTGTAGCTGTCCATATAAATGAATGTAGATCACAAGGATTCAATAAAAGTTTAGAATTTTATGGTACAGATCATATATCAAGGGACCCCAGGAGCGGGAAAAGAGAATTGACACTGAGAAGATGTGAAACCAGTTGGATACTTCGATTACAGACAGTTGAAACCGGCCTCAATACCGACCAGGACCTGCATTATTTCCTAGGAGATGGATGAATATGTTAAAAGGCAGATACCTTATGGTAGTTGCAGCAAAAATGTATTTAAAAATGTATCAATAACTTTGTAAAGGTTTGAGTGCTGTATGGCGGTTAGCAAGTCATTATAACTGAGGTTTGAAACTCAGTGGTTTTGCTCACATGGGCTAGTTTAACCCCTTAGATCTTCATTGAGTTGCTAATTCACCTTAGAAATATTTCCTCGTACTTGTTGAAAAGCTCCTGTAATATTGTGATAATGTAAATGAAATATGTAACACTGCCTTCTTTTTATTGTACTCAATTGCCACTACTCACCTTGCAAGCTTTGACAATCTCTCCATCAATAACAATAAGAATATATTATAATAATTTATTGTTCGATCCATAACATGATCATACACAGCAAATCACATAATACACAATATTGTATAAAAACTTAACAACAAGTTTAAAACAACATTGACCTCACTTGTCGAGTCAGCCTTTAAAACAGGATTACAATTTTTGTTTTCGCCATAAAACAATGAAGTCAATAAAAAAGCTCATATATTAAAACTGTCCTGCTGAACAACTATGCCAACGACGTGCCCTGCTTTTTAGGTGAGCCCATATCACAGTATTATTTTTGCAACTTTCGGTCTCTGCCACCAGGCATAGAGCGAATATCTAAATATTGCAAAAACAAGCCACCTAGTTCTATCTGACCTAAATATGCGTAGAGTATCAGAAGGGCGTGAGAAGGAAAGCAGTCCGCAAGCCGGAATAATCCATGATTTCCTTAAGTTTGCATACGTGGGACAAAAGAAAAATAAATGTTCTATGGTCTCTGGGGTAGAACAACAGGACGGGCACAAGGGGGATATAGTAACATTTACCCAACTATTTTTCATTGCATTCAATGGAAGAATCCCTGTCCTAAATTGTATGTAAAGTGCTCGTGCCTGAGGAGGTCCAATATCATCCATATACAAATCTAGCCTAAAACTACTTTTGACATTTAAAAATCAGAAGTTAAAGTGCCACATGCCCCAGCATCAATACATGAAATTCCAACAAATGCCCAGTACCTTTGTTTAATAGGGTAACCATTTTTTTTTCAATAGACTGTTGATCCTCCCACATTGCACCCAAGCCCAATTTAATAAGCCAAGCACTGAACTTATTGAACCAGGACAGGTGCCCTGTTTGTCTTTGGAGAGTTAATAATTCCTTCACTGCATCCTTTAGAGGGATCTGGGGGCTACTGGTCCAAAGTCTAACCCAAAACGTTAGTAATTTGAGAACAGCAAAGTGTGTAATAGACTTTAGTCCAAGGTCAAGGCGTAGTGGTAGTATGGGTGTATTCATTGGGAGGTTAAGGATAGCCCTTAAAAATTTGTTTTCCGAAACCTCTAGCTGTTTTAGGTTCTCCAGCCCCCACAATTCAGCCCCATAAAGGGCCGCGCCTAGGCCTTTGGCCCGATGTATTTCAAGAATGGGGGAAATTAGGCGGAAGACTGAGCGTTTTACCCTCTTTGCTATTGCACAGTCCACTTGCTGTAGTGTCAGTACACTCTTCAAGATTTGAGGTGACCATGCTAGGTTGTCACTAATTCTGACTCCCAAGTAATCGAAAGCCTTAACCTGAGTTAAATATTGGGTACCCAACATCAAGTTCCCCTTGGTGGATTTAAAAACCATAAACTTTGTTTTTGAACAGTTAATCTCAAGGCCCCGATCTTTGCATGCTTCAGCGAGCTTACTTAACACACTCTGAATGCCCATTGGGGTTTTATAAATGAGCAGTGTATCGTCTGCAAATAGCAAATAGGGTATAAGTCTGCCAGCTAGTCTTGGGGGGGTCACCTCCACAATCAAATAGTTCGCTTATGAGCTCATTCATGTACAAAATAAACAGAGTTGGGGCAAGCACAAAACCCTGGCGCATATACTGTTAGAAAAACTGCCATTAGAGTTCCACCTGACTTTGGCATAATTGCCCTGGTGTAAACGAACCAATAGTTGAAGTAGGTCACCTGGGAGTCCTACATCTCTAAGAGAGGCCCATAGCTTATTACGGTCAATGGCGTCAAACGCCGTTTTAAGATCAACAAATACTACATATAAATGACCCTTCCTAATCTTCACTTCTTTCCAGATAAGAAGCAAAAATCTGAACACTTGGTCTAGGGTACCCGTAGATGCCCTGAAGCCTGCCAGTAAATGTGAGATTATATTGTGGTCCTTTATCTAATTTTGGAGGCGTAATAAAATAACTTTACAGAACACTTTCTGAGACACATCTATAAGGCTTATTGGCCTATGATTAGAGGGGTCCCCTTTGTCTCCTTTTTTAAATATGGGGCTAATTTCAGCACCCTTCCAGGTTGAAGGGATGTCCCCTCCTCGCAAAATGCCATTTAAAACCGTTTGGAGCAGTGGACCCCAAATGTTAGGCTCTGCTTTGTACAGGTCTCCCGGGAGTCTATCTAGGCTTGGTGCTTTTCCAGTCTGGAGTAAGTTGATTGCTGTAACAATTTCTTGTAGGGAAAAACCATCAGCATAATCCTGTATGGGTGTTAGAGTACATTCCCCAACTGCTACTATTGTTTCTTCCTCGGGGCAGAGACCGTGCCAGTGTAAAGTCTCTGGAAGTATTCCTTCCAAACGTGCGATTGTATGTAAAAATCATCTTCACTGACCTGCTTGATTGAGCCCTTATACAGGAGGTGCCAAAAAAGCTGGCTGTCCTTCTGTTTTGAAGCCTCAACTAGTGTGCGCCAGTTATCATCCTCCCAACTTCTTTTTGCCACATCCTGAGCCCTCTTATACATCCTCCTTCTGCTTCTAATGTCATCTCGTGTCCCTTGCTTTACTGCCACTGTTAAGTCGTTCCTGGCTAGTCTACAATCCTCGTTGTACCACAAGGCAATATACCGTTTAGGCATATTGAAATTGCATATTCTACTAAAGTAGGGATTAATACTATTTACTAATTGTTGAAAGCTGGCCACAACGGAACCAACACTTTTGCTAGGGTCACTAAGTACCGTAGGGGTCTGAGCCACTTCTTTATAGATGTTAGGAAGTAATTTCCCATCGGCCACAACCTGGGGCCATTTGACTCTCCTGTTGTTATTTGTGATAACAATTGGGGGTATTTGCTCGATAATTTTGGCTGTGCAAAACAGGGAGACCAGATAGCTCCAGGAGAAGGGCATTATGATCACTATCCTCACCATTTTGGACTCTTATATCTTTGACATAAGGCCACAGATCAAGGTCCACCATGATATAATCGATCCTACTTTTAACGTTCCCCCTCTTAAACGTACACTTAGCTTCCTCCTCTGAGGGTGTCCACCCGTTACATGCACGCACCCGATGGGCTAAGGTAAGAGACAATACCTGCTGTCCAACATTTGTGCATCTTATAATAGCAGGTATCTGTAGCTTATTAATACCCCTAGATTGCCATTCACCATGTACTAATTCTAGTATAAAATCAACTGGCTCATAGGTCGTATTAAAATCTCCAGCTAAGATAAGATAAAGCTCTTCCCTACGGGTATCAAGGAAATTGGATAGGGTTGTTAGGGTTTCAGAGGGCCTAGGATGGCTGCTAAACCTGTTATATATATTAATTAGTCTAACATGGATATTCCCTTTGGGTCATATCATATCTGTGCCTAGGATCTCCTGTGATTCTACCTCAAGTGTCTTGATTTCGTAATCCAATGTTGTCTTGACCCAGATTATTAGCCCACCAACCAGACGACCAGCTGGGGATGGCCTAGCCTCAATGGTAAATGTAGTAAATCCAACCCTATACACCTTCTCCGTAGCTCATGTTTCCTGAAACAGGCATACATGGCTGCTGTCTACCATTTTGCCCCACTCTGGATTATTAAGTTTGGACTTTATTCCCTCAACATTCCAGGAAATAATCTGTAATGGCTGGTCAACAGTCATTGTTCCCTGGTGCGGGTAACTAGGTATGGACTTTACAAGCATTTGATCATGAGCAGGTGCATGTGTGGTTGGATGGACGGATAGAGTGTTGTTCGCTGACTCATTTAAAATGATATTACCACTGTTTGTTACTCCCGCAACTTGTCGAGTTGTAACTACAGCACAGACCGGCAAAGAATTTACATTCCTTTGGTTTAGTCAATCTGGAATATCCAAATCAGTAAATACTTGATATCTATTTCTGAGTTCGAAGGGGAATTGCTCCTTTCTATTTAAAAAAATGTGAGTGGCGTAGTTATTTTTCGAGGGAGATGGCACGGTTGGCTTGAGATGTTGATAAAAGAATCCAAGTGACCAAAAACCCATCCAGAAAATTTCCTTCTGCTTTGGAGCAACTGCCCTGCAAGATCTGGGGATCTGCAATTAATCACAATGCAGTCTCCTTTTGCAAGCTTTCGTAAGGGGCCAACCCAGCTCACTCTTCGGACATACAAGATGTCATAAATCTAGAGTTTGAAAAATCTGTATTTTGGGATAGCCAATGACAGACTTTGTTCTTCAGCTGGCTGGAGGTTTCTTTAAGGTTACCCTGAAGCAAAGGGACGTTATTTAGGATCACCACATATGGGCAGCACTCTAGGGGCAGATGTAAGGTCACCTCGTTACCAGTATCAACCCTGTCAGCACAATTATCTATTTGTGGGTTGGGCCACCTGGGAGGTTTAACTCCATTCGAATTAGGTAAGACACTATGAATATTGGACCTATAGGAATTATCAGAGTGCCCCATCTCAATTGGGTGATTGTTATGCTTCATTACATTAGATTGGGACAGACATCCCGGGTGTCATGACCTTTTTCTTGGGCAGTGGGGAAAGCTAAAGGCTGAACTATATTACAGTGGTGGTTTCCCGCCATGGTGTTATGGTTTCCACAGATCTTTGCTCCCGTTTGGTCTGCGGATTCAGATTGTAAGTACCCATGTATCCCTGCCCCCGTCATGAGGCTAGCAAGAGATTTTTTAATGTTTTCCACATTGGCCTCTAGTTTGTCAAGCCTATCCAGTATAGGTAAAAAGTTGTTTAACATTATTTTTTCAAAACCATTCATTAAATGCCTAATATCTTGACAGGATAGGCCTGTAGAAACAAAGGACACAGAGGAAGAATGTGGTACAGTTGGTGATGCTAGCTTAGCACTGTTATGTTCCGCATTAAGGACCTCCTGAGATTTTTTCTTGGATCTAGTGTTGGCTACACACGAAGGCTCCATGTGTTTTAGTTTCTTCTTCCTTTTGGCTGAGGGGCCAAACATCGGAGGTGCTGGAGGTTGGGACGAGAATTCCACAGGGAGGGATAATTCCAATGAGAGTTGTTCGGCAGTAAAGCTCTCTGATTCCAAAACCCTAACCTGCTCCCTTAGAGATGTATCCAAATTCATACCTAAAACAGGCCCCCCTCCATAGACAACCGACATTCTACTACTAGAATTTCCTTGTCTATAACTTTTGCCGCCCGTGATAACAAACAGTCAAGGGTAGAGTTCTGGAGGGATTTAGATGTACTCTCCCATATGCTTCCGCTTTGCCATTGAAGAAACCAGCACAGTCACACTTAACAGGGCTTGGAACAGTACAGGAAACAGGATAACCAACAGACTTACTTGACAGATCTGTTTGTTGAAGCGAATCGGTGTGTCAAATAACCCAGTTCCAAGCAGAAGGGGGGGCAAGTGAAAGAAAATGAGGGCCAAGAGAGTAGGAGCCCGACAATGCCTTTATGCACCTCTGGCGCGTGCGGGAATGTGTAGGCGCCTCCTGGCACTGGTAGAGATGGGGGATGTAGTCCCCTGCTTGCCCCCGATGAGGTGCTGCCAGTTATGGGCTCACACACCGCGGGAGCCCGACGATGCCTTTATGCACCTCTGGCGTGTGCGGGAATGCGTAGGCGCCTCCTGCCGCTGGTAGAGATGGGGGATGTAGTCCCCTGTTTTCCCCCGATGAAGTGCTGCTGGTTACGGGCTCCCGCGCTGCGGGAGCCCGACGATGCCTTTATGCGCCTCTGGCACGTGCAGGAATGCGTGGGCGCCTCCTGGCACTGGTAGAGATGGGGGATGTAGTCCCCTGCTTGCCCCCGATGAAGTGCTGCCAGTTACGAGCTTAAGTCGCCATCAAAGGGGGAATTGATGGAGCAGGGTTTTGCAAAATAAAAACCTGCTAGGATCAAACTTCTCACTGTGTGGAATATTAACAAATGTTATGTGAAAAGAATTAACAGGATAAAATTAATAATGGGAGAATGTGAAAACTCTGCAAATGTGCTGGAAAGACAACAGTATTTCTAGTGTTTCCAGTAGGCCGCAAATGATTAATGCAAAAATACTAGCCAAAGAAAATAATGATAGAAGCAATGAGTTTTAAAAAGAGACATTTTATTTTCATTAACTGTTCGAAAATAATTACATAATGTGTAGTGAAGTACAAAGCATTAATAGAGCATTAATAATGAAATTTTGTTATGACCTGATAAATATTTGTGTATTTGTTTTTCATAAATAAAAGGCACACTTTACTGTTCTGCAGAGAAGGACTCAAGAGCTCTTTAGGTTTAGTTTGCTTTCTAAAACGTAGGCTGCAAAGAAATTTATTTTGTCCTTCAATAGTTCCTGATGATGGCCATGGTTATGTGGAGGAACTAATGAATGTTATAAATGGAGTTTCCTTGCCGACCAGAGAAAGTGTTCTTGTGGATAATTGTGCTGAATGTTTTTGCTACAAAGCAATTGAGAGACATGTGCAAGCTGCGGAAGAGATTATTGGAGTTTTCTCTGCTGAATGACGATGACGATGGTTTTCTCAAGACAAAGGAACTTTTGAGAGTTAGGTGTGCTGGAAGTGGAGTGATCAGACACCCCTTGGCGTAGACCAATTAGATTCATAGACTCTCGAGTTTTGGTATGTGGGGGACTGGATCTTTAGTGAATTAGGGTATAACTACTAGTGTTAGAATTTTAAGTGGGATGGGAGAGACTTTGACATTGCGAGAGGAGAGGGCCGTGTTGCTGGTTTCCATACCTAACTGGCTGGTTGATGTTCTGCTGATCCTGACTCTTTAACTTTGCTCCTCATATCCTTGTGAAGGTGTCCCGGTTTACCCTTCCGGCCAGAGGGTAGCTTTATGACTATTAGCATTCAGTGCTATAGTTATATCTAGGTTTGTATGATTATTCTGAATTTGCATCGACATTATTTGCAAATGCCCCTTTGTCTTTCCACCTATCCACTCACTTATGGCTCGTTGAGAGATGTTATCATGAATTATTGAATTGTTGTTTCTCTTGTGTGATAATCTATGATTCGAGCTGTATTGTACTTGATGAACATTCATATTCTTTACAATTAGATAAAAGCAAGTTAAGTAATCAGAGTCTTTCATTATTAATGTACATTTGATTATAGTGTTTATAGATTATTTGTCTATATTTAGGTCCTCATAAGTTTAGGAATCCGTCTTATTAATAGTCAATCCCTTACGACTCAAAAAGGTCCATCGGAGAGAGAGAACCAATTGATTTTGGAAATAGGCAACCTATTTTAGATTTAGGCGGCGAAAGGGACCGGTAGATGTTAAATTGGTTTATGATGGTAAATATTGGCAAATAACAACACCCCCTTTTCCGCTGCATCAACGGTAAAGAGAGAGATTTCTGTTGAACGGCCTAAGCAAAATAAAGTCTGAAAAACCAAATTGTGCAGCGCATTTAATACACTGCAAACATATCTATGTGGATGAAGAATAACACCAGTTTTTGATAACTATTTTCCGAATGTATGCCTGTTTCTTGTACCACCGAGCTCTCCACTCTAGGGATTCACCTTTGAAATTAAATCACCACGTAAGAGAACACGGAACAACGGAAAACAGTGTGTGTTCTCTATATTTTTTTCAAGCTGTTCAGAAAACTGGAAGATTCTTACACCAATTACCCCTCACAACACAATGCTTGATGTGGCTTTCGGACATCCATCAGCTATAGGATACAAACAAGAAGGTGTGAAACGTCACTAACACTTAAAATCGCACCACCAAACCATCTACGCACCAAGAGGAACAAGGTCATCTCAACCAACATAAGAATCATAAAAGCAAGGATATAGGCAACGTAGACAGTCTTGTGGAGGAGGTGGGGCTTTAGGTCTGGTTAATGGGGGGGAGAAACTGACACGAGGGCAACAGAACTAGATTAAACAGTGACAGGGTGGGTGGGGGATTGAGATCATGCCGGGCGTCTGTGTTAAAGTGAAAACGGGTGCCGGTGTTGTTATTGAAAGCGGGTGCTCCTATTACAGTGAAAGTGGGTCCTGGCATTAAAGGGAAAGTGGGCGCTCGTGTTCTTATTGAAAGTGGGCGCCCATGAGCTGCCTGCAGTAAGAGAAACTCAATAAAAAAATAGTGCTTACAGACTAAATAACACATACCATGTAACAACCAAAGTAAAAGGGCCAGTCGCCATGAGAGGTTACCAATGAAGACAAGGTGCTACTAAGGAGGGACTAACAAGCCTATTTGTGAATCAGAAGCCAGCATTTATGAAGGACAATGACACAAGCCAATGACAAATATGGGCGGAGAGTGGGCGGGGCTACAAGTGCATACTCCAGTACTGCATGCCGCGCAGAGCAGTGCATGCAGGCTGCCTATAGGCTCGACCTAAAAAGGAGAGCTGGCATGCAGATGGATGGTCAAAGTTTTTCTTACACCAGCAGAATGACGTGGTACTTTTTCCTTTCGAATTTGTACTGCGAAAACCATTTTGCTGTATCTTTCTTCCTGCCTTTATGAAAAATAATAATTCACAAGCTTTATGAAGCTTCCACACCTTTACAAATAACAAAGTTGTGAAGAAAAAGTCCTGAAATCGAACGCTTGTGTGGAGTAAGGGAGATGTGAACAGAGAATTTTAAGGATAATACGGTTCAGTTACGTCACTGTAGGAAAGTTACTGCAGGTTTGTCAGACTGACAGTTCTCTGGATAGTTCTTTGCATGTGCAAGTGTTGGTGTACTATTGTTGAAAACAGGGGGCCTCATATACGAAGTTTTGACTCAGAGCATTGCAGTCATTTTGCTGCGCTGCCCTGAGTCAAAAGAAAAGGGCAGGAATGCACTGTATCTATTAGATATGGCACATTTATTTTATTTTTATTTATTTTATGAGTTTTATATAGCGCTGGCTAGACCCGAAGGTATCAGCTGGCTTTACAAGAGTATCACAGAGTTACAATACATTACACAATGTTACACAGTAAAAACAGGGGTTAAGGACATGAGAACACTCGAGGATGGCAAAAAAGACGCATGATGAGGCAACGTAAAGCAGTGGTATTATTATTATTTATTATTAGCAGATTTATACAGCGCATAGCTGCCCCAGCAACGGGGCGTCCCAGCGCTACCCCTACAATGCCCGTGAGTAATAACAGCTCGTGAGAGGGGAAGACAGTTATGCTGGGAAAAGCCAGGTCTTTATGGCTTTCCGAAAGGCCAGGTGATCTTGAAGCCCTCTAATGGCAGTCGGAAGTGAGTTCCAGAGTCTGGCAGCCAGGACTTTGAAGGAACGGCCACCAGCCCTGGCTCTTAGAGCTCTGGGGGTGCATGCCAGCCCTTGAACAGCTGACCGCAAGCAGCGACTCGGAACGTACGGTGTTAACAGGTCAGATAGAACCGGGGGGGCTTGTTGAGTCAGGATTTTATGGGCGACGCATAGCGTCTTGAACTGGATTCTTTTCTCTACCGGTAACCAATGTAGTTTAGGTAGAGACCTGGACACAGAGCATGTTTTCGGGAGCGCCAATAGAGTGTGGGCTGCTGCGTTTTGTATTCTCTGCAGACGCTGAATACAGGATTTGTTGGCACCTAAGTAAAGGGAATTGCCATAGTCCATTCTAGATAGGATTGTAGCCTGTATTATAATCTGCCGGACTTTAGGCTCAAAGAAGCCAAGAAGGGGTTTTAGTCCTCTTAGGAGCCCAAAGCAAGTTCCTGCAACTACTTTGGATTGGGCGTCAAAAGAGAGCCCTCTATCAATCCAAAATCCCAGGTTCTTAACTGCCTCCTTTGGTGTTGGTGCTGGTTTTAGTTGGTCTGGCCACCATTGTTCTGACCACATATCACTGTCTCTTCCAAACAGCAAGATTTCCGACTTACTGGCGTTTAGCTGTAAACAGTTTGTTGTCAACCAATTGGCGACTGCCATCAAGTCCTCCTTAAATTTAATAAGGTTGTTTTTGCAATTCTTGGAAAAGGCTATGACCAGTTGGGTGTCGTCGGCATAAGAAACCAACGATAACCCTCTGCTTTTTGCCAACACTGCCAGGGGTTGTACATAGATGTTAAAGAGCACGGGGCTCAGTATCGATCCTTGTGGAACCCCGTGTCTGATCACCACTTCCTGGGAGTGATATGGTGGCACTATGACCTGGAAAGTTCTGCCCTCTAAGAAGGAGCGAAACCAGGCCAAGGCCAAACCCTCAATCCCTATCTCCTGTAGCCTACACAGTAATATCTCGTGCGAGACAGTGTCGAAAGCGGCACTTAAATCTAACAGAATTAAGGCCGCAGACTTTCCGTCATCTAAGCTATTACGAATTTCCTCCGTCACTGCCAACAGAGCCGATTCTGTACTATGGCGGGCTCTGAAGCCATTTTGCGAGGAATCCAAGATGGTATGTTCCTCTATAAACTTTGTCAGAATCGTATTGACATGGGATTCAGTGATCTTGGCTAAAAAAGGGAGCTGAGAAACGGGGCGATAGTTACCCGGTTCAGATGGATCTATTGATGCTTTCTTCAAGAGAGGTGTTACTTTCGCGTGCTTCCAAGCTGATGGTAGGCACGCTGATGTCAAAGATAAATTCATCAGTTCCCTGGCCACTGGGAGAATGGAGTTACAGAATTGGCAGAATTGGGCAGGTCTCAGGAGATCAGCTGGAGAGCCTGATTTAATTTTCAGGCAGAGATGTTCAGTCTCCGTGAGAGATATTTGGGGGAAGGAACACAGTATATTATCCAAAGTGAGTCCCCTGTCCTTATACCCTTCCCTCTGATCAATGTTGATAGTGACTGGTGGAAAGCTCTTATAAATTTGTTCCACCTTATTAATAAAGTAACTGGCCAATTCGTCGCACTGCTTATTGGAGGTGACAGGTGAGTCTGCTTTCGAATTTGCACATTTCATGACTTTAAGGAGAGAGAAAATCATTTTAGGAGAATTATTGCTATCCGAGATTTTACCAGCGATGTACTCCGCTCTAGCTTTCCGGATCAGCTTATGATAAGCTTTAATAGATTTGCGGTATATGTTTTTGGTTTCAGTATCGTACGAGCGCCTCCAAGCCCGCTCAAGTTGTTTACATTTTTTCTTCGCGTTAGTCAGGGATTCATCGAACCAGGGGTTCGACTGTCCTCTTTTTTGTTTCAGACACATTTTTGCAGGAATACAGCTATCCAGAGCTTGAGCCAGCCAGTCCTGGAAACATGTGTTCGCTAGCTCAATGTTTGACGATAGCTGTGGGGAGTGGTTAGCCAGTACATCAGAGAATTTATCCGCCTCTAATTTATGCCAGGGTCGTGTAGATATCAATGAGGGACGGTTCAGCGCTGGCTTGCTTTGCCAGTAAAAGAAAAAAGGGACAAGAAAATGGTCCGTCCAAACCATAGGGATTGGAGGCTCAGTTTTCAAAGAGCCTAAATTAGAAAAAATGGGATCTAGCAGATGACCTGCTACATGTGTAACATTAGAGACGTGTTGTGTTAACTGACATGCCTCTAAGTCAGCTAGGAAATTAGCAATACTTGTCTTGCCACTATCTTCTAAATGCAAGTTGAGATCTCCTAAGATAGTAAAATTTGCTGCCTTATTGGCAAGCAGAATGGCTTTATTTACTAATTCTTCCCTAAAGACTTTAGATGGCCCTGGTGGTCGATAGATAAGAAGTCCAGAAATCGTCAAATTAGGGTTAAGGGTGATTTTAAAGATTGCGCTTTCGCACTCTGAGATATTCTCCCTAATAAGGCTGCAGGAATATATCTCCCTATGGATTAATGCAATTCCTCCACCTCTATTTCCGGTTCTGTTAAGTTGTTTCATGATGTAGCCTTGGGGAATGCAAGCCAGGATTCTGCAACGGAGTCCTGCGTTAGCCAGGTCTCGGTCAGGAATAATCCGTCCGGAGACTCTTCATTTAATAGGTCAAATATCTCGGCATGATGCTTTGTCAGCGACCGACAGTTCAGACTAAGAAACCTGAATTTTGTGGAGTTAGAGAGAGGTATGTCCATTCCATGTGTCCTGAATTGAAATAGACATTCTTTGCATTTAAAGGCGCCAACAGTAAAAGCGGAAGATAAGCGGAGACAAGAACAACCTAAGGGGCAGGAGCAGGAAAAGGCGGGAGAACAGAAAGGAAAGGGGAAGGAAGGCAGATAAGAACAGGAAAGTGAGAGGGAAAAAAAACGGAAATGGGACCAGAGATATCAACAAAATCGAAAACGAGGAGTAGGTCCGTGGCAAAGGAGAGACGATCGAAAGGTCGCCTTGCGGGAGACCGGTGGGGACAGAGGAAAGGTCAAAGATCTCTAAGATGGCGGATCGGGGACAGGAGTGTCAATAGAAGAAAGTCCCAAAATGGCGGGGAGCATATGAGTCCAAGTCCGAAAGTCAAGGGAGTTAATTCCAAAAACACCAAGAGCTGATTTCGCGGAGGGGAACTAGAGGGGGAAAGGAGCCAGAAAGTCAGGAGGGGGGAAGGCACTTGATTTCCAAGTCACAGCCGTGCCGTCCACGTGCAATAGTTCTGGGCAGCAGGGGCAGCAGTGTCCGATCCGGTATCCTTAGGTCAAGGAAGAATGTTTCAGCCACCAATGCAGCAGTCCGGGGAACGGAAGGCAGCAAAGTTAAAAAGGGAGGGGGCGCCTCTCCGGCACGGTCGAAGAATGATAGGCTCAGATAGCCACGTAGAGCAGTGCCGAAACTTCTTTCCTCCGCTAGGCCCCCAAATCGTCCCAGATGTCTTGCAGGAGGCGAAGCAGGCGGGCTTACTGTAGGGAAAGGCAGCGGCAGTCAAACCCGGAGGCAGGGGGAGAGTCAGGAGGGGAGAACCTCCTCCCTGCTCTTCTGTGGCCATCCAGAGAGATCAAAGAGGCATTGGCTACGTAGCGAAGGGTTCCGTCGAACGTTGGTCACCAGGGAATTCAGAGAAAAGGCAGGGGAAGGGGAAGATGAGCAGCGGAGATGAGGGGGGAGCTGTGCCCGATGCCCAGCTGGGTAGGTGTCGGCCGCGGCGAGATACCTGGGCCAGATTCCCCTATAGCTGACTGGGCGGCTCCACCGGACATCGGCCATGCTTGCTCTGGACTCCACGGGAGAAAGCCTCAAGCGCAAATTCTTTCGAGAATCTCGGGCTCACAAGCAAAAGATTGGAGCATCGAGGACCGCAGTTTAGAACGGAACCTCAGGTGAGTAGGTTGATCCCCGGAGGAGGTGGAAATCCGGGGATTTTAGCCAGAAAGGCAATGTCCTCTTCTACTGCGCTGGCACCAAATTGGCTGCCTAGTGCTAAAGAGGCACTATTTTACCATGTTGAAATGGTGTCTGCGTTATAGGAATAATTGTTTTTGTTCAGAAAAGGATACCTTCCTGCACAAAAACAATCAATGGAGGCGATTTCCTCGTTCAATGTGTGCTGCACATATAGAAAGAGCAAAAAACGAGGAGAAATAAAGTTATTTCTCGTCATTATGTCTCCCCTGGGGAGGCGCAGGCTTTTGACGCATTTCCATGTTTAAAACTTCTTGTAAATCTGGGAATGTGTCAAATTCCATGGGTGTTGTGTGGGAACACCCACTGCAACACCCATGGAATGCATCCTCCACGCAGAGTACAACAAGGCAGCGGCTTGTGCTACCTTGCCTTACTCCATATCTACAAGGCCATAAAATGCCACTTTGCTTGGGATTTCATGGCCTCGTAGAGATGGGTCTGCACCCTGGTGGTACAAAATGCTTGTAAATGAACCCCAGAGTATTTTAGAATGATCTTGAGAATTCACTTACCGTAATGCTCTGGATCTGAGATTTGAGATCACACAGTAGGCTGGGGGTGCAGTGAAAGAGAGAGCAGAGGGAGGAGCAATTGCAGGACTTAAGTACAGCAGTCAAAGGATACCACAGGAGGCTGATGGTCCAGAGCAGGAGGGCATTGGGAGGAGAGGAAGCACATGAGCAATGTAAAGGTGTCAAAAGATAGCAAAGGAGACCTCTGGTACAATCCAGAGTAGGGGAGAGTGCATAAGAAGGGGAGGGAGCACACAAGTAATGTGCTAGAACCGAGGGAGCACAGGCAGCACAAGAGAATGAGCAGCTGGGAACTATGTGGAGATAAGTGCGAGCACAAAAATAGTTGGGGCTTGCAGGAAGGGGTAGAGGCTGGGGCTAGAGATGAGCCTGGACAGAGAGAGATGGGCAGCCATGTCAGACAAACTAACAGCCATGCGGTTATAATAAATAAGCAGCTACCTACCTCATTATCATATGAATTCTCTTTATTGATGTCATAAATACACTCTCACAATTACTTTATTAATATTCTTGCTTTCTCAAATTTGCTTGAAAATGCACCATCTTCCCTATATTTTCAAAACTTTCATGAGGAAAAACCCACCGAACTACGCTTATGAAGGTCTGGCTCGCTTGCAACTCTCACTCGCCACAGGGCACTCAGAACTTTTCCACTACCACTTTCAAATGTCACCAGCCCCACAGGTAGGACTAAGAGTGAGACTAGGAGTAATAAGAAATACGAGTAGGAATAAGTGTGAGTATAGGAGCAATAAGGAATAAGAGCAGGACTAAGAGTGAGAGTAGGAGCAATAAGGAATGAGTAGGACTAAGACTGACAATATGAGTAATAAGGAATAAGATTGGGACTAAGAGTGAGAGTAAGAATAGTAAGGGAATATAGTAGAACTGAGAATGAGAGTAGGAGTAACAAGGAATAAGAGTAGGACAAAGAGGGAGAGCAGGAGTAATATGGAATAAGAGCAGGACTAAGAGTGAGAGAAGGAAAGAAAGGGTGTAGGAGTGGGAGTAAGAGTGAGAGTAGGTATAAAACAGGAATAAGAGCAGGTCTAACAGTGAGAACATGAATAATAAGGAATAAGAGTAGGACAATGAGTGAGAGTAGTAGTAATAAGGAATAAGAGTGGGACTAGAGTGAGAGTTGCATTGCTAAGGAATAAGGGTAGGACTAAGAGTGAGAAAAGTAGTAATAAGAAATAAAGGTAGACCAACAGTGAGAGTAGGATTAATAAGGAATACTAGTAGGAATAAAGGAGAGCAGGAGTTATGAGGAATAAGAGTAGGACTAAGAGTAGGAGTAATAAGGAATAAGAGTAGGACTAACTGTGAGAGTAGGAATAATAAGGAATAAGATTAGGACTAACAGTGAGAGTAGGAATAATAAGGAATAGGAGCAGAATTAAGAGTCAGAGTATTTTTTTATTTAGGAAATCTTATAGAACGCATGGCTACCCAACAATGAGCTTCCCAGCGCTAATAAGAAATGTAAGGGATGACATACGGCTCAGGTAAACAGATCAGTTTTTAGTTGCTTTCTAAAACTAAGCAGATTGCTATTGACTTTTGGACCAATTGGGAGTGAATTCCAAAGCTTAGGAGCCTTATAAGAAAGAGAGAGAGTAGAAGGAATACGAGTAATAGTAAGAGGGAGAAAAGGAGTAATAAGGAATAAGAGTAGGACTAAGAGTGAGAGTAGTAGCAATAACGATTAAGAGTAGTAATTAGAGGGACAGCAGGAGTAATAATGAATAAGAGTAGGATTAAGAGGGAGAGCAGGAGTAATAAGGAATAAGAGTAGGACTAAGACTAAGAATAGAAGTAATAAGGAATAAGAGTTGGACTAATAGTCAGAGTAGCAGTAATAAGCAATAGGAGTAGGACTAAGAGGGAGAGCCGGAGTAATAAGGAATAAGAGTAGGACTTAGAGGGAGAGTACCAGAAATAAGGAATACGAGTAGCAAAAAGAAGGAGAGCAGGAGTAATAATGAATAAGGGTAGAAGTGTGGCTCAATGGTTAGAGCGGCAGACCCTGATGCAGAGATCTGGCCCGGGACCAGGGTTCAATTCCCGCCTCTGCAGGTCTTGGGCTCAATTTCCTCGGACCTGATAATTCTCGCCTCGGTGCCTATTCTAATCATGGGTCCCACTCTGCAACTCTGGGCAATAGCTTGCTTAATCTCCACAACGGCCCCACCAGCGCTGGGATGCCTGGCTTCACCTTGGGGGTGCCCAGGAGTGGACATTTCACAGGGAAAAGACAGGAAGGGTTCCACAGCGGTAGGCGTACAGCGCCAGGACACCCTAGGGTAACAGTGCGCTTTACAAGTACAAATTTCATTTCATTTCAACTAAGAGGGATAGTAGTAGTAATAAGGAATAAGAGTAGGACTGAGGGTGAAAGCAGGAGAAATAAGAAATATGAATAGGACTTATAGTGAGGGTTGCAGTCATAAGTAGGCCTGGGCGGAAAACTACGCTACGCTCGCGTAGTTTGCGCAACTACGCGCTACGCGAATTGCACGTAGCACAGTAGCGTAGCGGGCATTTTTTGCTTGCTCGCGGTCCTCAACGTCGAGTTGGCGACTGCGAGCGAGCAAAATGACATCCCAGTGAGACTTTTTCCTCGTTCGCGATCAGCAATATCAAGTTGCCGATCGCAAGCATGGAAAATAAACCTCCCGGCGAGATTCTCAACGCGGGGAGGTCAGGTTTCTCATTGTGAGTGGTCGCGTATGCTCGCGACCGCTCGCGATGAGAAACTACCAGTCCACGTTGAGAAAACTGCCGCTCGAGTACAAATCTACTCGAGCGGCAGAAAACGACCGCTTGCACTGTGCAAGATGCCGTTTGCAATGATTGCACAGTGCGGACAAGCATCCGGCACTGTGCAATCATTGCGAACAGCATTTCCTACCGCACTACGCAGTTCTCGTAGTGCTACGCGTAGCTCGCGTAGTGCGAAGTGCACTTTGCGTAGCGCTACTACGCGAACTACGCCCAGGGTTAGTCCTAAGGAATAAGAGTAGGACTAAGAGTGAGAGCAGCAGTAATAAGGAATAAGAGTAGGACTAAGGGTAAGAGAAGTAGTAAGGAATAAAGGCAGACTAAGAGTGAGATTAGGAGTAATAAGGAATAAGAGTAGGGTGAAGGTAGAGCAGGAGTAATAAGAAGAAGAGCAGGACTAAGAGTGAGAGTCGGAGTAATAAGGAATACGAGTAGGACTAACAGTAAAAGCAGGAGTAAAAAGCAATAAGAGTAGGACTAAGAGTGAGAGTAAGAGTGAGAAAGGGTGTAGTAGAAGGAGTGTAAGTAAGACGATATGAGTACTGGTAATCAATAGCAAGTGGTAGGTGTTCTATCTGCACAGCCCCCTACATTCGCATTGCTGCCTCATCAGTATACTTCAAAATACAGTGTTCAGGGACAATAAAAGCAATTCAAATGAAGCATATTTAAATGAGCGAAGAGTTGTCTTATTTCAATGTCTTCATCTTAAATGTACCTCTTTCATTGGTGAATTCCATCATCAACAAGTGTTTTGCTGAAGTACCTGCATGCAACGGAGGGAAAACATGGCGGCCGCTTAGGACGCGGTGGCGGAGACTCCTGATACACGGAGATCTAACGCGAGGAAATGCCTGAATAGAAGATGAAGAAAATGCGGGAATAATTGCAAGGAGTGCGGAAACCGTGTTCCGGCTTTGAGGAGAAGGAAAGCAATAAGTTGTACTTGTGAACTTGTGCCTTTGTGTCTTTTGGTGTGTGGCGTTTTTCAGCGCCTCGGTGTCTTCGGGCCCCCAGGCGGGGGCTGGCGTGGCTGGCTGCGGAGGTGGAGGCCCTGGACGGCTTGCCAGCGCCGGTGGAGATTGCGGGGCTGCCGATCCGGGACCCCTGCTGGGCTCGAGCTGCTCGGGAACTCGGCAGGGGACGGAGGGCGGTGGCTCAGCGCTCCAGTCACGGAGGTCTGGGCAGAGTCAGCAGAAGCGCGGGAGGCTCCCAGGGGGAAGGCACATACGGAGAGCCAGTGCCATATGCAGGACGCGCATTCCGGGACAACTTGGAGGGACAGGGGAAGCCCTGGAAGACATCACGCTGCACAGGTACTGAGCAGAGCAATGTTGTAAAAGAAGAGGATACGAGGGGAGATGCTGAGAGAAAGTTAGTAGGGTGAGTCAGTATTGGGGTTAAAAGCAGAAACCATTCAAGTGCACTAAAGAAGAAACAGGCTCTTCCAGATAAAAAAGGAGTGGAGCAGTTAAACATAGGGGCAACTCAATTCTCAGGAACGGTGGAAGGGGCAGTAGAGAAGAAGGCCCAGCAAAGCAGATACCAATTGAGAAGTGGAGGAGGGAAAATTTGTATGAAGGGTATACAAAGCAAGTCTCAAATGAACAGTGCGGTTAAAGAATCCGCCCCTTCGAAGCAAGTGGATACGGATACAGGAGAGTGGGTGACCCCAAAAAAGAGAAGGTCGAAGGGGATGAGAGGAGAGATACTGTTGTATTCCGCTTTAGGTGTCCGTATATAGGTTTTCCTGAATCATGTCCTTATATAGGCACAATTCGCATTGCCCTTATATAGGCATAGAATCCCTGTCCTTATTTAGGCACTAACCGTGCACTCCAAATACAGGCATGGTCACCGACATCCGTCCACCCTAACGTCACAACGAGTTCTTAGAAACCAGACCCTTAAGCTTCGGGAGTTCCCCTAGCACAGGACTATTGATTTCTCCAAGAACTCATCTATTATGTATGAACCGTTATACCTTAAGGGTTCATTCCTGACATCTTCCTCTGTCCGACTTCACGTCAATGCTAACAATCCAAGGCACCTACCAGGTATAAATATACCTTCCCTTGCCCAAGCAAGTTAGAGGAGACCTCGACTTCAGAGGATCCCGTATCCCGGCCTGACGCACTGAGAAGACGCTGTCATTCCTGCACGCAGACGAATCCAGCTTCCAGTGTTCTGATTCCCTTCACGGGGTGTTAGAGTTCCAGATCCGGCAAGAGATTCCCACCTCTCTCATTCTCAAGGTATGGAGCTCACTAGAACCTAGAGCATACTTGGCGTACTATACTTAACATACTCTTAGTATACCAGACTAGAGAATACTTCACCTACTTCTACCTTTCCCTACACCTAGACTAGGTTAGGTACATTGGGGTAGAACTAGCTTAGAGACGCATCGTATGAGTACTCGCATTTTTAGCTCATGTTATTTATGTACGTGAATATAGGCTAAAAGATAATGCTAGCGCAGTATTATTTATTTCTACTGCTTACGCTGTACATTATTTATCTTGCATGCTGTCTTGTGATCATAACAGCACATATCTCTTACATGAGAAACAAGACTGTTCAATAAAACCCTTTTATTGAAACGCCCGTCTTTCCTTTCTGTGTAACTCTGTAGAAACTAAGCATGCACGATTGACTGAGTGAAACTGTTATCTATTGTTTCCACGATTCTGAGACGTGTTCCGATTCTAAAGGGAAATAAAGTTGTCATGTTTTTCGGTTTCCAGAAACTACTCCCTTCTTGTTCTCAAGGAGTTTCTAGTGGCCTCTGAGCTAGCTGGCACAAGTAATTAAGTTTAATGTACTCGATAGGGACATACCGACCTTAGTCCTATGTCAAGCCTATAGGTTATATTATTCCAATGTGCAGAGCCTATTAGGGAAATAGGAACTACACTACATGGTGCCCAAACGTTTGGTAAGGCAGTAATTTAATGCTAGATACTGAGTAACTCAGTCGTGCTTTTCTCAGAGACCCCTACTCACATACTCCATGAGAAGTCTGGAGTGGGTAGGGTTAAATATCCGCCATAACTAATTAGGACAAAAAACCCTATATATTAGTTGTTTGGTTTGTTCAACGTTGAAGGATACAGTGTTCCAAAATATTGTGCACCTTATCTTTTTGTTTCCTTGAAACTTGTTCTACATTTTTCAAAAAACAAATGTCCACACGGGACAATGCCACCGAAAACTGTGGAGCTGCGGCTGACCCAGTCGTAACAGTTTTTAACTTTACAGGTTTAAATGAACCTGAGGAGGGTGTTATAGACATCACTCCAAACTTAAGAAGAGCCATCACTCTAAAACTTATAAAACACGGCCTACCACCAAGAAGCGGTAGAGCAGTTTTCGTGATAAAGGCACACAAATCCTTTCAGACAGAGGTATTCTATTCATGGGTAATATTTTCTGAATCAAATTCAGTAACAAGACTGTTTCACTTCTACAAAGAAGATGAACCACCAGAGGAATATATTCCTTTCGAGGATATTGAAATTCCACTAACATACCAGGAGCATCAGCTCTGGTTTAAAGGTGCCCTAAAACATCACAGAAACATTACCAGGCTCGGTCCACTAGGTAGACGAGGAGCAACATGGCCGATTCTAGCCGGCTACACTCCTCATCCTGACCTCGAAATAATGTCAGACGAGGAACTACTTACTCAACTTACAGAGTTGATAAAAATTTACAGACAATTAGTCCAATATGTCATGCGGACTTTTACAGTCCAACCACCATTAACACTTCCAAATCAGACCCCTCAACAGGGGAATACACAAAAAATTGCACCACAGACTCTATACGCAGTCATGGGAAAAATGCTCACAAAACGTGAGCAAATTCCATTCTGGATAGCTCAAAAATTACTCAAATAGAAGCAGTATTTCCTAATACTAGCCCTTATGAGAAACACAGAATCCTAACAGTCTGTTTACCAATGGGGATCACACCACAACTGGAAGACTGCACCACTTGGGGCTCAGTCTTTGCTGCCATCTATACTAAAACACATGGTATTCCGTCAATTGCAGTAATACCTGATGTCCTGAAACAAATTCAAAACGAATACGGGGCAGAGCCTGCTCTGAATTTAGGTATGAAATTACTGAAAAATTTCGACCAGGTCTCAACAATAATATTATCTAATATTAAAGGGGAGGCAGCAGCAGTGGCGATCCGCCAACGATTAAGGGAATTCGATGTTACAGAACATCAAACAGAACTACCCAGAATAATAGAACAATCTTATGCAAAATTAGGCAGAGATAGTTTGGGTGGAAGACCTTTGAAGCCAAAACTATCTGAAAGTCCTGAGAAGGACTCTATTAAACAAACTCCTACATCTTCTAAAAAGAAGTGGGAAACTAATAAACATAATTCAAACGAGAAATGTTCTCAATCTCGAGGTAGGTCTCCTCAAAAGGAGCCCTCTGAAAGGAAGTATAACCTCAGGAATAGGGATAATTTGAAAAAGCCTGACAGGTATCAAGATACTGATACACGTTCCTCTCGTACCTTTCAGATATCGTCACAGACATCGGAAAGAAGAGGACGGTCAGAACATAGAGAAGAACGCGTGAAATCGAAAGACGACAAACACGTTCCGAAAAATAAATCAAAACCTCAATTCTCAAAAAAGAAGGTAGCAGGTCTGAAGGTCAGACATGCCGAGGATACTGAGAACACAACTCAAGAATGGAGAATTGGCTCAGACAATGCTGGACAGTGCAGCAGAAGTCACAATAGCTCGCCAGAACCTGAAGGAACTTCTGGAGATAGTGGACAAAAATGAGTACATCACAGTTGAGACTGTAGACACCAGGGTTAGTACTCCACAAAAGTTATATGAAATAACACTCCGGATGGAGGGAGACATACCTAGACAGGTGAAAGCACTCTTTTGGGAAAACCTTTCAAGGGGTTATGACATACTTCTAGCAGAAAAAGACTGACCACCACAATTTGTCAGGGAGTGCCCACATGGCGAAGACATTATTATGCCTGCCTTCTCTAACCATATTCCAATTCACCTAAAATATACTTATGCCAGGAAATGGGCAGTTGCCCAGGCCCCAGCATTATATAAAAATCATGTAGGATGGGATGAGGACTCACCTCACCATAAAATACATCTAAAAAATGAACCTACTGCACAAAGGCAGTACGCAATAAAGCAAGAAGCTAAAAAACAGGTCAGGGAGATCTTAGATCAACTTAAATACCAAGGGGTGATTGAAACATGCACCTCTTCAATGAACAATCCTTTGTTTCCTGACTCCAAACCAGACAATACATATCGTCTAGTTTTGGATTACAGACACTTAAACACTTGTTCTAAAACATTTGCAGTGCAAAATGCACATAGTACAGCATTAATGAATAACATTGTGCGTAAAAAATATAAAACCACATTGGACATCTCAAATGATTTCTTTTGTCAAAACATAGCATCTGGAAGCAGGTACTTAACAGCTTTCTCAATAATGGGGACCCAGCGTCAATTTTGTCGACTCTCACAAGGGTTCAAGAACAGCCCAGGGTTATTCTCAGCGAGGGTAACGGAGTTACTACAAATTTATGATAATGAGGCATTGTCATATGTCGATGACATCTATCTGACAGACGATGACCTGGATAGGCACTTGAACAGGGTAAACACCATTATACTGGGCTTCGCCTCTGAGGGCTATAAGTTCAACTTTAAAAAATCCAGAATTGCCCATCTCAATGTCCTTTTTCTAGGATATGAGCTTTCAAGTGAAGGCAAGAGCTTGGAAGCCAACTTTTTAGAAAGGTGTGCGCTGCTTCAACCTCCAAAAACGCTGAAAAATTTACAATCCATCCTGGGTTTCCTAAATTTTGGAAGAACTTACATTCTAAATTACGCAGAAAGGGTTAAACCTCTCTACGCACTAATCAAACCTGATTTTTCAATCAAAAATTGGACACAGGAACACACAGAAATCTTGCGTTCACTCCAAGCTAACATGTTAGCAACAAATCACTTACAAACACGCGTAAGTCAACGCAATTTGGTGATCCGAATAATTTTGGGTCAATGCGGATTCACCTACTTAACATTTAATGAGGGTGAAAAAGTACCAATTGCATACAAATCACATTTGTATACACAAGCAGAAATGCGCTTCACTTCAACTGAAAAAATACTGACAGCAGTTCAAACCGCTGTAGCAAAAGAAAGAGCTCTAGCTCAAGGGAAACGCATTATTGTCGTAACCCCAGTACCGGCTTTAGAGGCGGTCACAAAAGCGAGCATTCCAAATGCTAAAGCATTACATCCTAGATGGATACAATGGGTTAATTCTCTTGCTGCAACTGATGTTGAATATGTTTTTGATCCTGATTAAAAAACACAAGCGTTCCTGCAATATGAACATGAATGTCCTCTGCCCACTGAGATTCTGCCTCTCGATCAATACAAATTCATAATTTACACTGACGAATCCGCACAACCCGCTACAGGGAGTAAGCAAGCTTACAGTGCAGCGTGCGCAATGGTTAAAGGTCGCATGCGCGATGGTAACTTCAGACCTATGGTCACTAAGACTCAATCTCTAGGAGATTGCACAGCTCAGCGAGCTGAACTACAAGCATTCAAACTGGCACTTGAAAGTACAGATCGAGAATTCCCCACACTCATAGTGTGCGATTCTTTCTACTGTGTGCAGTCGTATAATGATTATATACAAACTTGGCTTGAAAATGGGTTCAAAGATGCAAAAGGTGGCACAATAAAGCATAAAACGCTTTGGGAACAAGTAGTTCAGTTCAAAAGCGAACTACCAAAGGCTCACTTGATCCATACACTGAGTCATCAACGTGATGGCGTTCACGTTGCAGGGAATTCATTGGCTGACGAAGCCGCAAAGGGGGCTGTTCAGACGGCTTCCGTAGCTGCGATCACTCGTTCAAAAACGAGAATAGACAGTGAGATAATGTTGGCTGTCAATGCTATGAGCAAAGGCAGTGGTGCAGCGTTACCAAAAAAGTTTCCACTCAAGTACTCTTATGTAATTGATGCGAACAACGTTCCTTTTGCTCGAATCCCTGGAGTGGGGGATAGGGTAATTCCAAACATGGAACGTAGAGCAGCTTTGATTTATGAAACACATCTGGGAGAGGGTCTGTCACATCAAGGGATCTCTAAAACAATATTGACATTAATAGAGATGTACTGGTGGCCTGGAATGAATACACAGATTCACATCTTCATCAATGACTGCATAGATTGTAAGGTACAGCGAGATACAGAACGCCACCAGACACCATGCTACGAAGTAGCCTGCCAGGGACAGACACCATTGTTAGACAGTGAGACAGTGAGTAACCCTCCTGGAGATGTGTAGAAAGGCAGACGAGTGTGCTGCTCAGTCTCGCGACCCACGGCGAAAACCGGTTTTCGCCGTGGGTGTCTGAGTGGGTGTCTGAGTGACATTGGACCGTTTACACGTGTTGGCTGGGCAATCTATCTCCAATAAATACAGAGGACACAAGATACCCGGAGTGTTCTGCTATTGTTTTACTGATTTGTGTGTTTATAGTAGTGATCTGCTTGAATTTTCATTAATCCAAGATACGCAGTACTGATTCTGCGGTTCACAATAACGTGTGCACAGGCATTTGGTACAGAAAAAAGAGGTGGTGAATTGATACTGGCTGTTAATGGAGATATCGGATGGAGATTTTAATTTGCCAGCAGTACTGTGGGAAAAGAACTTGCCAGGAGAGCAGATGGAAGATTATGGCAGGTATCTTGCGACATGTTATACTCCACAGTACGTGCTGCAAATTTAAGGCGGAACCACCTTTTTTGTCTCCACAGGGTTTACTGGACGCCACACAAATAATCAAAATTGGGGAAAGGAGATAAGCCAAGAGGTCCCAAATGTAGTAAAGAAAAAGGTGACGATATACATATGTTCTTGGAATGCCCGGCGATTCAAGGGTTCTGGCTGGATGTGAGTAACATGATACTTTTAATACTTGGAGAAACGCTCCAGGTAAGCAAATCTTTGGTTTTCTTTGGGATCCCGGAAAATCACGAATCTTTGTTAAAAAATACTAAAACATTGATATTTTATTTAATATTGCTTGCTTGTAGGGAAATATGTTCAAATTGGGTAAAAGCAACCCCTCCAATTAAAATAGAATGGTTGGCCTCAATAAAATATATTAATCGGTTAGCTAGAGCATGCAAATACAAGCAAAATGAGTTCTGGCTTCCCTATGAGAACTGGGAACAATCATTTATATAATAGTCCAATGATTAGGCCTCTTTACCATATTGCTTAATTACTCTGGTGGTGGCTTTACAGATGGTCTGGAGAAACTAGCCACCTATGGTTGGGTATAGAAAGCAAGGTTTAGAGTGAACCACCCCGGGTGTAAAAAAACAAAAGATCACCGGATGTGCCATCTCGAGGGAGACCACGGTGTTCGGACTTATCACCTTTTGTAAACCTGGGCAATGAGGACAAAAAAAAAACCAAGTGTTTTGCTACACATTCTGATCGCTTTCTCAGGGCCACACATTGATAAAATAATGCAGGTACCAAAAGGATTTACTGGCTTAGTAGCACCCCGGCAAATGTACATGTCTGTGCTGGTTTCCATGCCGAATTTAACTCAGCGAGTAAAGCCACTGATTATGTTACTATCTGTGTTATCCTGCTTTGCACAGAATTCTCTGTAAAGTGCTTTGATGCCTTGGGGCTTTGAACGCTCTATATAAAACTCTAAATAAATCAATAGTACACACAATTGTGATTGTCCTATTAAATGTTCATGAATATATGATATACAAACAGATATTCACTAAATAATAAATACAATTGTCAGCCTCACATATAGCATAAAATATATTGATTAAGTGACAAACACTTAAACCTCTAGGAGACCAAGTAAAATGTGTTTAAAAGAGGGGTTGAAATCTGAAAGGATGCAGCTAATCCCAGTCTTCACTTGATGCTGAAAGAGAAACAAGTTACAACTACTGGGAGGGAAACCAAGAGCTAAAGAAACAACTGATATTCACAGCATTATACATTTTATTTTCACTATTTTGAAAATGTTTCTGTCTCTGAATACACCCAAAAAATTCTCCTACTTACTTCAACTATTGCTGATTTTTTGAATTTGTCATTTTCTCTAGCACCAAGATGTTTTTGCGTGACCACAAGTGCCTTAAAAAAGCACCAGAATAGAAATGCAATTCCTACCCCTTGCTGTGAGCCACTTTACTTTTTACACTGTAGTAATCTTACAGTACACTAAGTACTTCAGTAGTTTTACTACATACAAAAACTCATATCAAACAATTACACTGGTGTAAACTTAGGGGCATATTTACGAGTCGATATGCGTCGTGCTTGCACCACGCAACGGGGTACATGCGCAACGCAAACCTTAAATGTGATTTATGAAGCCATGCAAGGCCACTTTGCAAGGCCCAGAGTGGCTCCATAAATCTGGAGTAAAGAAATACAGCGCAAATCGCTGCATTGCCTTACTCTGTGCTAGGGAGGCATTCCATGGGCGTTGCGTGGGTGTTCCCATGCAACTCCCATGGTTTTTGACGCATTCCCATATTTACAAGGACTGGTCAACTGGGGAATGCGCGAAAAGGATACACCTTCACCAGAGAGGCATAATGAGGGGAAATATCTTTATTGCTCCTCGTTACTTCCTCTCCTATATGTTCTGCATTCTGCAGCACACATAGAAAGAGGAATTTGCCTTTAAGGAATGTGGCACCTTCCTGCACAAAAACAATTCTGCATGCAACAAAGGCAACCTTTCACTGTGGTGCAAGGGTGCCTGCATTGGTGCTAGGCAGCCAAAAGACCAGTGCAGGAGAAAAGGCAGTAATACTCCATATTGCCTTAAATACAGTTAATTTCTGACCTTTCCCTGTCATGCAGTGCAGCACAGCAAGGTGACTTGCTGTGCTGCACTGCGTGACAATCTCGTAAAACTGCTCCTTATTGTGCACTAAGAATAGTGAAACAGTCACACTGCAGGTGTTACTGGGCACTAGGTACTCATGGTAAACAGTTACACTGCTGCAGTTTAAAGCCCACTGAGTACTTCTGTGAAACACAGTCATTGCAGAAACAGTATAGAAGTGTCATTGGGCACTAATTACTCTTGTGAAACTGGGACTTTGCAGCAGTGTTATAGTGCGCTAAGGGGCATATTTATGAAAAAATCATGCAGCACTGCAAGTCACCTTGCTGTGCTGCACTGTGTTATATGGAAAGGGCAGGAATGCACTGTATCTAGCATTATACCGCACATTCCTGTCTTTTCCCTGTACTGGCGCACAATGTGCTGCATGGTGCCAACACAGGCACCCTTGCACCATTCCCAGGTCTAACAGTAATACTAAATCTGGAAAAGTGGAGAAGTGAAGCTGCTGCAAGTCATGTATCAGTCCCAGGATGCAACCACCTCCAGATTAGATGAAAAATCATCAAGTATTGTCTATTTTAATCTTTTAATCATTCAATCCTCATTCTTTGTTTGATATGCAGAACCAGTAATTCCAATTTTCAAGTGTGTGTACAATGCCGATACGGACCTTTTCTACAGCATGTCAAAATTACCAATTCAGTAAACTTTATGACCCAATGCAGTGTGGGCTTTGCGCCCTTCTTCAGGGGTGACTGTAATGTAGGAAAAAACAACATATCAGGAGTGTTTAAAATGGTCAATTGTTTATGTTTTTTTTCAAAGTTATTCATCATTTTCACAAAAGCTGCCTCATGTCTTTGAACTAAAGAATATATATGCCGAAACCCACTAACTCTTCTATTCACTGTCCCCACAACCAAACTTTCTCCCCTTCCGAGATGGACTTTTAACTACTTAAATAAAATTAAAACAGCAATAAAAATGAACTCCTGTCATGGCTTGACTTAAACCTGCTTACGGAACTCGTTCAACAACATGGGAATGTACCTTCATCTATGGGTGGATGTCTGGGAACACCAGCACTTCACAAATGGAACACCCCCTGGGGCAGAGTAACACAACACAGCGATTTGCGCAGTGTTTCATTACTCTAGATTTATGAAACCACACAAGACCATGCAAATTGACCTTGCATGGCTTGACAAATCTAACTTAAGAGTTGCATCACTCTTGCGCCCCTTTGTGTGGCGCAATGGGGATACAACTATTTGATAAATTTGTGCCTTAGTATTCGTTTCATGTGAAACAAGAACACCACAACAGTGTTGCAGTGCACTAAGTACTCGTGTGAATCAGCAACATTACAGCTTTTACATTGCGCACTAAGTAATTGTGTGAAACAATTACACTGCAGATAGTGTTACAGTGTAATAAGTAATCATGAGAAAGAGATACACTGCAACAATGTTACGGAGCAATTGATAAATTGTCCAAGTTGCTACATTATAATACACTATGTACTCCTGTGGAACTGATACACCATGTTTTAATCTTGCCTCACATAGACTATTGCAACCTGCCTTACCAAAGATTTCCCAAAAAGTCCATTCAGCGAATCCAGCCAATTTAAATTCTGCAGTGAGAGTATTTCTAAATTGGCATTATATGAAGGAGTTGTGTTGCTTCCCAGGGCAGGAGCGAGTCCAGTTTAAGACACTGTACTTTTTTCACAGAGCTTTTTACAAGGAAGGATCGTTATTCCTTCACACAAGTCTGTTCCATTATTCACCGCTGGGTTCTTTGAGATCTTCCAATGATAAACTAGTGACTGTGCCAGTTATCCTGCATACAAAGTGTGGAAGGAGAGCGTTCTCACTTCTAGGCCATACATTGTGGAACCTTCTTCTTGACCATGTACGGCAGCTAAACATTGCCACTCCTTTTATAAAATATGAAAGACTTGGCTCTTCCCTCAGTATCAACTGATGTGTGATCTCCTGGTTGTGCCATGTCTTCCATCGCCAGGACACCCAATAAGGAGCTCTTTCGTGCTTTATAAATGCATTTCACTCAATCACTGCACCTGCTATACAGTGCACTTAGTAATCATGTGAAACAGTCCCTCTGCAGCAATAATTCAGTGCACTCGATACAATGATGCATTAGTATTGTTACAGTGCACTAAGTACTCATGTCAAACAGTTACACTGCAGTAATATAACAGGGCACTAAATGCAAATTTCTAACAGTAACTCTGTAGCAATGTTACTGTGTGCTCGATACAGTGACTCAATGTTATGTTACAGTGCTCTGAATACACATTTCTAACAGTAACTCTATAGCGATGATACTGTGTGCTTGATACAGTGATACAATGTTATGTTACAGTGCTCTGAATACACATTTCTAACAGTAACTCTGTAGCAAAGTTACTGTGTGCTCGATACAGTGAAACAATGTTATGTTACAGTGCTCTGAATACACATTTCTAACAGTAACTCTGTAGCAAAGTTACTGTGTGCTCGATACAGTGAAACAATGTTATGTTACAGTGCTCTGAATACACATTTCTAACAGTAACTCTGTACCGATGTTACTGTGTGCTCGATACAGTGAAACAATGTTATGTTACAGTGCTCTGAATACACATTTCTAACAGTAACTCTGTAGTAATGTTACTGTGTGCTCGATACAGTGACACAATGTTATGTTACAGTGCTCTGAATATACATTTCTAACAGTAACTCTGTACCGATGTTACTGTGTGCTCAATACAGTGACACAATGTTATGTTACAGTGCTATGAATACACATTTCTAACAGTAACTCTGTACTGATGTTACTGTGTGCTCAATACAGTGAAACAATGTTATGTTACAGTGCTCTGAATACACATTTCTAACAGTAACTCTATAGCAATATTACTGTGTGCTTGATTCAGTGAAACTATGTTATGTTACAGTGTTATGAATACACATTCCAAATAGTAACTCTGTACCGATGTTACTCTGTGCTCGATACAGTGACACAATGTTATTTTGCAGTGAGCCAGCACACAGACCCAGCACACAGAGCCAGCACACAACCCCAGCACACAACCCCAGCACACGGAGCCAGCACACGGAGCCAGCGCACAGAGCCAGCACACAGAGCCAGAAGCACACATATCCAGCACACATTCCCAGCACACAGACCCAGCACACAAAGCCAGCACACAACCCCAGCACATGGAGCCTGCACACAGAGCCAGCACACAGCCCCAGCACATAGAGTCAGCACACAGACCCAGCACACAGTCAGCACCCAGCACACAGAGCCAGACCACATACCCAGTGCACAGAGCCAGAACACAGAGCCAGCACACAGACCCAGCACACAGTCAGCACCCAGCACACAGAGCCAGACCACATACCCAGCGCACAGAACCAGAACACAGAGCCAGCGCACAGAGCCAGCACACAGAGCCAACACACAGAGCAAGCAAACAGGCCCAGCACACAGACCCAGCACACGGAGCCAGCACACAGAGCCAGCACACAGAGCCAGCAAACAGACCCAGCTCACAGAGCAAGCGCACAGACCTAGCGCAGAGACCCAGCACACAGACCCAGCACGCGAACCAGCAAAAAGACCCAGCACACAGACCCAGCACACAGAGCCTGACCACAGAGCTAGCACACAGAGCCAGCACTAAGGCCCAGCACACAGACCCAGCACACAGACCCAGCACACATAGCCAGCACACAACCCCAGCACATGGAGCCTGCACACAGACCCAGCACACAGAGCCAGCACACAAACCCAGCACACAGAGCCAGCACACAACCCCAGCACATGGAGCCTGCACACAGAGCCAGCACACAGCCCCAGCACACAGAGCCAGAACACATACCCAGCACACAGACCCAGCACATAGAGCCAACACAGAGACCCAGCACACAGAGTCAACACCCAGCACACAGAGCCAGAGCACAAACCCAGCACATAGAGCCAGCACACAGAGCCAGCAAACAGACCCAGCACACAGAGTCAGCATCCAGCCCCATCACACAGAGCCAGAGCACATACCCAGCGCACAGAGCCAGAACACAGAGCCAGCACACAGAGCCAGCACACAGAGCCAACACACAGAGCAAGCAAACAGGCCCAGCACACAGACCCAGCACACAGAGCCAGCACACAGAGCCAGCACACAGAGCCAGCAAACAGACCCAGCTAACAGAGCAAGCGCACAGACCTAGCGCACAGACCCAGCACACAGAGCCAGACCACAGAGCCAGCACACAGAGCCAGTACTAAGGCCCAGCACACAGACCCAACACACAGACGCAGCACGCGAGCCACACAGAGCCAGCTCACAGACTCAGCGCACAGAGCCAGCACGCGAACCAGCACACAGACCCAGCACACAGACCCAGCACAAAGACCTAGCACACAGAGCCAGCACATACGCCCAGCACACAGACCCAGCACACAGACCCAGCTTGCGAGCCAGCACACAGAGCCACTACACAGACCCAGCATGCAAACCAGCACACAGAGCCAGCACACAGAGCCAGCACACAGAGCCAGCCCACAGAGCCAGCACACAGAGCCCGCACACAGAGCCAGAATACAGAGCCAGCACACAGACCCGGCATACAGAGCTAGCACACAGAACCAGCACACAGAGCCAGCACACAGAGCCAGCACACAGAGCCAGTGCACAGACCCAGCACACAGAGCAAAGTACACAGACCCAGCACACAGACCCAGCATGTGAACCAGCACACAGACCCAGCACATAGAGCCAACACACAGACCCAGCCCACAGAGCGAGCACACAGAGCCAGCACACAGAGCAAGCACAAGAACCAGCACACAGACCCAGCACACAGACCCAGCACACAGACCCAGCAAATGAACCAGCACACAGATCCAGCACAGAGTCCCAGCACAGAGACCCAGCACACAGACCCAGCCCACAGAGCCAGCACACAGACTCAGCACACAGACCCAGCATGTGAGCCAGCACACAGAGCCAGCACACAGAGCCCGCACACAGAACCAGAACACACACCCAGCACACAGAACCAGCACACAGAGCTAGCACTCAGAGCCAGCACACAGGCCCAGCACACAGAGCCAGCACACAGAGCCAGCACAAAGAGCCAGCGCACAGACCCAGCACACAGATCAAAGCGCACAGAGCCAGCACACAGAACCAGCACACAGACCCAGACACAGACCCAGCATGCAAACCAGCACACTTACCCAGCACACAGAGCCAGTATGTGAACCAGCACACAGAGCCAGAGCACATACCCAGCACATAGAGCCAGCCCACAGAGCCAGCACACAGAGCCAGCACAAGAACCTGCACACAGAGCCAGCACACAGACCCAGCACACAGACCCAGCATACAGACCAAGAATGCGAACCAGCACACAGACCCAGCACAAAGAGCCTGCACACAAAGCCAGCACACAGAGCCAGAACATGGACCCAGCACACAGAGTCAGTGCAAAGAGCCAGCCCACAGACCCAGCACTCGAACAAGCACATAGACCTAGCACACAGACCCAGCACACAGACCCAGCATGCGAACCAGCACACAAACCCAGCTCACAGAGCCAGCACACAGAGCCAGCACACAGACCCATCACACAGAGCCAGCACACAGACCCAGCCAACAGAGCCAGCACACAGACCCAGCACACAGACCCAACACGTGAACCAGCACACCTACCCAGCACACAGAGCCAGCACACAGAGCCAGGACACAACCCCAGCACACAGAGCCAGCACACAGAGCCAGCACACGGAGCCAGCACACAGAGCCAGCACACAGCCCCAGCACACAGCCCCAGCATACAGAGCCAGCACACAAACCCAGCACACAGACCCAGCACACAGAGCCGGTACACAGACCCAGCACACAGAGTCAGCACCCAGCCCCAGCACACAGAGCCAGAGCACATACCCAGCACACAGAGTCAAAACACAGAGCCAGCACACAGAGCCATCACACAGAGCCAGCACACAGAGCCATCACACAGAACCAGCACAAAGAGCCAGCACAAAGAGCCAGCACACAGAGCCAGCACACAGACCCAGCACACAGAGCCAGCACACAGACCCAGCCAACAGAGCCAGCACACAGACCCAGCACACAGACCCAACACGTGAACCAGCACACAGACCCAGCACACAGAGCCAGCACACAGAGCCAGGACACAACCCCAGCACACAGAGCCAGCACACAGAGCCAGCACACGGAGCCAGCACACAGAGCCAGCACACAGCCCCAGCACACAGCCCCAGCATACAGAGCCAGCACACAAACCCAGCACACAGACCCAGCACACAGAGCCGGTACACAGACCCAGCACACAGAGTCAGCACCCAACCCCAGCTCACAGAGCCAGAGCACATACCCAGCACACAGAGTCAAAACACAGAGCCAGCACACAGAGCCATCACACAGAGCCAGCACACAGAGCCATCACACAGAACCAGCACAAAGAGCCAGCACAAAGAGCCAGCACACAGAGCCATCTTACAGAGCCAGCTTACAGAGCCAGCTTACAGAGCCAGCTTACAGACCCAGCACGCATACCCAGCACGCATACCCAGCACGCATACCCAGCACACAGATCCAGCACACAGATCCAGCACACAGAGCCAGCACACAGAGCCAGCACAGAGGCCCAGCACCAAGACTTAACACACAGACCCAGCACGCGAGCCAGAACACAGACCCAGCTCACAGACCCAGCACACAGACCCAGCGCACAGAGCCAGCATGCGAACCAGCACACAGACCCAGCGCAAAGACTCAGCACACAGAGCCAGAACACAGAGATAGCACACAGACCCAGCACAAAGACCCATCATACGGAACAGCAGAAAAAGCCAGCACACAGAGCCAGCACACAGACCCAGCACACAGACCCAGCTCACAGACCCAGCACACAGGGCAAAGCACACATAGCCTGTACACAGACCCAGCACACAGATCCAGCACTCAGACCCAGCAGGTAGACCAGCACACAGACTCAGGATACAGACTCAGCACACAGACAAAGAACGCAAATCAACACAAAGACCTAGCACACAGAGCCAGCACATAGGCCCAGCACACAGACCCAGCACACAGACCCAGCTTGCGAGCCAGCACACAGAGCCAGCACACAGAGCTAGCACACAGAGCCAGCACACAGAGCTAGCACACTGACAAAGCACACTGACAAAGCACACAGACCCACCACACAGACCCAGCATGCAAACCAGCACACAGAGCCAGCACACAGAGCCTACACACAGAGCCTGCACACAGAGCCTGCACACAGAGCCAGAACACAGAGCCAGCATACAGAGCCAGCATACAGAGCCAGCACACAAAGTCAGCACACAGAGCCAGCACACAGAGCAAAGCACACAGACCCAGCACACAGACCCAGCACAAAGACCCAGCACACAGACCCAGCACACAGACCCAGCACACAGACCCAGCACCCAGACCCAGCACATGAACCAGCACACAGAGCCAGAGCACATACCCAGCACATAGAGCCAGTGTGCAGACCCAGCACACCGAGCCAGCACACAGACCCAGCACAAGAACCAGCACACAGACCCAGCACACAGACCCAGCACAAGAACCAGCACACAGACCCAGCACACAGACCCAGCACACAGACCCAGCACACAGAGCCAGTGCACAGACCCAGCACAGAGACCCAGCACAGAGACCCAACACACAGACCCAGCCCACAGAGCCAGCACGCAGAGTCAGCACACAGACTCAGCACAAGAACCAGCACACAGAGCTAGCACACAGACCTAGCATACAGAGCCAGCGGACAGAGCCAGCGCACACAAACCCAGCTCACAGAGCCAGCACACAGAGCCAGCACACAGACCCATCACACAGAGCCAGCACACAGACCCAGCCAACAGAGCCAGCACACAGACCCAGCACACAGACCCAACACGTGAACCAGCACACCTACCCAGCACACAGAGCCAGCACACAGAGCCAGGACACAACCCCAGCACACAGAGCCAGCACACAGAGCCAGCACACGGAGCCAGCACACAGAGCCAGCACACAGCCCCAGCACACAGCCCCAGCATACAGAGCCAGCACACAAACCCAGCACACAGACCCAGCACACAGAGCCGGTACACAGACCCAGCACACAGAGTCAGCACCCAGCCCCAGCACACAGAGCCAGAGCACATACCCAGCACACAGAGTCAAAACACAGAGCCAGCACACAGAGCCATCACACAGAGCCAGCACACAGAGCCATCACACAGAACCAGCACAAAGAGCCAGCACAAAGAGCCAGCACACAGAGCCAGCACACAGAGCCAGCACACAGACCCAGCACACAGAGCCAGCACACAGACCCAGCCAACAGAGCCAGCACACAGACCCAGCACACAGACCCAACATGTGAACCAGCACACAGACCCAGCACACAGAGCCAGCACACAGAGCCAGGACACAACCCCAGCACACAGAGCCAGCACACAGAGCCAGCACACAGAGCCAGCACACAGAGCCAGCACACAGCCCCAGCACACAGCCCCAGCATACAGAGCCAGCACACAAACCCAGCACACAGACCCAGCACACAGAGCCGGTACACAGACCCAGCACACAGAGTCAGCACCCAACCCCAGCTCACAGAGCCAGAGCACATACCCAGCACACAGAGTCAAAACACAGAGCCAGCACACAGAGCCATCACACAGAGCCAGCACACAGAGCCATCACACAGAACCAGCACAAAGAGCCAGCACAAAGAGCCAGCACACAGAGCCATCTTACAGAGCCAGCTTACAGAGCCAGCTTACAGAGCCAGCTTACAGACCCAGCACGCATACCCAGCACGCATACCCAGCATGCATACCCAGCACACAGATCCAGCACACAGATCCAGCACACAGAGCCAGCACACAGAGCCAGCACAGAGGCCCAGCACCAAGACTTAACACACAGACCCAGCACGCGAGCCAGAACACAGACCCAGCTCACAGACCCAGCACACAGACCCAGCGCACAGAGCCAGCATGCAAACCAGCACACAGACCCAGCGCAAAGACTCAGCACACAGAGCCAGAACACAGAGATAGCACACAGACCCAGCACAAAGACCCATCATACGGAACAGCAGAAAAAGCCAGCACACAGAGCCAGCACACAGACCCAGCACACAGACCCAGCTCACAGACCCAGCACACAGAGCAAAGCACACATAGCCTGCACACAGACCCAGCACACAGATCCAGCACTCAGACCCAGCAGGTAGACCAGCACACAGACTCAGGATACAGACTCAGCACACAGACAAAGAACGCAAATCAACACAAAGACCTAGCACACAGAGCCAGCACATAGGCCCAGCACACAGACCCAGCACACAGACCCAGCTTGCGAGCCAGCACACAGAGCCAGCACACAGAGCTAGCACACAGAGCCAGCACACACAGCTAGCACACTGACAAAGCACACTGACAAAGCACACAGACCCACCACACAGACCCAGCATGCAAACCAGCACACAGAGCCAGCACACAGAGCCTACACACAGAGCCTGCACACAGAGCCTGCACACAGAGCCAGAACACAGAGCCAGCATACAGAGCCAGCATACAGAGCCAGCACACAAAGCCAGCACACAGAGCCAGCACACAGAGCAAAGCACACAGACCCAGCACACAGACCCAGCACAAAGACCCAGCACACAGACCCAGCACACAGACCCAGCACACAGACCCAGCACCCAGACCCAGCACATGAACCAGCACACAGAGCCAGAGCACATACCCAGCACATAGAGCCAGTGTGCAGACCCAGCACACAGAGCCAGCACACAGACCCAGCACAAGAACCAGCACACAGACCCAGCACACAGACCCAGCACAAGAACCAGCACACAGACCCAGCACACAGACCCAGCACACAGACCCAGCACACAGAGCCAGTGCACAGACCCAGCACAGAGACCCAGCACAGAGACCCAACACACAGACACAGCCCACAGAGCCAGCACGCAGAGTCAGCACACAGACTCAGCACAAGAACCAGCACACAGAGCTAGCACACAGACCTAGCATACAGAGCCAGCGGACAGAGCCAGCGCACAGAGCCCGCGCACAGAGCCCGCGCACAGAGCCTGCGCACAGAGCCTGCGCACAGACCCAGCACACAGACCCAGCACAGAGACCCAGCAAAGAGACCCAGCCCACAGAGCCAGCACACAGACCCAGCACACAGAGCCAGCACATGAACCAGCACATGAACCAGCACATGAACCAGCACACAGACCCAGCACACAGACCCAGCACACAGAGCCAGCACACAGAGCCAGCACACAACCCCAGCACACAGAGCTAGCACACTGACCCAGCGCACAGACCCACCACACAGACCCACCAAACAGACCCAGCATACGAACCAGCACACAGAGCCAGCACACAGAGCCAGCACAAGGAGTCCGCACACAGAGACAGAACACAGACCCAGCACACAGAGCCAGCACACAGAGCCAGCTCACAGAGCCAGCGCACAGACCCAGCACACAGAGCAAAGCGCACAGAGCCAGCACACAGACCCAGCACACAGGCCCAGCACGCAGACCCAGCACACAGACTCAGCATGCGAACCAGCACACAGACCAAGCACACAGACCCAGTCGGTCCTGCGATTTTGGGCGATAAGATGGTAGAAAGGTACAACCCCTATACACCGAGGTCCTGTTTTCCTGCGCATAGTTCTGTGTATGCGCAGAATCCCCGCAACATGGCGCCGCAAACATTTGGTCTGGTTCTTATCTGCGAGACTCCTGAGTAGCGCTTCTGCTTGTCCACAATCCCCGCACTTCTGTTTCCGGAGACAGCTGTGACGGTGTAGCCTCCTAGAATGTGATATTTACTATAGGTTTTTCAAGCTTGAATTTTAAAAGGTCTTTCTCTTTCCTTTAACCCTATATTACGCTGCCACGCATAGGTTGTTATTCTCTGCTGTTAGGAATGGCGGTTGCTATTCCGCCTCCAAATCGCGCACCGCTCAAGGCATATTTACAACAATACGGAGTACCTGATGCAGGGGTTGCGCTTATCTTCGTTGTGGATGCAGATCCTTCATTCCGCTTTGAGGTATTTTACTCTTGGGTCACTTTTCCGGCAGTCGATAGAACAGACAACTTGTTTCACGAGTATACTGCCACCGCGCTTCCACAGGAAAATAGACCATATAGTACTCTTGAGGTTCCGCTCACAGCTTGGCAACATCGTATATGGTTTGATGGCGCCCTTCCACACCCAATAACTCCGGTCCGTTTAGGATATTTATCGATAGAAGGGGCCACATGGCCCGTCTTGGCTGGGTATACCCCACACCCACGCTATCTCACGATTGCCACGCTTGCTGAACTACGTGTCTTACATACTTCCCTGATACGTACGAATAGGGCAGTTATTCAATTTATGTTGCGCAACTTCCAGGTGGGACCACCTGGGGCTGCTGCGCAACCACCTGCACCTGGTGGTGTGACCGTCAGTCCTTTGATGGTTAATTCCATAATCGGCAAGCATCCCCAAATCAATGATGAACTTCCTTATTGGCTTGCCGAGAAATTTGGGCAACTCGAAGCTGTTTTTCCAAATACCACACCTGTGGAGAAACACAGGATTTTGACAATAAGTCTACCGAAAAATCTGGTGCCCGAATTAGCTGATTGTAACACTTGGGGTAAAGTGTTTGCAGCTGTATATTCGATGTGTTTAGGCACCCCCTCAATGACCGTACTCCCATCCATGATCAAGCGTGTTCAGGAAGAACATGGGGCCGAGGCGGCCCTGGAGTTGGGAATGAGACTGGTGGGGGTGTTCGACATTGTTTGCGATATGATCCTTGCAAATGTTAAGGGTGATGCTGTATGCTTACTAGTGACCCAGCGCTTGGAGGCTGTGGCAGAGGCAGACAAACCACGAGAATTGCCAAAGATTATTTGCTAAAGCTTATAAATCCATAGGGCGCAATAGTCTGGGGATCAAGCCTTTTACTCAACCACAAAATTAAACTCAAACTCAAAATCAACAAAAGGCCCAGACTGATAAAGATGGGCGCCCGTTCTTTCCTAAAAAGAACTGGAAGAATAAAAAACAGGGGCAGCAACAGCAGAAGCAGGGTTCGCGTGCTGGTTCACCGACAACCAAGTCTTCTGAGCATACTTATGGCTTGCGCGACCGCATGAAAATTAAGTATCCTGATAGATTTCAAGTCCCTGATCAGTGCTCTCCTCGTTCTTTACAGGACACATCGGGCTCTCAAGTCGGTGGAGGGGAACAACAGGATCGTGGAAAAAGTCAGCCTGCACCACAAGGACTAGATCTACCTCAACAGTTTGACAATAAAGCGAAACAAGAGGATCTGCCTCGTTTTAGACCACCTTATCAGAAGAAGAAAGCTGCTGCTTTAACAGCGAAATATGCCTCAGAAAGTGAGAACACGTCTTCTAGACTGGACTTATGCGGTGACTCTGCTCGACAGCGCAGCAGAGGTTACCATAGTGCGGGAGGCACTGCGTCCCTGTCTTGAGGCGAGAGCAACTGACACATTCATTACAGTAGAGACAGCAGATACACGAGTTGCCCCTCCGGATAGACTCTATTAAATAGTCTTCCAAATTGAAGGTGATATCGAGCGTACAATCACAGCAGTCTTTTTGGAGAATCTAACCTCTTCATATGACATTTTGTTAGCAGAGGCAGATTGGCCACCACCTTTTGTGCTAGCCACTCCAAAAGGGGAAGACGTGATACTTCTGAGTTTTTCGCGTCATGTCCCTGAGGAACAAGCAAAGGCTTTTGCAGATGAGTGGGCTTTGGCCCTTGCCCCGGCGGTGTACCGTAATCAGGTGGGCTGGGATAGAGATTCACCAGCACATGAGATCCCTTTACGGTCTATGCCACAGCCGCAATATCCAATCAAACGAGAAGCTAAGGCTCCTGTTTGTGATATTCATCAGAGTATCAGGGTGTGATTGAATCCTGCGTATCACCAATGAATAATCCTTTTTTCCCTGTATCAAAACCTGACGGATCGTATCACATTGTCTTGGATTATCGAAATTTGAATAGTCACTGTCGTACATTTGCGGTACAAAATACGCACAGCTCTGCGTTAGTGAACACACTAATCCGTAAAAAATACAAAACCACACTGGATATATCAAATGGTTTCTGTAGTCACAACTTGGCTCCTGAGAGCAGTAACTGGACAGCCTACACCGCCATCGGAAATCAGAAAAAATTTACACGTTTGCTTATGGGGTATAAGAATAGCAACGGGGCTTTTGCAGCACGTGTTGTTTCTTTGCTACATAGCATAGACCCTGATGCGTTCCAGTACGTTGATGACATCTATTTGACGGACGATGAACTGATGCCACATCTTGTCCGAGTGGACCGCATTATTTTGTCATTTGCCGACTATGGATACAAATTCAATTTCGCAAAATCACACATCGCACAATTTGCGGTGCTCTTTTTGGGCTATGAACTCAACAATGAAGGTAGGGGGTAAGCCCCCAGTTTCTGGAGAAATGTGCACAATTGCGACCTCCTTCTACACTGAAAAAGCTTCCTTCTCTGCTGGGATTTTTGGGAGGACATGCATTCCTGATTATGCCCAGCATATTAAACCGCTATATGTGTTGATACAACCTAAATTTTCTTCAGCCAGCTGGCTTCCGGAACATACCTCAATTCTGCAGTCTTTGCAAACAGACTTACTTGCTACTAACTACTTGTTGACGCATGACAATGCCACGAACCTGGTGATTCGTATAATACCGGGGACGGTGGGTTTCACTTACTTAACATTCAATGAGGGAGACACAGTACCTCTTGCTTACAAATCACATTTATACACATCGGCTGAAATGCGATTTTCCAATACTGAAAAAGTTTTGACCGTGGTGCAGATGGCGATCCTAAAGGAACGCTCTCTGGCGCAAGGTAAACGCATTCTTATGGTCACGCCACTCCCTGCTTTAGAAGCAGTAACTAAGGCGAGTGTACCAATGTATAAGGCTTTACACCCCCGTTGGATACAATGGGCTGCATCTTTGACATCGGCTGATGTCACATTTATTTTTGATCCTTCTCTTCAGACACAGGAGTTTTTACAGTATGAACACGTTCATCCTCCTCCTCTGTCCCTACTACCTTTAGATGAATACAAATGTATCATCTGTACCGATGGTTCGGCTCAACCGGCCATCGGTTCTAAACACGCTTATTCAATGGCTTGCGCTATTGTGGCTGGTACGATTGTCAATGGAGAGTTTAAGTTTTTCATAGTGCATACGCAGGCACTTGGGGACTGTACAGCACAATTGGCGGAGCTGCGTGCTCTTGTTCTCGCTCTTGGGTTTGCTGATCCTAATGTGAATACTCTTATTGTATGCGATTCTTACTACTGTGTCCAGTCTTTTAATGACAACTTATTCTTTTGGTCACAAAATTACTATAGAGACTCGAAAGGCAGCGCAATAAAGCATAAAATGCTTTGGGGTCGAGTGGCAGAACTTAAAAAACATCTCCCACTCACGCAGGTTATCCATACTCTTGGCCATCAGCATGTGGGAGCACATGCTGTTGGTAATTCTTTGGCTGATGAAGTGGCCAAGTCTGCAGTAGCCACGTGTTCCGTTGCAGCAGTTACAAGGTCCATGACTATGTATGTGCAGAATCCCAGCAACACACTCTCTTAGAGTCCACAATGGCACCGACTTCATATACAGGTTTATCATCCGCAACCACCGGGGCAGGCCGGACTGGCAACTGCGTCCCCGCCGCAACACGCTTCAGTAAAGACTCATGAAAAACCGGATCTACTTTCAAGGTAGAAGGGAGGTCTAAATTCATGGCCACCGGATTGACGATTTTTTTAATCTTATAGGGGCCAATGTAGCGCGGTTTAAATTTATGGGTGCCCTTCACAGCAATGTTCTATGTTGACAACCGCACCATGTCCCTAATCACATAATCAGGACTGTAGCGACGGTGGAGATCTGTATTCCCCTTGTACACTGCCCTGGCCTTCCCTAGATTCATCTGAACCATCTTTTGAGTATCATGTATATGATCAACAAACTCCAGAGCAGCAACAGTAGGAGGGGGTTGAAGCGATATACGATGATGGAATTCACAATTTCAATAGAAAGGTGAAAGACCAATGGTGGAATACATGCTATTGTTGAAAGCGAATTCAGCTGTCAATAAAAATGTGTCCCAGTCTAGTGAGGAGTGCAGTAACTGACACAGTAAATATTGCTCAAGACATTGGTTAACTCTCTCAATCTCTCCATCAGTTTGAGGATGATGGCCAGATGAAAAATGAATGTCGATCTGTAACAGAGTGCCCAACCCTTTCCAAAATTTTTACCTACTTGGAATTGTATTCCGAAATCAAAGTCAGTGAAGCATTGGGTCCAGCGTAACTGTCTCATGGACAAGGCTCGAGCTGATCTTAAAAATTGCAAATTCCTATGATCCGTAAGAACAGGGACAGTGTGTAATGCCCCCAATAAATACTGGCGCCACTCTTCGAAAGCTCTTTTTATTGCAAGAAGCTCTTTATCTCCCATGGAATAGTTTTGCTCAGTGGAATTCAATTTATGCAAATAAACAGCAACAGGGATGTAAACATCCTGAGGTTTTATCTCTTTGTGAAAGTATTCCCCCAATAACTGTCTGTGATTCATCAGCATCAACAACAAAGGGTTGGCTTGTTGGCAAAACCTAAAAAACATTGTACTTCCTTCACTGATCGAGGAGGCTGCCAATGTGTTATGGCTAATACCTTTTGAGGGTCCATGCTCACCCCATTCAGAGATAATACAAACCGCAAAAAGGTGACTTGAGATGTATTAAATTCACATTTATCTAATTTCACATACAGTTTGTTGTCTCTTAATTAGGCCTGGGCGGTAAATTCCGTTCTGCTCGCGGAATTTGCGGAATTTTGGGAATTCCGCGTTCCGCGGAGAACGCGAAATTGCCGAAAATTCCGCGATCCGCGGCATAGCGGAATTTTTTCCTTGTTTGCGCTTTCAAAATGCGTGTTCGCGCACGCGGTAGCGACTTACCGGGATCCCTGCGTTCGCCGACGAGTTTTCCTATGCGCCACGAGATTTTAGTAGCCGGCTGCGCGATCCCGAGAGTGTGCGATCGCGAACACGTCATTCGGACGCGCCATCGGACATCCGCGTTCGCAAACAGGAAACACGCATCGCGAGCGGGCAGGACAAGTGAAACAAGATGGCCGCGCCAATTGGCGACCGCATGGGCAAGTTCACGAGATATTTCCCCCCGAGCACACAAACAGTGTCCCCGAACAGGAAAAATGCATCGCGAACGGGCAGAACAAGCAATTCCACGTGCTCGCGGAATTCTGCGTAGCTCGCAGAGATTTTTTTACCGTTTCGCTGAACTTTGCGTAACGCGACTACGCAAATTCCGCCCACCCCTACTCTTAATCTCTCAAGCACAGTCCTAACATGTTCTTTATGCTCTACCACAGAGATGTAAATCAGAATGTCATCTATATACTCAATTGCATATACATCCAAATTTCTCTCAGGGCTTCATTCATAAAGAACTGAAAGGCTGCAGGGGCGGTACAAAGACCAAACGGCATAACTAGGTATTCATTCTAATCAACATGAAAGACCTCCCTTCTGCATTGATATAAAAAAAGAGAAGGAGAAACAGGTGATCGAGAAGGTAGAATAAACCCAATGCGTAGCATTTCGTCCAAGTAGTCTCTTAAGTGCATGTTCTCTTTTTCCATTAAGCATAGATCCTGCTGCAGTGTATTTGTGCTCCAGTAACTAAATCAATCCTGCAATCATATGGTCTATGAGGCTTAAGGGTGGACCCCGTTTGTTTAACTAATACTTCTTCTCAGTCCTGATAGCAAGAAGGCAATTCAGGAACTACAGTTTCTGTGGTCACCACTATTTCCAAATGAATTTCTATTTCGTAGGTACAGTGAGAATTACAGAAGTCAGAATGAAATGACAAAGAATGACTTCTCCAATCAATGTCAGGGTTGTGTTGTGTTAGCCATGGAATGCCTAAGATGGCTGGAAACTGAGGAGGTTGAATAAGATCAAAAGATATTGTTTCTTTATGTTTGTCATGTATGAGGAGTGTCAATTCCCCAGTAGCATGTTTTATAGGACCCGATTTTATGTATCTGCCATCAATGGTTTTAACCTCATCCATAATAGCCTTAGTCACAAAAGGAATTCTCATCTGTTTGACCCATTGTATGTCCATGAAATTCCCTGTAGCGCCGGAATCTATCATAAACTGGACTTCAATGGATTGCTTTTCCCACTTAAGTTGAGACTTAATAAAAAAAATGATGGAAAGAAGGTAGGGAATTTTTCTGAGCTGCAAGTTGTGAGACAATTAAACCTGATCTACCCGAAGCACCTGTCCCCACAGGCTTCGAGCTTAAGAGTTTCCCGACTCACATTGTTTCTTAGATTTCACAGGACATTCATGCAAGAAATGTCCTTGCTCTCCACAATAAAGACAAAGGTTCTTGTCTCTTCGTCTCTGTCGCTCTTCATCACTCAGGAGGCCCCTGATACTACCTATTTGCATAGGTTCTGGTTCGTCTGCTGGTTTATCAGGTTCTACCTATTTATCTTTGTATACCACTCTCTGGGTGTCAGAACACCCTTTCTCTCTCCTTCTTTCAGTTAATCGGTGGTCTAGTTTTACCACCAAGTCCATAAGAGCACTACATAACTGAGGGGGATTTACTACTTGTGCTAAATAGTTCTTTTAATTTGTTTTTAAGTCCTTTGTTAAAAAGGGCGCTACGCTTTTCTTCAGGCCATCCTGCTTCTGCCACCAGTCTATTGAAACAAGATATATTGATCATCAGGTCCTTTGTGCTTAAAATGCAAAGCGCTCTTGCGTGGTCATAGAGCTGCTTTATGCTCGCTCTGCTCTGCCCCAGCAGCAGCATAGGCCGGAGGCGGAGCATGCCAGACAGTTGTAGTGCCCTTACTATCCCCCTTTTGGACTTGGAGAAGACACCTATGAGGACCAGGAGGATGGGGCGGATGGATGGATGTGGCCAAAAAGTTTAACACCTGAGACATTGCCATCTCTAGACCCTTCCTATGTGTCACCAGGGTGTTGGTCTGCATTCTGTCGGCTGATGGTCAGGTTCAAGTTTAGACTGCTGGGGGCACAGGTTTTGAATTTTGTCTAGCACTTCCACTGCTCCTGCAACAGATCTGCTGACTGGACCTCCTGATTGATGAGTCCAGTTGCTCCCTCAGGAATTGGCAGTATTGGCAAGGAGAGCTTGCACGCCATACCAAGCAAAGGTCTTAGAGAAATTAATCAACTAACGCCTCACAGGCCACCTCATAAACCACCTGCAGTTCGGGTTCAGGCCCAAACACAATATAGAAACAGCACTTCTCACTGCCACAGATGACATCTGCGTGATCTTCGACAGAGGAGATACAGCAGCCCTCTTTCTCCTGGACCTCTCTACAGGAGTGACACTATCTCACACCCCATCATCATCAGGCTTCTGCACAAGATTGGCATCCAAGTACCACCTCTCCAATGGATCTTCTCCTTGGTAACGGAGAGAACACAAACTGTCAGCCTGGCACCATACTTCTCAAGAGTCTACAAACTCATCTGTGGAGTACCTCAAGATTCAGCACTCAACCCAACTCAGTCTCCTTCTGGGACAAGACCTCCAACACAAGAAACAAGTTTACTGTCTGCATGATGTTGCTAACTGGATCAAAGCCAACTGTCTCAAGTTCAAAAGCCGGCAAGAGAGAAGTAGTGATCTTCGACAAGAACACCTCACCATGGGCCTCAAAATGGTGGCTGGCCAAACTCAGGCTCACATCCACACCCAGCACCCATGCCAGGAACCTTGAATTAATCATCAACAACAAACTGGACATGACTGCACAAGTTAACTTCGTCACTACATCCTGCTTCCACACCCTGAAGATGCTGAGGAAGATCCTGAAATGGCTCCCAAGCAATGCTAGAAAAACGGTCCCTCGCACAATCGTCCCCACCAGATGGACTATGGGATTACCAAGGAACTAACTAGAAGACTACAAATGAGGGAATTGTTAGGACAACCTAGGCTCAGTCATCCATTTTAAATGTGACACCACAGTGTACCATGTGCCTGTTTCTGGTGTTTATTCTCTGCTAAAGTAAATTGCTCACAGGCTTTGTTATAATAGGAAAGATATTTTCCCAGCCAAATCGGATAAAATGTACCTTTCCAAGGACAAGCTAGCTATCCCAGATTGATTAACATTCTGTGTGACATTTCACGTTCTATGTGCAAAAGCTGTGATACACCCGAACTCAAGGAAGTAGAATGATGAGAGAACCACTGAGTGTATTCCGTATCAAATGATTCTCATTGCTTGATTCCTATTGGTTAAAAGCCTGTGAGCTATGTATTACTGCAATGAATGTATGAATTTCTATAAAAGAGTGAGATTTCTCCACATAAGGAGAAGACCCATCCCCCATTCTATGAAAGTGAATTTTTGCCAGATTTGCCATTGCTGGAACTCTACTGAGTTCTTTCACTTTTCTGCTCTTTACCGAACTTGTCGGCCCTTGATATTACTAACTGATGGCCCGGCTTATGCATTTCTCTTACTACCATACTTCAAATAAACCCTTAAACTAGCTCCTTGTTTGCCGTTCTTTGAGTAGAAATGTTTTCAGTCATTGTTCAATGCTTTGAGATTTGACTACCAGAGAGACGGGTCCAGCGGGGAGCACCAAAGTCTGATAGGGACTACACTGCTCCAGGTCCAAAAATTGCAAGCATGCTTAGGAAAGTAAAACTGTGGCAGGTTAGCATGTTGATACAAATCATCTAGACATCGCAGATTCATCCTCAACCTCTCGCACAGAACTTACACCACACCTCAGGGAGCTCCACTGGCTCTTGATACACAAACACGCTCATTTCAAATTCCTCACACACACATTTAAGGCACAACCAATTTAGGCCCGTCCTACATGAACAGTCGCATCTCATTCCACAGTCCACCCAGTCGCCTCCACTCAGTAGGACTCCTGCTCGCATACATCCCACGCCTACACGGAACCAGATCAGGAGGGTGGGCATTCTCTTACATCACTCTTAAAGCATGGAACAGCCTCCTACTTCACATTAGAGCATCCTCCTCTCTTTCTGTGTTCCACAAGAAGATGAAAACCTGGCTTTTCAATTAATCAGCCTTCATAGACAGGGCTAGGCAAACACACCTGCTCAGTGCCAGGATACCCTTGGGGTTGATAGTGTGCTTTTCAATGCACACAACATAACATAACATGCCTAACTCCATGGTATTGATCCTGTGAATTGTGAATTGTTGGCAGATGGCTGCATATTCTCCCTCTGACCGCCGGATGTTTCCTCCTTGAATATGGGTGGCATGTGCTCTAGTCCAATCCAGGCCAGCATGAAGTTCTGAGTCAAAGCCATCCATTGTGTCACCTCAATTCAAGATTCACCCTTTCGCTCACTTCCATAGCTGTCAAGGTTTCTATTGACTATACTAATGCTTGTGAGCACTATCAGATCAATACGTAATAATGATTGTGTTGTGAATAAATAGAATTAAAAATGTATACATTCTAAGAATATTAGGAAGTGAATTGAAAACTGCTAGGACTGTGGAAAGGATATTGGTCTACAGAGTGTCTCAATCACTCCGGGCCTTTCCTTCACACCACTTAAATGTGTAACTTCTCGCTCGATAAGCTGCTTACGCCATTTTACTGTCACCTCTTTCAGAAATACTGCATCTGCTTACTCTTCACCACTGTCTTTTCACTCTGTCTTTCTGCAATATTTCCTTGTGGTACCCCCTTCACCATGATCTCACACACACGCAAGCACGCATGCACCCATTCATACTTTCCCTCTCTTTTGTTTATCCTTACCTGTCAGTCAAGCAGTAACAGCTACATACCTCCTCCGCACAAAAGGGTGTGACAATCATTCTGAGCACTCTGTAGAAGGGTGATGATTGAATGAGCATGTAGTCAAAACAACGTATTGTCCCATTGAGAGGTACTGTGAGAAACTTCCACTGACTTCAGCCTCAACTCCAGAGTAATCAATTGTGCACTGTCATGCATGCCTACCCATATCCAGGACTTACCCAGATACCTAGAGGCAAGTGCAATTACTCTGGTAACTTCCAGAAGCTAATGGGTGAAAGAAAGAGAGTATTTGAATATGGGTTAGTACAGTATTACCGCTTTCTGTATTACTTTAAGGAGGGGCTTCAGCTCATCGATTCTAAAAAAAACCTGACTATTAACCCTGTACTTATCAAAAATATCTTCTTCAGTTTGTTCTAAAATGGGTAATCCTGACTCTAAAAATCTATTCCTCGCTCCTTCCTCTTCCCTGCAGACCAGCCAGTATTCACATCCTCCTCGCCATCACACACAAAGCAGCCATTGTGAAAGAGCCTGATGCATTCTGGGACTATTTATATAGGTTGTACCGGATTAACACCTGATTCCATTTGGCATCAGGGACTGAATTGCACAAGCAAAATCATTATTCTGTGGCTAGTCACAAACTGAGAATGCTTCAAATTGCTACTTGAAGTAGCAAATTTGGTGATTCGGACTTCTGATGCTTGGCAAAAAAACGCGATAAAAAAGCCTTTCGTACATACAAATTACCTACTTTACCGATAGTTAGCAGTTTGCGACTTATTACTGAATCTATAACGCTTTGTACATCTGCCCCCTACTCTCCATACTTTTTAATGGATCTAGTTTGTTGAGACAGAAGCCTAGAGTTTAATCCCTGCCTCATATTTCCCCTTGGTTCTATCCTTCATATAGATCTCTCCTTTTAAGCCTCTACAGGAGGTTATGTAAAAATGTCCAACCTCACAGGTTCTTTCTTAGTGGCCTTTGGCACAGTGAGGTGGATTGGACATTTGCATGGGTGGCTGGCATGGCTCGCGGGTGGGGGGTTGGGCATCAGGGTTCACGAGGGGGGGTGTTGTTGAGGGGGTGTTGTGCGGGGGAATTAAAAAAAAATGTAAACTTACCTTTAGGCCGGGTCCTGCGTCTCTGCTCCTGCTCTCCTGTCTCTGATCCAGGAACAGGAAACAGGCAGTCAGGCTCCCTCCCGTAAGCCAATCAGAATGCTGCAATGCAGCGTTGTGATTGGTCTGAGCGCCGACACTCAGCCAGGGGCTGGAGGGGTGGGCATGTTCTCCATGCAGGCTGTATTGCAGAACAGGGAAGTGAGCATGACTGTTTTGGGCGGCCCGAGAGGGCCGACCAAACAGTCATTGCGCACTCAGGGGGCAAACCACTCCTTCCCTGCTCCCAGAGCACAGCAGCACTGCCCACTCGCCCGCCGCAATACAGACGGACACGAACCATAAAATGATAACTAAGTTATTGTCATTTTATGTTTCTAATGTTGGCACTGCTGTGAGGCAGTGGGGCGATGCTCCTCGGCCATAGCGGAGGAGCCGACACTGGACAGTTGGGGTCTCTCTCATCATCCATTCCGAAAGTTCTTTGGTGAGTGAATTGGTTTAATCTTGGGGGCTCATGTCCTCGCCAAGATTAACTCTGCTTTTCATAGACCAGTGGACTGTTCTTTCTTCCTTGTGTGCCAGCTCCTCGTCGGATTCGGAGCCTTTGATTCAACTTTTGGATGTTGCTAGGGCTTTGAAGATTTAACTGGAGATGACATCTGACTTTAGTGAAACTGGTCAGTGTTTGAACAGCTAAGAGGCCTTCGAAGGACTCTCTACGCAGGTGTGCAAAGACAGTAATATCTTTACCCTGTGCAGACTATTTATTATATTAATTATTTATTTATATCATGTACTAACTGTTAAACTGTTACCCCAAGAAAGGACATGCTGGCACTTGCGGCAAGACTCCCAGGCAGAAACAACATGAGATGATCAGTGAAACTGAAATAACCAGATCCTAGGAGTTGATTTTTGTTAAAGAGTGAAGTTTTGATGGTTGATGGAGGAACAAAGGCAGAAGATCCCAACTGATCGCTGCTGAATAAGAAAGAAAGCCCCGATTCTGGCACCAGGAGTGCATGCAGGTCTGAGGCTAGAGGCATCAGGAGGAGGTGCAGGTCTGAGGCTGGAGGCACCAGGTGCAGGTCTGAGGTTGGAGGCACCAGGAGGAGGTGCAGTTCTGAGGCTAGAGGCACCAGGAGGAGGTGCAGGTCTGAGGTTGGAGGCACCAGGCGCAGGTCTGAGGTTGGAGGCACCAGGTGCAGGTCTGAGGTTGGAGACACCAGGTGCAGGTCTGAGGTTGGAGACCCCAGGTGCAGGTCTGAGGTTGGAGGCACCAAGAGGAGGTGCAGGTCTGAGGCTGGTGGTACCAGGAGGAGGGGCAGGAATGGGCAGGTTTGCCAGCCAGAGGTATTCCAGTCTTGTCTGAGTTCAGGTTCAGACAGTTCCCGCTTATGGGTTACGCCACTGAGGATATGCAGGAGCTAGTGTTTGCTTTAGTATCCAAAGGGTGATTAGATATTAAACAGTAGTCGGTGTGTTGTGGTGGCTCCGCTTCTGATACTCTGATAGGTTAGAAATATAGCGCCTAATGCTGGCTCAGGAATGATATTGTCCTCAAGAATAGATGATGAAATGCGTTCCTAAAGGAAAGATTCATAACATCATTTCAAACATGAATAATAAGAATCAGCCTTGGCTCAAAGAGGCTGGAGATCCGCAGTTTAGAAACCATGAAGGTTTATTAAAATATTAATTGCAATACAGAAGGCAAAAATATATCAATCAAGAGGTGTAATATTTCAGGCATGAACACAAATCTCAGAAATCAATTAAAATAAATGCAGCACTGGCAAAATCTGAAAAATAATCCAGAATATGCTAAACATTAATAAAAAAAATCAGACAACATCCGTAGAAGCTCAGAGAAAGGGCAATACAGTGCCTAAAAATCATGGGTTTTTATAGGAAAATTAATCATAAAAGTCACACAGTCCGCATAGGGTGAACAACCATATAACCATAACCAGTCATAATACAGCATTATAAAACATCATACAATACCACCATCCTAACGCTATCCTCCAAACAGAAAATAATAATTATCCTGTGACCTAATGTTATCAGAAATAATGGCACAAAACTAGTTACATAAGCAAGAAAAGTCTTGTGAATGAACAGGCCGTCAACGCGAGAGCAGGAAGAGATCTTCGAAAGCAACAGCATAGCTAAAGAACTTCCTCTGAGTCTCTCCAAGAACCCCCTGTCAACACAATGCATCAGTGCAGACTGCAGAGCTGGACTGGGAACAGAAAGCGACACAGGCAAAGAGCTCGGCCTGCCGGGGGGTGGTGGGGTGGCTGGGTCATAGTGGGAAGCTTTGTGACACTATTGTTGCTGGGGGACGATATTGCAGCTATGCTGCAAATTCAGCCCCCGTAATAAAAACAGCCACCCAAGGGTTTAAAACCAGCCCCCACCCTGCCAGCCCACCAGGGAAATGCCTATGGCCCGCTAAAGCCAGTCCGGCCCTGGCCGACTGTACAATATGCAGTGTCAATGGATAATAAAAACATGACTACTTAAAAATCCAAGACGGAGATGAGGTATTTACCAAAAAAACACAGTTCTATACATTCCAGCATTGTCATTTCAAATGCAACCTGTTCGTATTATCTAAGCAAATATTATTAAAATTAACACTAACAGTTGCGTAGGAAGTGAAATCAAAGACAAAGGAGTGATCCCGTTTGGCCAAGGTGACATATATCCATTACAAAGGATAGGACTAAGTGAGGAACCCTGAGGTACCTCATAGGTCGAAGAGTGATATACATGTAAGATACGACCGGCAGCCGGAATGGTGAGTAGACACTTCTTTATACCTATGTTGGGTTTCAGAAACCTTAATTTCGAGTTTAAAGGTAGAAGTACCAATAGTAAATTGTATGTAGCTGAAGTTGGACCTTCTGTTTTGCGGTGGGTAGACCAAAAAGCCTTAGGAATAATCCTTAACCCCAATGAAATTGACCAAGTTCTTTCGCTTGACACTGTTGAACACAAAACGGTGGAAGAACTAAAAAACAAGTATCCCAGTGTGTTCTCAGGCACTGTGGGCAAACTCAAGGATTTCGTTCATCGTATTGTGCTCAAAAAGGATGTTGAACCTGTTTGTCACAAGGCTCGCAATATACCCTTAAGTGTCAAACAAAAAGTAGCAGAGGAACTAGAAGGGTTATTAAGGAAAGGTTTCATTGAACCAGTGGAATGTTCGGAATGGCTTGCCCCTTTAGTTGTAGCTCGTAAAGCCAATGGTAAAATCAGGCTTTACATTGATTTAGGAGACCTAAATAAGAGAATTGTAGTGGACAAGTTTCCCCTACCTAAAATAAACGAGTTACTAAGTCTTACTAAAGGGATCAAAGGGTTTTCCACAATAGACCTGTCGTCAGCGTACCACCAAATAGAACTGCACCCTGGTAGCAAAAATCTTACTGCTTTTATTACACCCATGGGATGTTTTAGATTTATTCGCATGATGTTTGGGCTTGCATCCGCCGTGGCCATTTTCCAAAGATTGATGCACTGCCTTTTTAAAGATATTCCTCACGTGAACTACTTCCAAGATGATTTCCTCATTATGGGCAAAAGTAAGGAGGAACATGATGTTACATTACATTCTGTCTTGTCAAAGTTGAGAGACAGTGGGCTCACTGCTGAATTGGAAAAATGTAAATTTTGCAGACACTCTGTTTCTTATCTTGGACACGAAGTGAGTGAAAATGGTGTGTTTCCCAAAAGCAGCACTAGTAAAGCTATTGAGGAAGCTCCTGCTCCTCCCACTAAGGATGGGGTACAATCCTTTTTAGGGTTAGCTGAGTTTTACTCAAAGTTTGTCACGGACTTCGTGGAGAAAACCTTTGGCATGAGACAATTGCTTAAAGTACGTCAAGAGTTCATTTGGAATGATAGTTTGCAAAATGAGTTTATCTGCATTAAAAAAGATATTTGCAATGCTGTTCCTTTGCAAGGTTTTGATGTAAAATCTCACACCTTTTTAACCACTGATGCCAGTAACAAGGGCCTGGGCGCTGTCTTATCCCAAGTGTCGACAGATGGTAAGGAAAGCACCATTTCCTTTGTGTCGAGATCTCTCACAGAGGCTGAATCTAAGTACTCTGTGATTGAGAAAGAGATGTTACGGTGCGCTTGGGCCACAAGGAAATTCAGGCAGTACTTGTGGGGTACCAAGTTTACCATACGTTCAGACCACAAGCCATTAGTAAAAGTACTTACCACTGACGGTGCAGGTAGAGCCACGCCACGCTTAATGGTTGCTAACACAGTAGCAATTAGAGTAGGCCGGTGCACGCACACTCGGAGGTAACCAAATAAGGAAGTGCGTGCGCAGAAAGTAACCAGACTGGTGAAGATTGCGTTAAAATTGACGCGCTAAACAAATTTTCATCCAAACAGCTGAGATAAACTTAGTCAGTAACCATGGAAACGAGCAGCTGTGACGGCACAAGGGATGACGTATATCAGCGTGAAGACGGCGGAGCGCTCGAGCGGAATACTCGTTCTCGTGGAGTAAGAGCGCTCGCGCACTGGTGCGATGGCGGTTTGCGGTCGGAAATTAGTAAAAACCGTGGCGGAAATAGCAGAAAGCTCAGGGTGACACCGTGCTCTCCCCATCGACATGCCTTACTGCCAAGTATGGAAGTTGTCCAAAACAAGCTCCGGTGGCAGGAACGAAGACAGGAATCCTCAGGTGGCAGAGGCCTCGGCAGGAACTGCAGGAGGACAGAGGCCATGGCAGGTTCGTCAAATCATCGCCAAAATGTAAGATACGACCGGCAGCCGGAATGTTGAGTTGACACTTCTTTATTTAAGTATAAGGGTAAGAGAGCACGGGAACAGGTCCTGCGCAGAGGACCGCAAACTCCAACTGACAATATCAATTCATTCGGAACAGAACCCCATGAGTGCGGCACTCTGTTGCCATAGATACATGACAACAGAACACCACAATGCAGAGGTAAAAGAGTAAGGTGAACAGAGTGAGATCTCTTTCACAACAAAGAACAAAGTCATATGAGAGCCTGTTTGCAAGTTCCCAGGCCAAAAAGACGAGTTAAGAGAATACTATGAGATTGATGTGTGTGTGATTATTAGTTCAACTGGATGGTAGTCCTCTTAAAGTAATAATGGTTCTATTCCTTACTATGCCCAGATAGGCCTCAATAATTACTGCAGCTCATCAACTATTGGTATGTGTAGCCCAGAGTGGACAGGCTTAACATAAGAGAAATGTATCAAGAATGTGTCCGTACTAAAACAGTTAAAAAGTAGAAGAAAACAGCACAATAAAAATCACACTCCAATTTACACAAATAGGGAACAGTTAATTAACACATAGACACCAAAACAACCAAAATATGATGTAGGGAACTATTGATATGATTTTTCAAATTCTTAAGTGTTTCTATCCCCAAAGAGCACAAAGTGCCAAGCACCTGCACATGGTTGCGCTAGACTAGGTCAAAGTTAAAAGTTAAGGCCAACCACAATGGAGCGTGATTTGAGTACAGGGACCAGATTCATCTCGATGGAAAGTTTATCATCTGACTTAGTTTTCATTCTTAAGAAAAGTCCGCTGGATCCAAAGAGGGGCTTATCGACAGTGGTCAGGTGAAGAACCGGACCTCGGTGGGAGCCTCGGCTCCGGTGGGAAGTTTAAGGCTATTGATGTCCAAGGCAGGAAGGCCCCGAGCAGGTGAAACACGAAGTTGCTGCCCAGGAAGGCTTCCTCGCGGTGCTTCTTGGTGTTGGTCTCAGTGAAGTCCTCACTTTTCAGATTTAGAAATGTTCTGAAAGTCAGGACCAGCAGGGAAAACCAGGAAGTTGAGTCCCACCATCAGTTTGACTTCAGGTCGTGACGATTGGCAGTGGTCTGGTGGTAGCCTCTGCTTCTTTTTGCAGAAAGCTCAAAAAAACTTTTCTAATTGTGCAGTCCTGCAATTGTGGAGGGGTCACGAATACACTCTAAAACCAGCAAGGGTTCAGGACCTTTTGAGCAGCACCACATAGTGTTAGGGTTCAATATTCCAGAAGCCACCAACAAGGTCTAGCGCAAACCCAGTTTGAACTGGTCAACTGGGCTCTTGAAGTTGTGGGCTTCTTACAGCTTTTTTGTTCCTGGAGCTTAACTGAAGGCTAAACAACTAGCCCTTGGAGTCCACTGTTCAGTCCTGGGTACAAGTGGAGATCAGGCCCAGCCCTTGGGGTTTCTCTCCACAGGTTCAACAGTAGGCGCAGTCCTTCTGTGTTCAGATGTTCTGAATAGGGTACCGAGGGTGCTTGCTACCTTTATGCCTAGTACCACCCTGTGTGTGGGGAGGACACCTGGCCACTCCCAAACCAATGGTCTAAAAGTACCCAGGAGTGCCCCTACCGACTTCTGCAGCACTTCCCTTGTTTTCTACTGTAAACTATCCAACAATACCCCTCTCTATCTAAGACCAATATGGCAGAGCCTTTCTTCCCTTGTGCCGGCCCCTGAGGTGTGCCTTAGAGAAATGGGGAACTCCCCCTGCAAACCAGTTCTGGAACAGGTTTTTGCCCACTGGGATTAGTGCCAGTATGGCTACTTGGACAGACAATGGCAGGGGAAAGCCTAGGTGTGAGTTACATCTACCTGTGACAGGGTATGCCCCTTTGAAGCTTGTGCATTTGGTGGGCACTTCCCCCAGGCCACCCTGTCAGTAGGAGATCACACCTCCTCCTAGCCAGGATCCTAATGTTCCCTTGCATGAGAGCAGGCTGCCATGTAACAGTTGGGGATTAACTCTGAAAAGGTTAATGGAGGATTTAGGCAGGAAAATGCCAACTTTCTAAAAGTTGTTGTTTCAATACTAGTAATTTAAAATTTGACCTTACCATTAAATTGGATTTTAAATTACTATTAATTTGAGTCCTGGAATCATACGTCTACCTATTCCCAAACTGAAATCAGGCTTATAAAGTGTTATAATGTAACACAGTGCTTTTTTATGGAATAGCCAGACTTACCACATTGAAAAACGACTTTGGAGATTTTTCAATGCCAAGACAGATAAAACTTAAATAGACATGCCCTACTTTTTAAATACAATGCACTCTCTGACCTGTGGGCATTTAAGGCCTACCTTAGGGATAGGGGTGACGTAAAGTATTAAAAAGGTAGGTTTAGGCCTAGTAAAAGGTTTGATTTGCCAGGTCGAATTTGCAGTTTTAAAACTGAACCCTGAGGCTACAGAAACACTTTTCTTTGTCACTTTAGCGGTAGAACAATAGGCGTTGCAGTCCACTAGTGCCATTTAACTTACAGGCCCTGGGTAGACAGAGGACCATATGCTAGGGACGTATAGGTAAGTGAAATATGCCAATAAGAGCTTAACCAATTCTATATGTTTTTAGAGGTTAGAGCACATTCACTGAATGGTGGATAGCAGCGCCCTAGTGGTCAGAAAAAATCTGCAAAATGTGAGGGGTGACCACACAAAAAAGATTTTCTTACAATGCTCATCAGTAGTATTACATGGAGTCTACCCAGTAGAAAGAGGTGGGCAATCTACTGCCAACAAGTCCTCAATGAAGTATACCTGGGAGCAAGAGATGGAGATCCCAATAGGTACAGTTAAACCACCAAGGAGTATTGTGTTGTAGCTGCAGAAGAACGATAAACGAGTAACTATTTGGAGGAACCCATGACATGGAAGTGTCCTTCGGTCAAGCCGGACCCTTGTCTCACAGTTAGTTTGGAGGAGGGAGAGGCAAATGAGGACTGATCAGACCCCAGCACATAGCATATGGAGTCCACCTAGTCGGACTGAGGCCAAATCCTGGAGGCACTGCTTAGCCACCAGAGACACTGTATAAGGTTAAGACATTCTGGTGAGTGATAGATCAATGGGTAAACCAAGGTTACTTTATTATTTGGGTAGATGCTGTCATTGGCAGTGGTCCTGTCTGTGAACGTGTGTGAGATTTGAATAGCTGAAGAGGAGGGCAAGGACAGAGATTCATGGAGTTGGTCTGGATTGAGCATACCACATATTGTTTCAAACAAGAGAATTTATAATGCTTTAAGGTGTCCCGTCAAGAGGCCAGTAATGTATATTAGTGGGACCTGAAAGGATGGACAATATTAAAGACAATCAAGGTATAAATTATTATTGTATGTCAGGTCAAGAATTTATAATGTTTTAATGGATGGCATTAATGTTTTAATGGATGGCATGTAGTAATGGATGGCATTAAACTGCTTGTATGTCCTCTTAGTAATGAGTTAGATGGGTTTTTGGGTGGTTGATTGTGGCTGTGAGTCTCTATAGGGTTTTCTCTGACTTATCCTATCACTGCTAAGCTCTTGGTTCATACGAAAGAGAAGATCTCCCCATTTTCATGCAATATATCTTTGTGGGCTGATTAAGGTGTCTCAAGGTGTCCAGACAATGGTGAGGAGGAGGGAAAGACATCTGGGCAATGTTCTGGATGAAGGGCATGGGTGCTGGTACATGTCCCTTTCTTAGCCATATCAGCCCCAAACATGGAGGACACCCATAACCTTTCCGCCCCCCACCTAGACTCCCTGACTGGATGCCCTTGGAGGGAAGTTTAAGTAAGTAGAAAACTGGGAGGAGCAAAGACAGGAAAGCCAGAAGGAGGAGGAGGAAAGATCCATGACAACATTGGAGGACGGACTCTGTGTAGTTCAGGAAAGGGGTAAGAGAAGAAAGGAAAGAAAGAAAGAAAACAGATAAGGCGTGGAGAGACAGAGAGAGAGTGGAGAGAAAGAGATACGTAGAGACATGGAGAGGGGGAAGAGGAAGAGAGTGGGGAAAGATGGAAAGATTTCAGATGAAGAGAGAGAGGAGGACAGCGAGAGAGAGAAAGAGAAAGAGGGAGACAGTGAGAGCTAAATAGTGACTGGCAATAGAATGAGAAAGAGCAAGACAGAAAATTCAAGAGACCACAATTACCAAGACTGGTGGGAGATCAAAATATGGTTGTCACATAATGACTAGTGTCTGCCTCCCAGCAAGTGTGAGGAAAGCAATAGCAAATAGTCCAATCCACAAAAACACAACTTATCAAACCAACATTTACTGCATCCCATAGGATCATGTTCTTGTCAAAAGAGTTCTCAGACTGCATTGATTCTACCTTCCTGTCCTGACAAGACCCCGCTTGACAGGCAGGATCACTAATTTCCTCCCTCTAGTTGTCCGGTTTTCCATAAATCTCACAGTATGTGTGTGTTTCCCTCTATGGACTATGTGAGCTTTGATAGTGATACAATTGGGGTTGTGATGTCATTATCCGATCCTGGCAGAAATGTTTCTTGGTGTTTTTTAATAAATTTCAGCTTTGTAATTATTGCATATAATTATCACTGAGAACATGTTGACGTTCCCGAACTGTGAATTATCTTCATGACAGCCATGGGGTCTAATGCAATACTGAGCTATTCAAAACTGTTTACACAAGTGTTGGAAAAGGATAAAATTCTACCTAATCAGAGATGCAAAATCATATTATGTGTCTGTGGTACATGACGCGGAGAGGCGGGCTTGTGGATGGTTGACTTGTGGAGAACCTCATTGTGAGGCAGTGTGAAGCTGCCACATACAAACATATGAGCTGCAGATCAGTGTTAGCTGATCAAGTTACGCAATAATGAATGCTCATTGATATGCTGGGTCAGCAGAATTTATTCAGCACAGCTACACACTCGGAGACATCTTGATGTTCTTGTTAAAATACATAACTGCAGCTGAATGCTGGCTGCACATGGTCATAACCAAGTGTTGGACCCTCCTAGTCTTCAAGTGACGCTTTTATAGTCTGAGATATGCAGAAAGGGTATTCCAAATCTAGAGATAAAAGAACAGGACAAAACAGAAAATCATCTGTATCTAATGCAAGCCTTCCTGGTGGCTGGAACAACCATATAGGTAATGGCTGAAGAAGAAAGGGCTTGAAGAGGATGTTAGAATTTGAATGCTGGACAAAGTGGCTGTTTTGACAAGAATTCCAACTTCACCCCACAAGAGTGAATGGCGGCAAGCATTCTTCTTTTCAAGTGGGAATTGCATTCATAATCTACCTCTTTTCATTTCAGGTTCCTGCAGTTTAACAATTCAATACCCATGTTATTCTTTTTTTATTAGCTAGATGTGCTTTTCCTACCAGGAGTTCTCGAGTACTGCTATTGGGTCTCACTAGAATGATATAACACTTGGGGAAGAATACACATCCGAGCAGTCCAGCACTGGAGCACAGGATGGCAAACACCTCCACGGCCACCATGTACTTCCCCCGTGTGCTCAGGTACGCCGGGATGAAGGAGATCCACACACTGACAAACACCAGCATACTGAAGGTGATCAGCTTGGCCTCGTTGAAGGTTCCAGGCAGATTCCTTGAGACAAAGGCCACAATAAAGCTGACTGTGGCGAGGAGGCCCATGTATCCCAGCATGCAGTAGAAGAAGATGGTGTCTCCTTCATTACACTCAAATATTATCTTCTCATTGTAAGACTTCATGTTCAGTTCTGGAAATGGAGGAGACTTCATCAGCCAAACACCGCAGATCACGATTTGGATGGATGAACACAAAAACACTATGAGGATTGGTGTCTTTGATCGCAGCCACTTCCTTGCAGAGCTGCTGGGATTTGTTGTCTTGAAGGCAAGAACAACAAGAATAGTTTTGGCAAGAACACAAGAAACACTGATGGAAAAAAGAATCCCAAATATGGTTTGTCGGAGCATGCAGGTGAGCGTCATGGGACTGCCAAAGAAAAGGAAAGAGCAGAGGAAGCAGAATATGAGTGCAAGGAGGAGCAGGTAACTGAGACCTCGGCTGTTGGCTTTCACGATTGGAGTGTGTCTGTACTTGATAAAGATTCCCAAGACAGAAGAAGTGAAGAAGGTCAAGAGGGTGGCAGCAATGGTGAGTGTTTGTCCCAGGCGTTCATCATATTTTAGATACTCAGTCACTTTCTGGATGCATTGATCATGCCTATCATTAGGCCACTGGCTCTCTGGACACTTTAAACATTTGACAGTTCCTGTAAAAGAAAAAAATGTTAAGAGGCAAGGAAAAAGTAAGGCTGGAACAAAGTGCTAGAACATAAAGAAAGGTTGGGTCACCATTACATGTCATCTGTGGCAAAATATTGAGGGACTTGTGCAAACACTTTCACCACTATATCATGAAAGTGGACTTATGGCGGGTGTTGGTATATCCTTAAGCAGATGGAGTGCAGTGTATGTAAAAATACAACTCAGTCACACAATACACCAACTCATGAAAACAACACAATACAACCACACAAATATGCACCATCTCAACCAAACAACGTAACACATCATGGCACAACAGTTGGTGATAAAATGTTGCTTCCCCATGTTTTAGGCAGCATCTTTTGACATAAACTCAGAAGTTTGTGGTGCACTTACATAGACTATCAATGTGTATCAAAATCTTCATACACCTCTTGATGGAGTGTGGTACCCCACGATGACCAGGGAGTCATTCTCATGGTTCTAGAGGACTGAATAGCACATCACTGCAGAAGTTTGTCTGGATCATGAAGGAAGCAGATCATCTATGCTTTGGTATTTGTCCTGGAAGGTCTTCTGGGCTCTTGCAAACATTGACACGCCCAATAACTCTAGGCTGCCAAAAAGCACAGGTTCCTTTAGAAGGTTCAGAATCCTTAGCACATAACTAATGTTTTAGGTGGGGTGTCTAATTAGCTGACTATCATTAGTTCCAACTTACTAAAGACTTAACCTAGGCATGCACTTCCCTGCACCAAACTAAGCGTGAGACAAAGGGCTCTTCATTAAATCAATAAAAAGTGCCTCCCATGCCAGACATTGCACACTAGTGAACTGACCTGACTACCTTGCTGATTTCCTGTTAAGAGTACTAATGTCTCAAGGTGGATACAGGTTAGAAAACCGCATAGAATCCAGAATAAGGCGGTACTGCTTCTCTGTGCTCGGAATATATGATCATGCCTCAAAGGCTCACAAGTGTCCACAATGGCTTCCTTTAAGCACCGGATATCATCTAAAGTACTGTGCAATGTGCAGGAGGCCTCTAATCACAGTGGTGCAATATTCTGCGAAACACCCTCTCATATCATGTTCTCACAACACTTCCCGCTCAGGCTAGTTACACTTTCTAAAGATTCCCTTACAAAAAAGCCCACGGTGGAGAGATAACCACTAGGAATCTTGGCTCTATGCTGAGAAATATTCTTCCTGTTTGTCGTAGAAAAATCCATGACTATATGAAAAAGGTTGAAACCACACCTGTTAATTTATGACCTTCATGGTATATTTCTGTCCTTGCCTGTTTTGGATTGAGTGTTATGACTGTGCTGGCACCATGGTGTACTTGAGGTTTAATGTTATAATTATGTACACAGAAAATGTCATCTAACAAAAATATGGTTTCTTGAATATCGTTTACAAAACAATTTAGGTTTTGAGTCTCTGTTATGAACTCCAATGGGGCAATATTTTTGTAAACAATATTGATGTCACAATATTAGGTCAAACAATATTTTGATAATGATATTCTGGTACAATTCCATCTTCAAGTGACAGTGTGTGATTTGGAACTAGATAAAAACACCTGCTGTGCGGTTTGAGATACGTGGGGGCAGATTTACCAAGACCTTGCACCAGCGCAAAGCACACAAAGTGGTAGAAAGTCTTGGAAGGGTGTTTATTATCCAGTGCAAGAGTTATTGTGCAATGAAAAGGTCCACTTTTTTAGTGGAAATATTTGTTGCACTGACTTTCACCGTACATGATACATGACCTCAGGTGGCTCAGCGCATGCACCCATCGTTTTTTTTTTTAACAACAAATTTTATTGATTTTCCAAGGTACCAAATGGGCAAAGCCCAGCAAAGATAATACAAGTAGTGTGCATGGCATATATTCCGTAGGTACATCATACAAAACCAATATAGTCTGCAGAACAACAGACCGAAAACACCTTAAACCGCACCAAACACGCCTAGAGATCATCACATGTACATTATAAACAAATTTCCAGCCACAGATAATCAAAGCCGATGGACTAAACAGGTGAATTGCTGACCACCAATTGTTCAATAGGGTCACGGGAGGCAGCCTGCGACAGTGGGGGCAGATCTATACCTCTCTGGGCGGCCCAGCGGGTCCAGATCTTCCCGTGCTTCTGTGGGCACCCTCTTGCCTGAAATACCACAATTTCGGCAGTCATACAACTGTCCATGGCCTTTTTGCATCTAGTCACGCTGGGCGGGGACGAGGCCTTCCAGTGCTGTGCTATATCCCTCTTAGCTAAAGTGAGACCCAAAAATAAAAGGTGCTGCTTATAATGGTTCCCCCCGATGTCGTCTGTGCTATGTAGAAGCACCAATCTGGGGTTAAGCGGGATAGTCCATGCTAGGACCCGGCCCAAGCAAGATGCCACACTGGTCCAGAACGGCTGAATCGCCGTGGAACTCCACACCGTATGCAGAAAGGAACCATCATCAATGCAGCAACTGAGGCACATAGGAGACTGGATTGCACCCATTTTCCACAGCCTGTGGCGCTGTAATACACCTGATGAAGGTACTTAAACTGGATGAGTCTGTATCTGGAGGACACCGCCCGTACGTCTGTGAGGGCCGGTAGGTCAGCTTCCCATGCCGCTCTGGTTCTGTGAATGGTGGTCTTAGTGTGTGTGTTAAGTGTCAGATAAATCTGCCTGATTTTGTGATCCCCGTTGTCTCCCATCAGTAAGCGACCCTCCAATGGGTGGAACTCAGGCAGGGCCTCCAATTGACGAATCTGAGGGTCTAATGCATGTCGAAGCTGCAGATAGCGATGGAACTGCGATTTATGTAAATCATAGTCCAGTTTCAGCCGCTGAAAGGATTTAAGAGTAGTGCCCTGCATGACATCCCCCAGCGTGGAAATCCCTATAAGGTCCCATTTACGGAACCCACGTAGCACAGGAACAGGCCGTATATAGGTGCCTTGCCAAAGGGGAGTGGAGCCGGTTAGTCTGCCTCACCATCCCATGGACCGAACCGCCCGCCTCCAGATCTGTATGACTGTCTGGCAAGCCGGAGGGAGAGTGTCTAGAGACGCGTTGCTATATAGGAGGTGCAACAGGGGGTGCAGGCCACAGCAATCCGCTTGATTGCATAGGCCGGGTCCAACTGGGACCCATACCACCATTCGTTAACCACCAAAAGGTGTGAGGCGGAGTAATACGCATAGACATCCACCGCAGCAATGCCCCCACAGTATGTGAAATGAGTACACGTGGAAAGCGCAACCCGAATCGCACCCCCCTGCGACAGGAATATATTCAGGAGCGCGTTAAGTTGTGTAAACCACGATGGCGGGATAGGGTATGGAAAATTTTGAAGCCGATATATCAGGCGCGGTAAGGACACCATCTTAAAGATATCAGACCGTCCGTATAAGGACAGGGGCAGCTGGGACCAGATCGTCGTCTCATTACGGACAGCCGGGAGCAGTGGGGCAAATTTATGCGTCCGGGAGACTGTGGGACACGGTGATATAAAAACCCCCAGGTACTTAAAGCCAGTATCAGCATTGAATAATTCCGAGGCCCAGGCCATACTCCTCTGCTCCCCGTGAATAGGGAAAAGTGTGGATTTGGATGGATTGGTGCTCATCCCTGTGGTTTCGCCAAAGATTCGAAGGGTTTGGAGGACGCGGGGCCCTGAGAACCAAGGGTCTCACATGAAGAAAAGAGCATCATCCGCGTAGAGCGCCATTCTATCGCAGTGTTCCTGTGTCCAGTCCATCCCCCGAATCAGTGGGTCTCGACGCACCCATGCCGCCAGGGGGTCTATAGCTAAGGCAAACAGGAGGGGGGACAGGGGGCATCCCTGCCTCGTACCCCGACGGATGGGAAAGGGGGCGGATCGATAGCCCGCAATGCGAACCGATGCAGTGGGGTCTGTATACAGCAGCCGAGTATAAGCTATGAACCGAGGACCCAGATTTATGGCACCCAGGAGCATAAAGAGGCAAGTCCAGCTCAGAGAATCAAATGCCTTACCCATGTCGGCAAGTAAGACAGCCGCCGGGTGACCCTAGCTGTGCGCTCCCGCAATGGCATTGTGAACTCGCCTGATGTTGTATCTGGTGGAGCGCTGTGGCATAAAGCCCGACTGGTCGGGGTGTGTGAGATCTTAGATGCAGGAACGGAGGCGGTCTGCCAGGACTTTCCCCAGGAGCTTGGGCTCGAAGTTGAGCAATGAGTTAGGGCGATACGTGTCAGACGGCCCGGCTTAAGGAACACCACGATCTCGACATGTCGCCAATCTGTGGGCAGAATACGCTGCTCTAGAGCTTCCTGCAGAGCCTCAAGAAGGTGTGGGCCTATGGTAGCCATATGTGGGTGCATAAAGTCACTGGGAAAACCATTCAGGCCTGGGGCCTTACCTGGATGAATATTTGCTAATGCCGCCTGCAGGTCATCCAATGTTATAGGACTATCTAGCAGGTCACGTACATGATCGGACAGCCTACAGGGGGAATATCCGAGAGAAATTCATCGATGAGGGGCTCCACTATCAACTCCCGCTCCCGGTAGAGCTCAGAATAAAAGGATGCAAAAGCTTGGACCACCGCTTCGGGGTAAGTACATAATGTGCCATCTGGGGCCCTCTGTAGCGGTACCTGTACCGGGGTTGACCTAGCCTGGCATAGCCGATGGAGCATTTGCCTGGACTTATCGCCCCATTGATAAATCCTATGCTGGGTCGCCAGCCACGCCTCCTTGGCCTCGTCGGTGAGGAGCTGATGAATTTGCTGTTGGACATGTAAACGTTTGCGCAGAGTGCTGGGGTCCGACCCTTCTGACATCTGTACCTCTAACTGGCTTTGACGGTCTTCTAGTTCCAACACCTGTGCTAGGCGCCTGCATTTCTCGCCTGTACAGAAAATCATGTCGGTCCCCCGAATCGTCGGCTTAAGAGCCTCCCATAGTGTTATATGCGATGGGGGATGTATCCACATTAAACCGGAGATACTCTGCAATGGCGAGTTGTAAAGTCTCTTGATACTTAGCACCCAGAAGGAGCCAAGGGGACATACGCTACCTACACAGGGTCCATTGGGCCCCTAAGTGCAGCTTAATTTGAATGGGCGAATGATCGGAGAGGCCTCTGGGCAAGATAGAGGTAAGCGCTAATCTGTGTACATAACCTTGTGGGAGAAATATGTAGTCTAGCCGCGAAAGTGTATGATGTACGGCCGACGTGTATGAAAACCCCAACTCTGTAGGGTGGAGCGCGTACCATGTGTCTGACCATCCTAGTGTGTGCGCAAGTACATTCAGCTTGGAAGTAGGGGGGGATCTGTCAGGCTGCACTGCGTGCCATCTGTCTTCGGGAGCCATGGTATCGTTCCAGTCACCACCCAGGAACGTCAGACCCCCAGGAAGGTCACCCCAGAGCTGGGAAAGTTTGACCCAGAGGAGGGGGGGCATAAATACTCCCTATCGTCATTTGTTCCCCTGCCACTGTACCCGAGACTATGGTGAAGCGCCCGCCAGGGTCCAGCCAGTGTTTAGAGATGTGGATCGGCACACGGCAGTGAATGAGGATCGCCGTACCCCGTGCACCCTGTGTAAATCCGTAATGGTATATAGTGGCGTAGCCAAACCTATTAAGGCAAGGAGCTTTGTTGCCTAGGAGATGGGTCTCCTGCAGCAGAAGGACATCAGCATCATAGTGCTTCGCCAAGCGGAGTACTGCCCATCGCTTGATCTTGTTCAGCAACCCCCGTACATTCCAAGATATAACGTTTAGTTCTCCCAATGGAGCATTACCCGTACATTGCGCCATCCCCCCGCGTCATAGTCCATGTCTATTAGTATCCGTGGCATGAGGTGTGAGAGTGTGTTCGGTGCAGAAAACGTTCAGAACAATAAGAAACCCATAACCCCCCCATTCCCATACATCCAGAAACAAGGAGTACCTGTCGCGGTGGACACATAACTCAGGCCCCAAACATGAAGACCTAAGCAGTCCCTCCAAAAGAACCCACCCATCCCAACATTACGTAACATAACACAAAATGTCCAGTAGGCGTGGACTATCCTTCTATCGCCTAGGGCCAGAATGTGGGACCCCAGTACGTTATGTTCCTATTCCCCGTTGGAAGGGCCAGCAGCCGCAGCATAAAGCCAAGGGACTGTCAGGGCCAAAATCACTCAGTTGCTTCAGGCTGATCATGGGCTCTCCAGTTGGAGCGGGATCTGTGCCATTGTCTTGACGTGCCTCTGTTTTGTTGGCTCTGTGGGAGCCCTGTGAAGAGTCAGAATCCAGCGGTGGCGGCGAATGTGGTTTGAGATGGGATCTCTCGTCCGTCCAAGCGAACACCTCCTCTGGAGAGTCAAAAAAGAACATCTTGGCATTGAAAATGACCTTCATTCTGGTGGGGAACAACAGCGCATAGGACAGATTTAGGTCCCGAAGTCTGCGTTTGGCCGCCACAAAGGATTGGCGCTGCTGCTGCACCGTTCTGGTATAGTCTGGGAATACCATGATTGTGTGGGAGTTGTAGACCATTTTTTCCTTATGTGTCCGGGCAAATCGAAGGATGGCGTCGCGGTCAGCGTAATTGAGGAGCCTGGCGATCACGGGCCTTGGGCGTTCTCCAGGAGGTGGCTTCTTGGCCAGGGCATGGTGGGCCCTCTCGATCACAAAGCAAGGGGACATAGCGTCGGAGGGCAGCAGGGATTTGAGCCAACCAGTGAGAAAGTCGTTCATAGACGTGCCCTCACATCCCTCTGGAAAGCCCACCAGGTGGATGTTGTTGCACCGCGCCCTGCCTTAAGTGTCTTCGACTCGGGAGGCCAACTCTTTCGTGACGACAGTAAGTTTGTCGACCTTCTTCTGAAGAGTAAGCATGGTATCTTCCACTGTGTAGACCCTGGTTTCCGCCTCCGTGATCCTGTCCACAGCCTTGCGGAGGTCTTGGCGGAGGAATGATACCTCTGATCTGACCGCCCCGATCTGGGCTTCGAGCTCACTCTGTGATTGATTAATGGCCATGAGCAGGGCAGCATTGTCTGGGGTCGAACCCTCGGCACTCTCATTTCCTGAGCTCGTAGTGGTATAATGGTCCATAGTACTTTGCTTGGAGGCAGCCGCTCCTTATCTGTCTTTGCCCATTGTTGGAGGAGGAGGCAGGTGGAGATACAAGACGAGAAGCATATGTCGAGGAACGGTAGGCCAGAACTCCCCTCCATGGCGTTGCCAGCTCGTGTCTCACCGATAAGGAGCTTCCAAGCGAGGTCCACCGCACTGCAGGCAACTTCCCACTCATAGCAGGGGCAGGACTCCAGGCCAGGCCTATCGGATTCTGGCGTCCCTGACAGCAAGCTGCACCAGGCCTAGCCCGGCCGCTTCCACCCGCCTGGGGAGAACAGCCAAGTAGACCCCCTAATGGGACCAGACTCGCCAGACCCCTGGCCCAGATGCCCACCCCGACCGAGTGTGCTCAGGATCACTGAGGACGGGCTCCGCCTCGACTTCACCCCAAATTAGGCCGCCCCTAATGCCTCAGGGGCGCCGGCACAGCGATGGCGCTGGGGGCATCCAGAACAGTCTCCATGCCTCCCCCGCGCGCCCCTCAGGAGCTCCACGAACCCCTTGTGCAATCAGGTGCAGCCGTATGCAGGAGGGAGGGGGAGCTACCCCAATTGGAGAGCTTGCCCCGAGGCCAAGCACACCCCCGACCCGCCCCGGCGCTACCAGGGGTCGCGGTCTGATCCTGGGCCCACCTTCCAGGAACAAGGGGGCTGCAGCCGCAGCGTTGCCCAGGAGGATCAGGAGGAGAGGAAAAGACGTCTGCCTATAGGGCGCCCCGGGTGAGTCAAGGCCAGGAAATCCTCAGTCTCACAGGCCAGCAGGCCCCGCCCATCCTCGAGGTCTTACCAGTTCCGTGGTCCTCTGGTGGGGGGCGATCACTGGCTGCGCTGATCTGGTGCCGGCTCTCCGGCCGGGAGTCGCATGCCACAGCTGCTGCACAGGCGCGTTCACTGCGCGGTTGTTGGTCCTCGCCGCTACCGTCCTGCGCCGTCTCAGTGGGAGCACAAGAACGCGGCCTGCCTCTCACTCCATACCTCCTCCTCCTAGGCCGCAGTCGCGTCGGCGCCGGGCCTCGGCCAGTAGCACACGTCGCGACCATATTCGGGTCCGGATAAGGGTGGCGGTGTCAGCACATATCTCCCCTAAGTCCGGAGAGTCTCTGGGGTCAGGATATAAGGTGGATGTTTGTGATTATGGGCTCAGGCCGACGGAGCTCTACTAAGACTCGCCCGCCATGCTTGGCTCCCAAGCCACGCCCCTACTTATCGCTTTTGATGCAAAACCCAATCTACTATGATTGCCAGACCAGGATTTGCACCAATGAATGCCTCTTTGAAGCAGACACTAACTTGGAGAAATGTCATTTTTCCAAACATTTTGTGGCATATTTGTCTTGGCACAGGATTTTCTCCTGGAAGGACATGCTTCTAGTAGAAATCCTATGCCAGACACCATGTACACACCTCTGCACCAACTAAGAACAAAGACAGTACTGACATAGTGAAAGGAGAAGTGGCTTCTAGGCTTCCATTCAGTATTGGCACCAATGCTTGATACATTTGTTGTGCTACCTGGTGGAGGAGACTCACATGTTTCCTTTTCTTCTCAGAGATGCCTGGTTAGTTGAGGACAGATGTGGAGCAGAAAAAGCTGGCTAGGTAAAATTGAACATTTGGGAAACACTATGGGGTATATTCACAAGAACGTGCGATAACTACCGCAAGAGTAGCGTAACGCAACTTTCAATATTGCAGCCCATTGCGGGAAAACAACCCCGTACCAACGTGGAATTCACACCAAGGCGGTAGCAAGCGATAGTCTGCCGAAACCGCGGACAATGTCCGCAATACAACCACCACAATGGAGATAAAAACACAAACCACAACACCAAAAAACACGCGATGGGCCAAAGTGCGATGAGGAAATCAGCGACAAGCAGCGCCAGGCCTGCAACACACACCTGACAGGCGTCAAAAATCACCATAAAAGTAGAAAAAACACCCACACACAAACTAACCAACACCCAAGCACCATCGAGGCAGCCGGAGCAGGCGCAGAGGACGAGTGCAACCCCACAAGCACCCCGGGCGACCAGCCTGGGACCTCGGGGACAGGGAAGGGCTCAGACAAGAAGACGAGGAAGACCAAGTTCAGTCCGCAGGCGAACAGGATCATAGTCATGGAGGTGATGGAACACCATCAACAACTCTTCGTCACCTCCAGCGTGTCATTGGGCACCAAAACTGGAATATGGCGGGACATCGTCGACAAGGTGAATGCCGTTGGAGAGCACAAGCGGACAATGGACGAGGTCATGAGGCGATGGAATGACATCAAGCGGAAGACCAAGGAGAACCAACCAGAAGGCAGCAACGCAGACCGGAGGTGGGGGCCCAGCGCCACAGCTGGATGACATGGAGGAGCTGGTGTCGACAGTCATCAGTGTGGAGACCGTGGCAGGAGTCGGGGGACCAGACACTGCTCGACAGGACACAACACAACCGCAACAGGGTGAGTGACCACAGGTACTGGGGGGACGGGGGGAGATGGCCACAATGGCACACATGCACAAGCAAGCAGGGCACAGTGCACACCCACAATGACCCTGGGTCCTCGAACACACCCACAGACTGTCACAATGTACAATGCCATGCTGTCTGAATGTCAACCTGTACCATGCGGCTACATACATGTGGACACATTGTAATACACCATCTCCACTTCACATCGCAGGGGCATCATCCACACCTCCTGCAGAGCAGTCCCAGCCACTCTTCACCGATGACGAGGATGACAGCACCAGCATCGACACCCAAACCATCCAAGACATCATTGACCTCATCCGCCACTCACCTCCAGGATCAGGGCAGCCCAGCCACATCGATGAGACCCCACCCACCACCCAAACCACCCAGCAGGAGGCACCCACAGCCCCAGCACTCTCCCAAGACCCCCAGGAACAACACATGGCCTTCCAATGCCATGTGCTGGAGGGCCAGAGGGAGATGGCTGAGCAGGTGCGGGTGGGGTTTGACCTCATGGCTACCAAACTGGACGCCATCCATGGGAGTCTACGTCCGCCCCATGGTCTCCAACCAGCCCTGACTGACATCGCTGGAGTCATGACGCGTAGAGAAGAACACCTGTCCGCTCAGAGTGGCTCCAGCGATGCCAGCCGTGAGCTGGCACACATGCGGAGGCTCATGGAGGACATGGTGCTGATGGAGGCGGAAAGGATGGCAGCCACCACTGCACACCATCGAAATGTGGCAGGGATCTACCATGCCCTGCAGTACTTCATCATGGCATTGCTGCCACAAGGCATGTCGCTGATGAATGTGGCTGCCCCCACACCATCCACATCTCCGCCCCCTGGTGTGTCAGTGCCTCCCAGTGTGGCAGGCGTATCCACTCAGGCCCCTGATGTGTCAGTGGCACACAGTGCCACAGCCGGTACTGCAACACCCACAGGTGGGGCAGAGCACACATCTGAGGACAAGGACGTGGATGGGTTGGCTCTCAGAAGGAGGCACTAGCATACTTTTCCACCACCTTGCCTGTTTCTGCTTGGTCCCGCACATGGCCTCATGACCTTCCACTGACCTCCGATACACTCCGATGCACTCACCTTGCACAGCGACATGGACTGCCACATCCTGTTTGACGACCAATGACACAGCGACCAGACTGCGGACTGTACCCTTCCTCTTCCGCAGTACATGTCAGCCCCGGATGGACTCCGGCTGGCCCTCCACGTGCCCATATTGTGTAGTGTGCTCGGCATTGCCCTGTACCGCTCCAGCTGCATAACTGCACTGGATGTGCAATAAACATCCAGTGACGCACTGCTGTGTCATGTCTTTCATCATTCATGTGTGAATGTGTGGATGAATGTAGGGACAGTGACATCCCTTGCGTCAATGATGTTCATCCTGTGGGATGCCAGTCAGAGGGTGCTATATTGCATTTTGTGTACCGGGTCCTGTGAACACTACAACAGGGACACACGCATTAGTCACTTCCTTGTCCGGACATGAACTGAACCACGCCCAGAGCTCACGAGTCATTGTTGCAAGCCCTGCGCTGGTCGGGCGTACGGCAGGCCAGACCATTCCGCTAACGCTCCGAGGGGGGGCCCTAATTGCTACCTGTCGCAGGCGTACCCGCTGGTGGTGTGCAGGTCACTGGTCTAGTTGTCAGCATGTCACAGCCACTCCCTGAGGGCAGGTTTGCACGCACACCACACCCATCCGGCACAGGCGTCACAGGCCATGTGACTCCGCCAACATAAGGGGCCGACGACGTCACATTCCCCTCTGCCGGTGGTGACTGAATGACAGACGCTCCGCTGTTCCCAATCATTAAGGGCCCATGAGTTTTTGCGCACAGGGTTAGTGGCACACGAGGCCTTGTGAACGGCACGGGCCTACCACCACGTGTCGCAGACTGGGGTTGCACAGGGTTAGTGGCACACAAGGCCTTGTGGACGGCATGGGCCTACCACCACGTGGCGCAGACTGGGTTTGCACAGGGTTAGTGGCACACTGGGCCTTGCGGACGGCACAGGCACCCCGCCAAGGGACGGTGACTTTAGGTGCACTTAGTCAGTGGCACCTTTAACTGCTGAGCGGGTGTGCAGCCTGCGATGATGCCCCGTCCCGGCGGTCCGGACAGCTCAGGTTTTGTGTGCCCTGCTGGACCGCAGTGTAGGCCAGTGCCAGCGGGCAACATGGCGTCGCTTCCGGGATCCCAGAATTGGTGGCACCCATTGGGCTGAGCGGGTGTGCAGCCTGCGATGGTGCCGGGTGCACTGGTATGTCCTATGCCATGGAGTAATCAAGTCCAAGCACCAAACATGTGACCTGGTGGCCTGTGGAGCGGGGCTGCATGATGTGGAGGGTGCCATGTCTGCAGGCCCCGGGCTTGTGGCTTGCAGCAGCACGTGGTGGGACCTCCTGTCTACGCGCCGGTGGCAGAAGGTGAGCATTGAGGCCTGGGTGTGCATGGGCGGGCATGCTCTGATGGGCGGCGGGAGGGTTTGGGGTGCCTCTGCCTGGGTGTGCATGGGCGGGCATGCGATGTCTTGTGCAAGTGTGTGTACTGTGCCAGTCATGTTCTGGACTCTGTTTCAGCTGACGGCTCTGACTCAGATGTGTGACCTGGTGTCCTGCTATACATACCGGCACCTGGTTGGAGACACACCGGTGGCAGCAGGTGAGCGTTGTGGCCTGGGTGCGCAGGGGCGGCACTCTCTCTCTCCCTCTCCTCCTCTCTCTCTCTCCTCTTCTCTCTCTCTCTCTCTCTCCCTCTCTTCCTCTCTCTCCTCTTCGCTCTCTCTCTCTCTCTCTCTCTCCCTCTCTTCCTCTCTCTCTCCTTCGCTCTCTCTCTGTCCTCTGATGTGCGCAGGACACACCTTCTCATCATGTTTTTTGTCTTACAGGCTGTGACCTACGTGTTGTCGCGAGGGGAGCGACCATGTGTCTTCATTTCAGTGTTCGATTTAATAAAGTTTCATTTGTTGCTTCGAAAGTGAATGTGTGCTGCTCATTTCTGTGACGACACATGCATGTCACCAGTTGTGATTGTGCAACATCAAGCGGAATATTTTGTACATGTTTAGGTGTGGCTGGTGTGGCATGTCTTTGGTCGGGGGGTGCCAGGGTGGGGTGGTCCTGGGGGTGGTGGCGGTGGGTGTTGTGGCCCTCTTGGGTGTCCGGGCCGCATGATGGGTGGCTCCATGGCATCTGTTGCCCTTCCGATGTAGCCCTGGGCTGTGCTCCCTTTTAGTTTGCAGGCTGCCATCCCAATTTACACCAGGTCAGAGCAGGTGTAGATTTCCTGGTGCTAACGCGCCTTATCGCCTGTTTTGTGTTTTTATCGCCGATGTGGCTGGTCGTTGAGAATGTTGAGGTGTGATGTTGTTGCGCCTTTTGGCACGGGAACGCCTACTCTGCATCTCATTAGCGATAGTTGCGCGGGTCCTCTGTGGTGATGTTTTTGGTGGCTGCTATCGCGGGTAAACTGGTGCTGTGGGCTGTTTACACCAGCTTGTGAATGGGGAGGTATATTTATCACAACTTTGGCTGCGATAAAGTGCCGTTAATTCGGCGATGGCTCCTTGTGAATATGCCCCTATATTTCATCGTTTGGGTAGTGTTATATGAATCCTAACTAGAGTTTGCAGCTAGTTTGACTTTATTCTGCCGTCTCTTCAATATCTTTAAGCAGCAGCATTGTGCTCTTTGTCATTAAACTTGCCTCAATAAGCTCAAATCACATGGTCGCTGTACGTCTTTCCATATTGGTCACCTTTTCTTTTGACAAAATCTGCTCCACATTTTCACTTCACATGGACCTCAGCTATGGTCAAAGGGAGGCTCACAGTTAGGGAATGGTGGTAGGATATTGGACACCACTGAGGTGGCCGATGTCCAGGACAACAAGCCTAACCATTTGTGAAAGGTTGAAACACCTAGAAGCAATCCCTTCAGGGAGAAGGAAGAAGAAAGGAATTCTTTCTTAAGCACTGGAAAATATTTCGTCATTCTTGCATTAGGCTCTTTTAAGGAAAGTCATTTTAAAAAAGAAAAATGCAACAACAATAATTGATTGACAGAATGCAGAACAATGTCGTACATTCACCCCAGTACAGAGATCTGGGCCTAAATCCATGGTTTTTTTGCTCACCATGCCATTCCAGTTTGGACCCAGCCATATGCAAATTAGTCTTGACCCTGCGCCCAATGGGAACAGTCCAGCCCGAACTGCCTGGCCAGGTCCTCCCTCAACTGGAAACAAACATCCTAGGACCGGTTTCAGGCTTTCAGCCCTCATCATCCAGGATAGCTTGACTCCAGTGGCATGGAGAGCACGTGACCACGTCTGGGCATACCTGTCCCACTCGGGGTGACAAATGCAAAAACAACAATTGATGGACAGAATGCAGAACAATGTCGTACATTCACCCCAGTACAGAGATCAGTGCCTAAATCCATTGTTTTTTGTCTCACCATGCCATTCCAGTTTGGACCCAGCCATATGCAAATCAGTCTTAACCCTGCGCCCAATGGGAACAGTCCAGCCCGAACTGCCAGGGCAGGTCCTCCCTGGACTGGGAACAAGCATCCTAGGACCGGTTTCAGGCTTTCAGCCCTCATCAGCCAGGATAGCTTGACTCCAGTGGCATGGAGAGCACGGGACCCACGTCTGGGCATACCCGTCCCACTTGGGGTGACAAATGCAAAAACAACAATTGATGGACAGTATGCAGAACAATGTCGTACATTCACCCCAGTACAGAGATCTGGGCCTAAATCCATCGTTTTTTGCTCACCATGCCATTCCAGTTTGGACCCAGCCATATGCAAATCAGTCTTGACCCTGTGCCCAATGGGAACAGTCCAGCCCAAACTGCCAGGCCAGGTCCTCCCTGGACTGGAAACAAGCATCCTAGGACCGGTTTTGGGCTTTCAGCCCTCATCAGCCAGGATAGCTTGACTCCAGTGGCATGGAGAGCACGGGACCCACGTAAGGGCATACCCGTCCCACTCGGGGTGACAAATGAAAAAACAACAATTGATGGACAGAATGCAGAGCAATGTCATACATGCACCCCAGTACAGAGATCTGGGTCTAAATCCATCGTTTTTTTGCTCACCATGCCATTCCAGTTTGGACCCAGCCATATGCAAATCAGTCTTGACCCTGGGCCCAATGGGAACAGTCCAGCCCAAACTGCCAGGCCAGGTCCTCCATGGACTGGAAACAAGCATCCTAGGACCAGTTTCGGGCTTTCAGCCCTCATCAGCCAGGATAGCTTGACTCCAGTGGCATGGAGAGCACGGGACCCAAGTCTGGGCATACCCGTCCCACTCGGGGTGACAAATGCAAAAACAACAATTGATGGACAGAATGTAGAATAATGTCGTACATTCACCCCAGTACAGAGATCTGGGCCTAAATCTATCGTTTTTTTGCTCACCATGCCATTCCAGTTTGGACCCAGCCATATGCAAATCAGTCTTGACCCCTGCGCCCAATGGGAACAGTCCAGCCCGAAATGCCAGGCCAGGTCCTCCCTGGACTGGAAACAAGCATCCTAGGACCGGTTTCGGGCTTTCACCCCTCATCAGCTAGTATAGCTTGACTCCAGTGGCATGGAGAGCACGGGACCCACGTAAGGGCATACCCGTCCCACTCGGGGTGACAAATGAAAAAACAACAATTGATGGACAGAATGCAGAGCAATGTCATACATGCACCCCAGTACAGAGATCTGGGTCTAAATCCATCGTTTTTTTGCTCACCATGCCATTCCAGTTTGGACCCAGCCATATGCAAATCAGTCTTGACCCTGGGCCCAATGGGAACAGACCAGCCCAAACTGCCAGGCCAGGTCCTCCATGGACTGGAAACAAGCATCCTAGGACCAGTTTCGGGCTTTCAGCCCTCATCAGCCAGGATAGCTTGACTCCAGTGGCATGGAGAGCACGGGACCCAAGTCTGGGCATACCCGTCCCACTCGGGGTGACAAATGCAAAAACAACAATTGATGGACAGAATGTAGAATAATGTCGTACATTCACCCCAGTACAGAGATCTGGGCCTAAATCTATCGTTTTTTTGCTCACCATGCCATTCCAGTTTGGACCCAGCCATATGCAAATCAGTCTTGACCCTGCGCCCAATGGGAACAGTCCTGCCCAAACTGCCAGGCAAGGTCCTCCATGGACTGGAAACAAGCATCCTACGACCGGTTTCGGGCTTTCAGCCCTCATCAGCCAGGATAGCTTGACTCCAGTGGCATGGAGAGCACGGGACCCACGTCTGGGCATACCCGTCCCACTCGGGGTGACAAATGCAAAAACAACAATTGATGGACAGAATGCAGAACAATGTCGTTTATTCACCCCAGTACAGAGATCTGGGCCTAAATCCATCCTTTTTTTTCTCACCATGCCATTCAAGTTTGGACCCAGCCATATGCAAATCAGTCTTGACCCTGCGCCCATTGGGAACAGTCTAGCTCGAAATGCCAGGCCAGGTCCTCCCTGGACTGGAAACAAGCATCCTAGGACCAGTTTCGGGCTTTCACCCCTCATCAGCCAGGATAGCTTGACTCCAGTGGCATGGAGAGCATGGGACACACGTCTGGGCATACCCGTCCCACTCGGGGTGACAAATGCAAAAACAACAATTGATGGACAGAATGCAGAACAATGTCGTTTATTCACCCCAGTACAGAGATCTGGGCCTAAATCCATCGTTTTATTGCTCACCATGCCATTCCAGTTTGGACCCAGCCATATGCAAATCATTCTTGACCCTGCGCCCAGTGAGAACAGTCCAGTCCAAACTGCCAGGCCATGACCTCCCTGGACTGGAAACAAGCATCCTAGGACCGGTTTCGGCCTTTCAGCCCTCATCAGCCAGGATAGCTTGACTCCAGTGGCATGGAGAGCACGGGACCCACATCTGGGCATACCCGTCCCACTCGGGGTGACAAATGCAAAAACAACAATTGATGGACAGAATGCAGAACAATGTCGTACATTCACCCCAATACAGAGCTCTGGGCCTAAATCCATCCATCAAGCTGTGTCTGAACTGGGGTGGCAAAGTGAGCGAAAGAACGATGATGGATTAAACCCAGATCTGTGACTGGGGGTGAGTGTCTGAAAAATTTCAGCGCTCCGTCCATCACCTCCTTGTGTTTGCTTTGTTCGCCCTAAGTTGGCAGGGTATGCCCAGACATGGGTCCCTTGCTCACTTTGCCACTGGATTCAAGCTAGCCTGGCTGATTATTATTATTGCAGTTTATAAAGCGCACAGCTACCTCCAACGGAAGTGTCCCGGCGCTAGCGACAGATACCTTGAGGACGTGGGTTTAGGGACTGGACAGGGTTTTAAGTTTGGCTAAAGAGCCAAGTTTTTAAGGCCTTCCTGAACAGGAGTTCTGACTTCGCCTTCCGAAGGTGCTCCGGCATAGAGTTCCACAGGGAGGCGGTTTTCACAGAGAAAGCACGAACCCCAATCCTGGCTTTTTTGAAGCGCGGAATCACCAGTAAGTCCTGGTGATTTGACCTCAGAGATCTGATGAGGGCTGTTAACCCGAAACCGGTCCCAGGATGCTTGTTTCCGGTCCAGGGAAGAAATGGCTTGGCAGTTCGGGCTGGACTGTTCCCATGAGGCACAGTGTCAAGACTGATTTGAATATTGCTGTGTCTGAACTAGGGTGGCAAAGTGAGCTAAAGAACGATGATGGATTAAACCCAGATCTGTGACTGGGGGTGCGTGTCTGAAAAGTTTCAGCGCTCCGTCCATCATCTCCTTGTGTTTGTTTTATTTTAAAAAGAAGGCAGAGATTGACATCTTTGCCTGAACGTAGTTCTATTCTTTTCTTTTCACAAAGATTCTTGGTAGTAAACCTGGAAATGGTGTCTGGAAAAAATAGCAAATAAAATGTATTGTGATACCAAAATTTCATGTAAAAATATTGGGAAGTTAAAAATATTGAGGACAGAATTATTGAAGATAAGAAAAGAGAGCTCGATTATGATCAGACGAGCATATGACTGCCATTGCAGCGGTATTGGGACCGACCCACAAGTAGTCGGAGATCCCACCTGCCAAATTATGATGCCACCTACATGAAGGTGGTCGAATCATGGCTTTCTCCATTGCGGCTTGTGCTGTGGCCCGAAAAGAGCTGCAGCACAAGCCATAATGGAAAAAGAGATGTTTTTAAACATCCATTACCGTGTGCCAGGCACCACGTGGTGCCTGGCACATGGGGAATGGATGTTTGGGGGGGCAACACAGGTGCCCTCCAGGCCTCACAGTGGAGGCCCATGGGGGACGGGGGCCCTGCTAGGGGCCTCAAAGTCCCTTTCCGCCTGCCTTTCCATGGAGGTTGGACCACGATGGAAAGGCTGTTGGAGAGGAACATTGTAATCCCTACGGCAGTGCCTGCACAGGCACCACCCCGATTGTAGGGAATTATTATTATTAGGAATTATTGAAGATAAGAAAAGAGAGCTCGATTACGATCGGACGAGCGTACGAGCGTACGACTGCCATGGCAGCGGGATTGGGACCGACCCACAAGTAGTCGGCAATCCCACCCGCCAAATTATGATGCCACCTCCATGAAGGTGGTCGGAATCATGGCTTTTTCCATTGCAGCTTGTGCTGTGGCCCGAAAAGAGCTGCAGCACAAGCCGTAATGGAAAAAGAGATGTTTTTAAACATCCATTACCGTGTGCCAGGCACCATGTGATGTCTGGCACATGGGGTATGGATGTTTGGGGGGGCACCACAGGTCCCCCCCAGGCCTCACAGCGGAGGCCCATGGGGGACGGGGGCCCTGCTAGGAGCCCCCAAGTCCCTTTCCGACAGTCTTTCCATGGAGGTCGGACCACCATGGAAAGGCTGTTGGAAAGGAACATTGTAATCCCTACGGCAGTGCCTGCGCAGGCACCACCCCGATTGTAGGGAATATGTCCAACCTATGGCCGGACGGGCACCTTGAGCCCGTCGGAAGCGTCTGTCCATCACTCTGACCTATGTGGTCTGACTGACCGCATCATAATGCAGTGGATGGACCGCTCTGCTGGATGTCGGTCGGAGTGCTACCGACGGCCAGTCGGTAGCGGTCTGACCGCCATCCTAATGAGGCCCCTTGTTGTAAAAAACATCGTAGTATCTATTGTTGTATAGAATGTCATTTTTAAACTTATTTTATAAGTATTTTATTGCAGTGTGTTTTATTTTATGTGTTTGGTATTTTCTAATTAGTGTAGTTAGTAAAATAATTCATTAGTTTCTGAAAATTGTGAAATATTTATTTTAAGGGCCTGATTACAAGTTTGTTGGTCATGGTACCACCGTTGAAACGGTGTCAGAATCACCTCCACACTGTTTGCGGTCCGACCGCCCTATTACGATGCATGTGGTTCCATAGATGAAAGACCGCCACAGTCCCACCGCTGCCGCCAGAAAATCTTGACCGTGGGGGCAGTGGACTAAGCCAATCCATCTGTTGGAGGGTGGACTGCCAGTATTACCGTCGGCCCAAATACGATGTGCTTTCCCTCTGGCGTGGCTGTGGCGGTCCAACCACCACATCTGAGCTGGCGCAAAGGGAAGACTGAAGCTCACCTGTACTCAACTTCACACACCCTGTGCCACCATGGAACTGATCACACGCGTCTCGCTGCTGCTGTTCCTGCTTGATGACGACCAAAACCGACACCGTCATGGATGCAACCGACAGTAAGCTATACTCTTACCCATTTCCAGAGACTCCTCAGCAAATAAATGCCCCACCATGGACCTGGAAAAGGATTTGGGGTCCCTTAGGCAAACATATTTTGTGGGCCCCTGTTCGGAATTGTTTTCAATGTATGATCCAATTACAGCTCTATGATGCCCTCTTTGGCCAGGTCACTGACACTGCACAGGCACCCTCTACAAAATCAACATGTGTTTACATCTCATAATCAGGGATAGTGATGTGTGCATTAAATTGTGTCACACAACAGCATCTCCTCATCATTATCACAGTTGTTGATCTCTGTGACACCCTCACATTGCTCACATGCTAGGTGCTGTTGTGATATCAAAGATACATCTGTATTAGCAAGGGTCTGCGATGGGAATACCAGTGGAGACCAAACCAGAGCACTGCCTCCGATGGCTAGTTCCAAAACCCCAGAAACGGAAAATGGCTAATAAATTGCTACAATTAACCCTAGTACTTGCCAAACGTAGGGTAGCTATATGCTGGATGAGCACATGGGCCCGACATTAGAGAGCTGGGTAAAGGATGTGGGTGAATGGTCTCTTGTAGAAGAATTGCACATGAAAGCCTGTCGGAAGAATGAAAATCTAGTGGAGGACATTGCACTCTGGAGAGAGTCATGCAGGGAGCTTCTAAATCTAATGGGAAATGGTCAGAACGATGGTTCTGATAGTAGCAGCAAACGTAATGTTGTGAATTGTGTGTTGCCGTAATTATGTATGCTGTTACTCCCCACCATGTCATAGATAAACATGCAATATTGATGTGTACTTTGGACACAAACTGGAAACAAATGGATGGAGCTATGTTTTTGAAGACTCTGTATAACCGCTCAGTTAATGTTTTGAAAATTTAATAAATAAAGTAAAAAAAAAATACATCTGTATGGATGTGTCATGAAACTGAAACACACCTTCACTCCTAAATATCTGTAATGGACTCTCACACATCACCCACATTTAAAGGTAACATGAGGTAAATAGGATTCAAAATAATCAGTGTGAGAAGCATTCAAAGGTCACAATGTAAAGACTCTGTGTAGACTAGGTATGCCTCTACCAGGGGTACCCTTGAAAGGCTGGGGCCCTGGGCCACAGTCCACTTTGCACTTGCCTCAAAACCTCTATGTGCACAGGGCATGTGAATTGAAGTATATCAGGGACAACCAATAGCATAACCAAGTGCCATGCATATGTGGGAAATGTGTAAGTGCAAGTCATGAAAGCAAACACAGCAGTGACAGTATTTCTCAAACATTTAGATAAACCAGGTGTAAGGTACACACAAGAAAATGGACACATGTCCATAAAAATATCTACAAAAGGTATGACAATTTAACACCCTCCATGTGTGGATATATAAATATCTTACTTGCAAACATTAAACACATATCCAGCCTACATCATAGGGAGAAGTGAAAGCCTAATTATGTTGACATTGGCCAGGCCAAGCTGAAATACTTTCCATATGAAATACTACGAAATGCAATGTTAGCCACAAATGGAATTAATCCCACATATCCTCCCATTGAACATGTCCCTGTGGCCTGTGTAACTCCAGCACCGGTTGACGGTCAGATCATACTAACCACTTCAAATGGATCAGCAATCAGGGATGAAACAAACACAACTGTAGTCACACATCACAAAGTATGTAATAACATCAAATTGTTCAGACTAATGTGTTCTAAACAAAGCAAATGTTAAATTTTGCAAAAACAATTAGATGGAGTAAACCAAAGGACAGTGGCCAGTCCATTTTCACACTGTTTGGGTCAGCACACTGCTGTGCCACTAGACTTGCCCTTCGTGACACCGCCAGGGAATCTCCTCACAAAGGGGCATCTAGTGGGCAGTCCAGGCACCTCAATTATGTCACTTGGGAGGGGTGGGGTGGGTATTGAGAGGGGTGGGGTGGGTATTGGGAGGGTTAGGTTCGGTTTTGGGAGGGGTGGTCCTGACTTTGGGAGGGGTCTCTTTGGTTTTGGAGTGGTTTTGGTCTTCTGAGGGGTATGCCTAGGTTTAGTGATGGAGGGGATTAGGTTTTTCAGGGGTGGATTGGGATGTGGAAGGGATGTGTTGGGGTGTGGAAGAGTTTCTTTTGACTTTGGAGGGGGGTTGGGTTTGACAGGGCTATGGGCAAGGGCAAATAACACACTTTCACAGGGAAAATGGACAGGATGTTCGGGAGGTAGTAGGGGTTGGGAGGTAGAGGGACTGGAAGTGTCACTTGTGGGTGGGTGTGTTGTTGGTGCAGGTGTCAGTGGATCTGATGTATCATGTTTGTGTTTTGTAGGTGTGTGTGAGTATGCGTTTGCGTTTTTTGGGGGTGAATGATGTGGATGTGCTGGGTATGTTGGGTGTTGTAGATGGGTCTGGTGGTGCAGGTGTGGTGTCTGGGGGAATATTGGAGGTGGTTGTTGGGTCTGGTGGTGCAGATGGGGTGTCTGGTGTAATGCTGGACGGAGTCCATGGGTCTGGTGTTGCAGGTAGGGTGTTGGGGAAATAGTGGGAGGGGTGGATGGGTCTGGTGGTGTGTGGGTGGTGTCTGGGGTAATGCTGGGGGTGGTGGATGGGTCTGTGGGTAGGAGTGTTGTATCAGGGGGAATTCTGGCTCTTGGGGGGTGGGTCTGTGGGTGCAGGTGTGGTTTCTGTGGATATGTTGGAGGGTGGTGGTAGTGAGGGGGATAGTATCAGGTTAGTGGTTAAGTGCTAGTGTGTTTCTCAGGCTGTTGAAGTGTGTGTGTGTGTATGTGTGTGTGTGCTTGGGACACGCATGGGAATAGGGAATATGGCTAAAAAAGAAGCAGGGCTGGAAGTTTGAGATGAGTGAAAAGCTGCAGTGAGGAAGGAGGCCAGAGCCTGAAAAGATCTCTGTAGGCCAGACATAGCACTGTGGATGCCTTTCAGGTAGGCCACCATCTGTTGCAGATGGCCGCCTTGCCCCTGGATGGCATTTAGTAGTGCCGTCTGACCCACAGAGATATTTCTCAGGGGGTCCCCTCACTCAGGGCAGGGAGGAAACAGGGACAGGGGTTGAGGTGCATGGAGCGGAGGAGATGGTTCCCCTCTTAGGGGAGCCGGCCCGGCCAACTGGGTGGAGAGCAACAGGGAGGGTGGAGATGGAAGGGGGGTGGCAGACAAGGATGGTGTGAGTACGGTCCTGTGTGTTCCGCTACCACTAGGGAGTGTCTACTGGAGGTTGACTTTGAAGATGATGATACTGAGTCTGTGTCCACCATGGCACTCCCATCCCCCTCTGGGCCACTTGCTCCCTCTGTGTTTGTGGTGTCACGATTGGAGCCCCTGTGGCCAGCTGCTTCCCAACAATGTTGGCCCTGTCTCCTCCACTTGCCTGGGATGATGCTGAAATTACATTTAAAATAGGTTTATTGGATGTGCCAGAACACACTTGACCAACAGCTTTGATCACAAAACATTAATAAAGTGTACAGAAGACTCCAGCTACAAGGTCCACTATAGTGGCTTCAACATTAGCATTGCACATGACCTGCTACATGACCTGTAAACAGATGCTCACAGTGAAGTCATAACCACAGATAGCTCCAGTTTCATGAGTGAAGTTGTCTGATCAAAGCAAACACAAGCAGATGATGGACGGAGCGCCAAAACTTTTCAGACACTCACTCCCAGTCACAGATCTGGGTTGAATCCATCATCATTCTTTAGCTCACTCTGCCACCCCAGTTCAGACCCAGCCATATGCAAATCAGTCTTGACCCTGTGCCTCATGTGAACAGTCCAGAACGAACTGCCAGGCCAGGTCTTCCCTGGACCGGAAACAAGCATCCTGGGACCGGTTTCGGGGAAACACCCCTCATCAGCCAGGCTAGCTTGAATCCAGTGGTATAGTGAGCAAGGGACCTACGTATGAGCATATCCTGCCAACTTAGGGCAAACAAAGCAAACAGAAGGAGATGATGGACGGAGTGCCGAAACTTTTCAGACACTCACCCCAAGTCACAGATGTGGGTTGAATCCATCATCGTTCTTTAGCTCACTCTGCCACCCCAGTTCAGACCCAGCCATATGCAAATTAGTCGCAAACACAAATTCCACTGTATTACTGAGTGTAGACACTCACTTATTCTATTCACAAGGATTTCTTGAGCGCGTGGCTACCCGGAGGGCTTCCAGCACTGTAACAACTTGATATTTTCTAGTTGAAGGTACTATTAGAACAGGAAAGTTTTTACAATTTCCTAAAATTTGCTTCAGAATTAGTTTGTCTTAGTTACAGAGGGATTGTGTTCCAAAGCGTAGGTGCCAGAAAGGCAAAGGATCTGCCGCCACTCCTGGTCCTCCTTATCATGGTAACTACAAGAAGATTTTCAGTATCAGAAAGCAGAATTCTTGCGGGCATACATGGGGTAAGAAGATTTTGGATCAATTTAGGACCTCTTATATATATTGCTTTGTGGGCCATGCACAGTACCTTAAATTGGATTCCTCTTAGATGCAGACAGCCAGTGAAGACTAGTTTGAACAGTGGTGGCATGTGGAGTGACATTTGGGGATTTTCAAAAGTATCCATGCAGTGGCATTTTGAACAACTTGGAGTGGACTTCGGGCTGCCTACTACAGTGAGTTCCTGCAGTTAAGTCTGGAAATGACTAAACCTTTTAATACTAATTTTCATAATGTTTCAGGAAGCCATCTAAGCTGTTTTTTGAGGGTTCTTCATATTCCAAAGCAAGTTAATGCTAATTTTCTGGCTTGGGTCGCCATCATCATTTTATCATCTATCCAGAAACCAAGGCTTTTTACTTCTGATTTAGGACAAGGGCGGTTCCCAAAGGGAGCAGGTCAGTTCATTTCCATCGATCTTGAGGGGTTGTTTCCCCCCCACCAGTACCTCGGTGAACATATGATCCCTACATTTCTGCATGTCACTCCCTGATGCATGTCACCAGTCAGTGAATGAACCTTGGCAAATCAACATGTGCAGTTTACATAACTGAATACTCCCACATCAGTGGCATGGACATTCACATTGTGAAAAGTTACTGTAAGTCTACCTGTTATATCCTTTGTTGCTTCATGAATTGGACCCGACTGATGACAATGAGTAATGACTTACTGTATGTGTGACTCACCTACCAATGTCTACACACTGTCTGTGGTAACACATATATACCCATCACAAATAACTACTTTCAAATACAGATTGGCCTACACTCACATTTGTGATGGAATCAGAAATCGACCTATGAAGACACGTAGATCATGTATGAAACAGTAGTACAGATGATACTACAATGAGGAAAGGAATATATGCCGAAATGTAGACAATGATACTAATGGCACCAATGATGTGTGCAATTACATGCTACTGTAGATTCCCCACTTACCAAGGGGAAGTATTGCTCAGTGACTGCCTCTAAAGTGCAGTATATGCTATGTCACATGTAATAGGGCCACCATCAAATGAGACACAGTAGTGAGGGAGCATTACCCCTGACACAATGAAGACAAGTGGCCTGTGTGGTACTATTGTCACCAATAAGTATAAAAAAACATGAGCTGATTAATCACTTTACTCAGTCATGTGTCTACTTAAGACAGTAAATTGGTAGTGGACTGGACTCTGCTGTGTTCCTGGTCAGAAAGACAATAGGCAAAGCACAACAGCATGCACCTACTATCAGACCTATACAAACACTAACTTTTCTTGTGCATCGCACATGGGCTACCCCCAATATTGGTGGGGAAATGACAGCCTGTAATACAAAAAGTTGTCAATATATCATGTAGGTCTCTGGCCGGGACTCATCCCCTTGTAGCTGCTTTTGGGCCCTCAACTGCCCATCAAGCTCTGGGTAGTATGCGGGCTATTAGGAGGGTCAGGGGCCGGCATGCGCCCCGTCCATATTGGGAGGACATCCCCAGCTGGACGTCTGTGATCTTTCGGGTCCAGCACCTTAGGTCCTCCCACCTTTGCTGTGACAGCGATGGATCCCCAGGGTCTGCACCTTCCGGGTGATGGCTCTCCAAATGGCTTGCTTCTGATGGGCGTTGACCTGTATGAATGCAGTAGATGAAGAAACAGATTGTAACTGTAAGTTTTAGGATACTTGTTTGGTTGATACACATTTTGTATACACCTAGCACAAGCATTAATCAATAGTTAAAATGTGTACGTCTCATATGCTAAGCACTACAAAGACATGAATACACCCTTTTGTAATCACCTGTTGATTCTCCGCAACCCTGGTCATGAGCTACACTGGCTAAACATCTTGTAGTCAAGGTCCATCCTACATGCACTGTGATGTGAGCTTCTATTAAACAAAACACACCATTGTGACCTTCTGAAGGATAAAGTCCTTGTACATGATTGTACAGACATCTTTACAGCCAGCCCCATTGACTTGATGCATACAGTCTGATACCATAGTATAGACTACATCCTACGACTTTGGTCACAAGAAAAGGGCTGGCATGTGTGTCACTGAGAGCTTCCTTTCTGGGGATGTATGGACATGTGGACTACTTAATGGGATATCTTACTAGATCTGATTGAGTTTGTGTGGTATGCACTGCCATCACAGGGCAAACCTTTCGCCATATGTGACACTGTTACTGGGATGACATCAACATACCATTGTACTTCTTGTTTGATTGGTTGAATGTAACAAAGCTGGTGATTCATATATCTAAATCTCTTCAGAAGTAACCAACTATCTGCACTGTTGATGTGTCACATGTGCAATAGGCCTGTACAGTGCAAGCATGACTTTTGGAAAAGTGACAACAGACCTGTAGGGGTAGGGGGCTTGACATAAGTAAATGAAACACATTGGCAATGTGGGTCAGTGGAAAGAAGTATCAGGCCAGGGGGCTACCTCAGTCACTATTCCAAATGTAGTGCATGTAAAAGCAATCAGGGCTAATATTGGTTCAGAAAACACATTCGGGAACATCCAAGGATCTGCAGGTCTACAGGGAGATTACTCTGTGCATCACTTATATTGCTACAGCAACTCTGCACCAGCCTGGGCCATGGCCCAGACTGGGCACAACTCAATGTCAGTGCTTGCACTCTGCAGGCTGAGCATACTGATCCCACATGAACATCACATTTCCACCTCTTCGATATCTAAAAGTACCTCTTGTGGCCATCCAATATGTGACCTCAAGGTTGTGTGGCACTCTGAAGGGGTCTGTGAGGTATAGTTAGCTCTCAGACAATAGTTTGGCAAGGCCTGGTGTGGGCTGAGTGCTATGTAGGACTGTACATATATAGCTAACATCATCCTCAACTACTTCTTACAGTATACATACACAGCTCATGCTGTAAAGCCTATACATATCTTTGCACATTTACCATGATCTCATTAGGAAATATATCATAGGTACCATGAAATGTATACATGCATAGATATGTGCATTCAACACAAGTAGGATCCAGGGCTTATCACACATCATACATCACAATGGTGATGTTAAGTACACAAAGTACACTACTCCACAATCCACTACATGATTGTCCAATGTAGGGACCACAAAATGTTACAACAGTAATCTGAATTCACTCTGGTACTTAGAGGCACATTTTAGCCTGTTGGAATGGAAAGGATGGAGTTGAACAGAGTAAAATATGTATGTGAGATAGTTACCTGTCCCTCTGGTGAGCTATACAGTTGGGCTTTCAGGGGAAGTACTTCTTCAACCACTTTCTCTAGCTCCTCTGGAGAGAAGGCAGGGGCTTTTTAATCTGCTTGGCCTGGTATGATTGCTCCCAGAGGTAACAAACATCAGCTAAAATGGAGGAGATGTTGATAGCAGCAGTGTGAAGAGGAAGTGAGTTATTTTTCAAAGCACGGCGTACATGTACGCCATGTACGAGATCATCAGCATAGACGGACACAGGCATTGAGCCGTGACTGTCACAATCACCAACGTTAGCCTATCGTTGCGTCGGCCGTGAATGAAACCGCCCACCACGTGGGTGACTTTCGCCGGCAGAGGCAGGTTCTGAATGTCCAATGTGCAAGTTCAGGCATCTGCCATTTTAGAGGTTGGAACTACAGTATTGGTGACTGTTAAGTGCGTCACCACTACTACGAATAAGTTGTAACATGTTTATAGATGTATTACTCCATTGTTCTGTAATTTCCTTTGCACAAACATCAGTGTAATGCATTACTGTGCATAAACGCTATATTACTGCGGCGAACTCTAAACCGCCTGTGACAGTAATTTGTGAGAACAATTCAAACTTTACAATATTAGGGTGCTCAAGATACATTTCTGGATGTATAATATGCACATTTCTGTGACAGACACTTGTGAAGACCACAATGGGGTTTATAGGTGGATGTTGGACAGTAGACAGTTATTATGTGAATTATCTGTAATGCTTTCTGAAACAGTTATGTTTTGTCACACGACTTTTGGCTTACTCTTCAAATACGTTACTATGGACACTGAGACCAATGTTCAACATTGTTTTCACTCCACACATATAGGTACCCTGTAAGAGGGAGAAAATGACAGCCTCCAGTGTACCGCCCATTTCCAGACCTTCAGACCATGTAAGAAAGGGATGTCATCAAGACGTTTTGTTTGAATAGACAAACAATACAGGATTTATGTCATCATTGGAGCCTGATCTCCTTCCTCAAAACACTAATCCCACATGTATCCCTCCTACTGTGAGACTTATGGCAGTATTGAATTTTCTGGCCACAGGTTCCTTTCAAACATTGTGGCTATATCTGGCGTTATGTCACAATCAATGCTCCGTGGCTTACTACAAGATGTGCTTTCAGCAATGATGAGACACATTGACAGCTACATCCAGTTCCCCAGACGTGAAGATTTACCCAACATGAAGGTTGACTTCCATAGATTTGGTCGCATCCCACTTTGTAGCCATTGATGGCACCCATATTGCCTTAGTAACACCACAAGCCAGGGAAGAGTTTTACTGTAACAGGAAACACTTCCATTCTATGAAAGTGCCAGTTGTCCACTTACCAGATTTGTACATATGAAATGTCTGTGGCCAGTTCCCAGGATCAGCCCATCATTCCTTCGTACTGCGGAACAGCTCCATGTCCCAACTGATGTTACAACTACCACCGGAGAGGGCCTGGCTTGTTGGTAAGTTTGATCTGTCCTAACTTGTGTGGGTGATGTGAGGTAGTGAGATTAGAAAGTGTGTAACTTACTGTTGCACTTATGTCTGTCTTCCATCTAGGAAGCTCAGCGTATCCAACCGTCCATGGTTGTTGGTACAGCTAAGGAACCCAACTACACCAGAGGAAGTCCGCTTCAATGAGGCCCATGGACGAACACAGCGGCCTGTGGAGCGGGCTATTTGGCTCCTGACGGCAAGATTCAGATGTCTGGACAAGACTGAAGGAGCCCTCCTCTACTCACCCAGGAAGGTGTGTTAAATCACCATGGCCTGCTCTATTCCCCAAAACATTGCCCTGCGATGGAGCATACCTTATATTGCAAAGGATGAAGACCATGAAGTGCCACCGGGTGTGGATCCTGAAATGCCAAATGATGATGATAGTGGTGAAGAGGAAGGAGCTGACGTATCAAGATCCATCAACAACTTCTTCTCATGTGTGTGGATATGTTGTGAGATGCCATGGCTTTGACTATTTAAGCAACTATTGTGATGATGCGAGGAGTATGTTTAGGAAAAATATTAGGAAGCTAAAGCTCTGGCAAATTCTGGTGAAAGGTGTTTGTTGAGGAAGGTTTTGAAACATGCTTATTTTGTTAGTGTTGCTTTGTTTAGCTTAGATTCTTGTCATGGACTGTGTTCTCCAGAAGTTGACTATGTGAATTGTGTCATATGTATGATTTCATAGCTAATCTCTTTGTTTTGATCTGTCTTTGGTACCTTCCCCATGGCATCTTCACTTGGACATTTCAACATTGTGACATTAGCAGGTATATGATGCTGTTTGGATGTACGAAGTGGACATGGATTGTTCCTGGGAATGTCTGTCACAGAATTTGGGAGTGCAAAACCTGTACCAAGACAGCTTGCACAGCGATAGGATGAAAGTTAAGAGCAATCCATTGAACTTGTTCCTTGTTGTGTGGTGGTCCTAATACAATATATGTGCCATAATGTGCTTGTTAGAAATGGGATCTCTGGTTGGCTATGGCTTGCGCCAAAGCCAGGCAGAGACCACCACTCTAGTCAGGGCGAGGGAGTTACACGCCAAAGATAACCCCTGCTCACCCCCTTGGTAGCTTGGCACGAGCAGTCAGGCTTATCCCGGTGGCAATGTGTAAAGCATTTGCGCAACACACACACAGCAACAACATACTAGGCACACCACAAAAGGAACTCCACACAAGGTTATATATAAAAATAGCCTTTGTATTATCATAAAACACATTAGAATAGTACTCACATTATATACACTGTGCCAACTGGCACTGGGCAATATTTACAGGGGATTATATACACATGACAGGGCCACATGGACCACTGTCAGAACCATCACAAAGTGAACGTAGTAAATGTAGAACTTATAATAAAGGTAGGACAAATTGTAGATGTAGAATACAACCAGTACTTCCTGGCAAAACCTTGTACTCAGCATCACCCTGCAATCATAAATCATACTATGCAGTCATCATCACATTAGGCGTGAAATCTATTCTGCGCCAACCTCCTGACCTAAATGCATGAGTTAATAACTTCCTAGCGTAAATCACAGTATGCCATTAATCCTGAGGAACATAAACCACATTATGTCATAACCTCATCAGCATAAACACATTATATAATCATCTCACCAGTCTAAGCGCATTAGACAATATCCTCCTAAGCATAACGCATATTAGGGGCCTAAAATACAGGAGAGAATATCTCACTAGCATAACCACAGTATGCAAATAACCTCATAATCATAATTACATTAGAGGTATAAAACAGGGTGCGTAAATCATACTACATGAATTACATTTCCTAGCACCCAAAATCACATTAGCACATGAATCACATTAGGGCCTGGCGCCCTATAAACCTCACATTCCCCTTGGGCCAACTGGCCGTCTAAAGGGGCTCAAATGCCCTATGTCCAAGAGTCAGGGCTGCTGCCTAAGCAGCGAAAGTCAAGGGTGCGCCACTGCGCAAACCTAAACGTAGCAGCTGCCCACTACTTGCTGGGCAGCTGGGAAGATATGGGGCAAAGGAGTGCGTCTCACTCCTAGCGCAAAATGGCCCCAAAGAACTGTGCGCCTAAACGGTGCAGCTGGCACTAATTGCTGCGCAGCTGTAAAAACTGTAGGCAGGGGCACTCCTGTCCCCAGAGTCCTCCACTAGGACTCTAAACTCAATGGTGCCCAAACGTTGCAGCTGCCCTCTGTCTGGTGGGGCAGCTGTGAATACACAAATAGGCCCTGGCACAACTGTACCCTTCTGGGCTCCGTACCCAAATCTTCATCGGTGCAGCTGCCCTCTGCAAACGGGGCAGCTGGGATATATCTCAGGAAGTAGGCATGGGCACCATGGGACCCCCTCTGGGGTCCAGGAACTCTTGTGCCCATTGTGGGAGCGGCCCGCAATGGCGGGACCGCCCGGGTACTACCAATGTGCACTTGGGGCCCCCACTGGGGCTCCTAACTCAACAAATGCTGCCTCACGATCGGCCCTACTCACCGGTCTCCTCCGGAATCGGGACAGGCACCGGGATCCTCTTCACTTCACCGGGGATCTTGGCAGAGTGCAGCCGGAGGGCCCCCACTCCTCGGGGACTCTCTCAGTCATAGCGGCTCTCACCGTGGGGCTCTCCCTTTACCATGGGAGCCCCGCCGAACTGCCGCAGCACTTCTCCGCATTGCCGGAACCTCTCTCTCCGTGCAGCGGGCGGAAGTGGAGCCCTCGAGGCTCCAAGACGTAGGCAGGCCCCGCCCACAGTCAGGCAGACGCGCCTGGCTTCCGGGTCGCCGTGCGATCGCGGCGGCCGTTTCTCTTGCGCGGTAATGAGGGGTAGGCTCCCTCGAAATTAAAATTAATAAGCGGGGTGGGCTCCCGCTTACCACAGGCATCATAATGCGGGGTGGGCACCCGCATAGAGAAATAAGCATAAAGCGGCAAAACGCGGGGTAGGCACCCGCGAAAAATGCGGTATAAGCGGGGTGGGCACCCGCAATTCAGGCATCACGGGGGAATCCCTTCGCTGGGGATTCCCTCAGCAAGGGCTGCAGCTCGACGCTGCGCAGCCCCCAGGCTCTCCCTCTCCTCTGGGGAAAGTCCAGGACAAAGCGCTCACATGGAGCAGAGGACAGTTAAAACGTCCTGAAGGTCCTGGAGGGAAATAAGGAAGCAGGCAAAGTCCAAGGAAGGGGTCAGGGGCAGAGCTGGGCCCAGGGGCCAGCACACAGGGTTCTCCAGCAGGGAGGCAGCCCCCATGGCGGTCCCTCCTGGGCCCCAGCAGCAGCAAGCCCCCCCCCCTCCAGTCAGGATCAGGAACTGAACATTTTCATGGGGTCACAGCCCCTTCTTTTATACAGCATTCTCCTTTGTGTCACAGCACAGGGTTTGGGGGAACCAGATACAACTGGTTTGGGGGAGCTTTGGAGCACTTTGTTTTGCTCAGCTCCTCTCTCCTTTCACAGGCCAGGCTAGGGACATCAGACGCACCACAGGGGGTGGAGCCAGCATTGTGGAGGGAAGGCACAGCCCTATTCAGGTCCCAGGTGCAACTCCTCCCTCCCATCTAGATGCAGATCTCCTATTCAGCCCTGCGCTGACTCATCCTGCCCCTCCTGGAGCCACACACACACCTCCCAGCCCCTGTCACTCACAAGCCAGACATGCAATTCACATCAGGCAGGCAGACACAGAGCACACATAAATGCCAACTTCTAAAAGTGGCATTTCTACACCAGTCATAATAAATCTGCACACACCATTGCGCAGCATTTATTCTCACAAATTCATACATACCAGACTTGACCACACTGCTCCTCTCATACCAGGAATTACCATTGACACACTCATCTTCAATGCATTCCTATGGGAGGGCAGGCCAAGCTTACTACACATACACAGAGAGCGCACGCACTTGGCACTGGACCACAGTGTCAAAGTGCCCAGAGGCCTAAAACCACTACCACTATGTCAGAGAAAAGGCAAAAAGATCAGGGGTGAACCTGCCAAAAAGGGCCAAGTCTAACACAACCCCCTTCCAGCCAAAACGCAGGGTAGACCAATCACCACCGTGATGGGCTTCCCTGCTTGGGGCGATAGAACACGGACGCGGGCCCGCACTGCAGGGACACCCTCCGGTTCTACACCACTCTGAACCCATGTGGTTCCCTCTGAAAAAGAACTCTCAGGCCCAACTAGGCTACCCCACTGGTACTCCCTAGTTGTCCATGGCTAGGACCAGGCCCTAGGCCACCCAGATGTCACTGGTCCTTGCCAATCCACAGAGTGGGGGGCAGTAACCCCTGGCACCTAATAGCCATTATCCACTCTCCCTCTCAGTGTATTTCCAAACTACCACCTGGGATCTAAACTCACTGGATGCACCGGGGTCAGAGGCGAGGACTCCCTCCCTCTGCACCCCCTTCCAGACTCCGATACCCTCCCAACTGGAGTGGTACCCCCTAGAAGGCAAACCGGCCAGGACACTGACTACAGTCGCCCTGCCGTCCAGATCCGGAAACACCGGCTACTGGCTCCCCAACCCAGGGACGTACCTCTTGGGTCAGATGCCCGGCGAACCAGGACTTCCTGAGGGTGACACATACCTAGCGTGTCGTGTGACAGTCTGCCTGGCACAGAGCTCATGACCTCCTGTCCCTCTGACAGTGCGTGAAGATGCCCCAGCAACCTGGCGCAGAGCTCACGACCTCCTGTCCCTCTGACAGTGCGTGAAGATGCCCCAGAACAGAAGTGGCGTCACCATGGCCAATCCTATGAGGCTCAGCCCTTCTGGCTGGCCCCTGACCCACTGGTTCTTCCACTGGGGACTCTTTCCCCCTCTCACCCCTCACTCTGGACTTCTGCCCCCTCCCAACTGGAGCGGTACTGCCAGACACTAGAACTGATGAAGGTCTGATTACAGGCACTCCCAGCTCACCTAACAAGGGAGATCCCCCTCGAAGAATGGTCCAACAGGACAGACTAGGCTCCCTACCTGGTGTTCCCTCTAAGAACCAACCAGTACTGGAGACTGAGGTGCGAGCACTTTGGGACACAGCCCAATCTCACTCCTTCTCCTGCGAGACAGGATGTGAGTCCCTACAACCTCCTCACTATAAGGTCACCTAGCTGGGCTACTCTGAACCACTTCCACCACTCTGGGTTGGAAGACACCTGCCCCATTCCTCTATTCTCACTCCCCAATGCAAGCTCCCTAGAATCAAAGAACTCACACACTCCAACGGATGCTGGCGCGACTCCGGAAAACAATTACGGGGCATGTTCTCTCTGACAAAACAGATTGAACAGCCCTTTAACACCATTTACCGTGCTAACCAATCACCCAAACGTCCAGTGCATCACAACAGTCATCCACACTCCCCCCACAAGACTGGTGAGACAGCATCTTACTGCCCCTGAAACACAACCTGTCCCCCTCTTAACCGGGAACCAGGTACCATACTATGGGAACTGGGAATGGGACTTCCTGCACTGGACTACATATTGCTGCCACCACTGGATCCCACCCTTACTGGGGAGATTCCAGAAAACTCACACTGCACTTAGGGGATAATCTACCCTCCCGAGCTAGTTACTCCATGCCAATTAAGTTACCACAGTAGGCCAACCCTAGAAATAGCAGACAGCACAGGGGCAGTAACTTCCTCCAGCTTGCGCTTGCAGGGCCACCCCAAAAGTAACAGTCTGCACAAGGGCAGTACAAAAACTCCTCCAGATTCTCTGGTTTCTGTCCTTGGCAGGACACCCAACTCATAGTGCAACATAAAACATATTTCAAAAAGAAATGACACTTAAAACAAACTCAGACACAATAATCCCCATATATGTGACTATCTAAAATGCAGAGCTTGTAGTGCTACCAGTTGTCGCTGCGGTATTGAGCAAACGCAAGTCCTATCCTCACCGCTGACAACCAATGTTAGAAATGGGATCTCTGGTTGGCTATGGCTTGCGCCAAAGCCAGGCAGAGACCACCACTCTAGTCAGGGCGAGGAGTTACACGCCAAAGATAACCCCTGCTCACCCCTTGGTAGCTTGGCACGAGCAGTCAGGCTTATCCCGGTGGCAATGTGTAAAGCATTTGCGCAACACACACACAGCAACAACATACTAGGCACACCACAAAAGGAACTCCACACAAGGTTATATATAAAAATAGCCTTTGTATTATCATAAAAACACATTAGAATAGTACTCACATTATATACACTGTGCCAACTGGCACTGGGCAATATTTACAGGGGATTATATACACATGACAGGGCCACATGGACCACTGTCAGAACCATCACAAAGTGAACGTAGTAAATGTAGAACTTATAATAAAGGTAGGACAAATTGTAGATGTAGAATACAACCAGTACTTCCTGGCAAAACCTTGTACTCAGCATCACCCTGCAATCATAAATCATACTATGCAGTCATCATCACATTAGGCGTGAAATCTATTCTGCGCCAACCTCCTGACCTAAATGCATGAGGTAATAACTTCCTAGCGTAAATCACAGTATGCCATTAATCCTGAGGAACATAAACCACATTATGTCATAACCTCATCAGCATAAACACATTATATAATCATCTCACCAGTCTAAGCGCATTAGACAATATCCTCCTAAGCATAACGCATATTAGGGGCCTAAAATACAGGAGAGAATATCTCACTAGCATAACCACAGTATGCAAATAACCTCATAATCTTAATTACATTAGAGGTATAAAACAGGGTGCGTAAATCATACTACATGAATTACATTTCCTAGCACCCAAAATCACATTAGCACATGAATCACATTAGGGCCTGGCGCCCTATAAACCTCACATTCCCCTTGGGCCAACTGGCCATCTAAAGGGGCTCAAATGCCCTATGTCCAAGAGTCAGGGCTGCTGCCTAAGCAGCGAAAGTCAAGGGTGCGCCACTGTGCAAACCTAAACGTAGCAGCTGCCCACTACTTGCTGGGCAGCTGGGAAGATATGGGGCAAAGGAGTGCGTCTCACTCCTAGCGCAAAATGGCCCCAAAGAACTGTGCGCCTAAACGGTGCAGCTGGCACTAACTGCTGCGCAGCTGTAAAAACTGTAGGCAGGGGCACTCCTGTCCCCAGAGTCCTCCACTAGGACTCTAAACTCAATGGTGCCCAAACGTTGCAGCTGCCCTCTGTCTGGTGGGGCAGCTGTGAATACACAAATAGGCCCTGGCACAACTGTACCCTTCTGGGCTCCGTACCCAAATCTTCATCGGTGCAGCTGCCCTCTGCAAACGGGGCAGCTGGGATATATCTCAGGAAGTAGGCATGGGCACCATGGGACCCCCTCTGGGGTCCAGGAACTCTTGTGCCCATTGTGGGAGCGGCCCGCAATGGCGGGACCGCCCGGGTACTACCAATGTGCACTTGGGGCCCCCACTGGGGCTCCTAACTCAACAAATGCTGCCTCACGATCGGCCCTACTCACCGGTCTCCTCCGGAATCGGGACAGGCCCCGGGATCCTCTTCACTTCACCGGGGATCTTGGCAGAGTGCAGCCGGAGGGCCCCCACTCCTCGGCGACTCTCTCAGTCATGGCGGCTGTCACCGCGGGGCTCTCCCTTTACCATGGGAGCCCCGCCGAACCGCCGCAGCACTTCTCCGCATTGCCGGAACCTCTCTCCCCGTGCAGCGGGCGGAAGTGGAGCCCTCGAGGCTCCAAGACGTAGGCAGGCCCCGCCCACAGTCAGGCAGACTCGCCTGGCTTCCGGGTCGCCGTGCGATCGCGGCGGCCGTTTCTTTTGCGCGGTAATGAGGGGTAGGCTCCCTCGAAATTAAAATTAATAAGCGGGGTGGGCTCCCGCTACCACAGGCATCATAATGCGGGGTGGGCACCCGCATAGAGAAATAAGCATAAAGCGGCAAAACGCGGGTAGGCACCCGCAAAAATGCGGTATAAGCGGGGTGGGCACCCGCAATTCAGGCATCACCGGGGAATCCCTTCGCTGGGGATTCCCTCAGCAAGGGCTGCAGCTCGACGCTGCGCAGCCCCCAGGCTCTCCCTCTCCTCTGGGGAAAGTCCAGGACAAAGCGCTCACAGGGCGCAGAGGACAGTTAAAACGTCCTGAAGGTCCTGGAGGGAAATAAGGAAGCAGGCAAAGTCCAAGGAAGGGGTCAGGGGCAGAGCTGGGCCCAGGGGCCAGCACACAGGGCCCTCCAGCAGGGAGGCAGCCCCCATGGCGGTCCCTCCTGGGCCCCAGCAGCAGCAAGCCCCCCCCCCTCCAGTCAGGATCAGGAACTGAACATTTTCATGGGGTCACAGCCCCTTCTTTTATACAGCATTCTCCTTTGTGTCACAGCACAGGGTTTGGGGGAACCAGATACAACTGGTTTGGGGGGAGCTTTGGAGCACTTTGTTTTGCTCAGCTCCTCTCTCCTTTCACAGGCCAGGCTAGGGACATCAGACGCACCACAGGGGGTGGAGCCAGCATTGTGGAGGGAAGGCACAGCCCTATTCAGGTCCCAGGTGCAACTCCTCCCTCCCATCTAGATGCAGATCTCCTATTCAGCCCTGCGCTGACTCATCCTGCCCCTCCTGGAGCCACACACACACCTCCCAGCCCCTGTCACTCACAAGCCAGACATGCAATTCACATCAGGCAGGCAGACACAGAGCACACATAAATGCCAACTTCTAAAAGTGGCATTTCTACACCAGTCATAATAAATCTGCACCCACCATTGCGCAGCATTTATTCTCACAAATTCATACATACCAGACTTGACCACACTGCTCCTCTCATACCAGGAATTACCATTGACACACTCATCCTCAATGCATTCCTATGGGAGGGCAGGCCAAGCTTACTACACATACACAGAGAGCGCACGCACTTGGCACTGGACCACAGTGTCAAAGTGCCCAGAGGCCTAAAACCACTACCACTATGTCAGAGAAAAGGCAAAAAGATCAGGGGTGAACCTGCCAAAAAGGGCCAAGTCCAACAGTGCTCCAACAAAATGTTGTCATGGGCGCAAATCATGCTAGTCTCCCTTCACATTGGCTAAATCCTCATTGTGTATAAACTGTATGTAGCCGTTGATGTGTCTCCTCGTTGCAGGCCAAAGTGGTGTGGCACACCACTAAAATTGTTTTGTGACATTCCACCAGATGAAGCAACACTGGATAGGAATGACCCTGTGATCAGAAACTGTTATACTGCCATGTGTTTGTTTATTGGTTTAAATGATATGGGATTCCTTTTGTGAGGTGGGTGATATGGCTACAGCTGATGACATAAACAAATTTTATTTTGCTTATTCTATAGGGAATTGTCTGAATAATCCCCTCCTTCCATGTTGTTAAAGTCTGCACCTGAAAATTTGATCACTGACAGAATATTTGAGTCATGTTTAATTTGCGTTGATTCTGGCATCATGCGAGCCTATCATTGGAACAATGGAATAAAGATGTTATAAGATAAGACACTTGTATGTATGTGTTGGTGTGCCATGGTTGTGATCCTGAGATAAACATTGTGTACATGCAACATATCCATTCTTACACAAGTAGCTTGTTTTGGCATTATAAAGTTCACATGGGAGTATATATATACATTGCTAGATGTGAGATTTACTACAGCAGACAATGAGTTTGTGACTTGTGTATTTATTAAAGTGGTAAAGGTGAAGAAATGCATTGTACAAAAACAAACATAGCAAAAAAAGTTACATAGTTGTAGATGCCAAATTGTCTGAAGTCCAAAGTCTAAAATACTACTCGAATCAGAAAGGGAAAAGTGTCCAGATATAGTCCACAGAATGAATGTGTTACACACACTGGAGGAAATTAATGTCATGGTTTCTTACTAGCAGTGGTGGGTGTCTTGCCATCTGCACCTCCTTGATTTTTGCATGAACGTCCCCACTTGCGACCACAGGGGTGATCTGCTCCTGCAGAGACAAAGGTGTCTGCAGGCGTGTCTTCATCTGACAGGGCCTACCTTTCTGTGGCTGCCACAGATGTGGATGGCCCGAATGCAGCTGGACCACAGGAAGAGGTAGATGGTAGTGGAAAAGCCCTGCTCAGGGTTGTGCTGATGTCCTGCAGCAGGCCCATGTTGGTGTTGAGGGAGGCCAGATCCTGGTGTATGTCCCTCTGCAGCTGCTTCATCTCCCACATTTCCATCAATACCTGACCCATCACGTCTTGGCTCTCAAGACTTGGTCGATGGTGGCCTGGGTGTGAGTGGCACTAGTGACCGCACTCAGTGGGCCCACAGTAGCCTTCCCAAGAACCATACCCCTACAGGCCTGGGCCATTGGCCAAGGGTGCACTCTCCCACTGGTTCCCCTGTGACTGGGCTCGTTATTGTCACCTCAGAATCCTAGACTGGGCTGTTGCGGCTGGATAGCTCACGGGTGGGGGGTCCCAGAGGGGGAGGTCACAGGGGGGTCACACGGGGGTCACGATTGCGGGAGGGAGCATAGTTAAAAAAATTAAATAATTAACTTACCTTGCCGCCAGGTCCTGCGTCTCTCCTCCTGCTCTCCTGCCTCCAACTTCAGAAACAGGAAGCAGGGAGCCAGGCTCCCTCCCCTAAGCCAATCATAGTACTGCAATGCAGCGTTGTGACACAGTGCTCAGCCATGGGCTGGAGGGGTGGGCATGTTCTCCATGCAGGCTGTAATGCAGCCTGCTTGGAGAACGGGGAAAGTGCGCATGATTGGTTGGGCGACCAAACAGTCATTGCACACTTAAGAGTGGGCAAACCACTCCTCCCCTGCCCTGCTCCCAGAGCACAGCAGCCCCACCGCCCACATAAAATGATAATAACTCAAAGGTATTATCATTTCACGTTTTTGTTTCTCCCACTGCTTGAAAGCAGTGGGCAACGCTCCTCCGCCATAGCGGAGGAGCCGCCACTGGCACTGGGAGGTACAAGATGGTAGTGACTGTGCTAGGTACACACCAGATGTGCCAGGATGGTCATCCACGTCCACATGTACAGGAGTGTTGTCATCACTGAGGGCTTCATCCGGGGGGGGAGTGGGAGTCTGTTCAGTGGCCAAGCTCTGCCCAGGTACTGTGCCAGATCGACCTGTTGTGAAATAGAGAACATTGTTATTAGTGGAATTGTGGTATCTCCGTCCACTTGTTTTGTAACACAGTATTTAGAGACCTAGGATAAACAAAATAGGTAGATATTACGGTTGTAATATATTTCCATGGTATTGAACTTGATAAACAGACATTTGAAGACATTCAAAGCCTGTACGTGAATTGAGCAGCTCATTAGATGTGCTGATATGCCTCGTTTTGGATTAAGAAATAAACATGACTTCTCCCAAACATTTAAGCCAACACAGTGGAGAAGTTACATGTGTATTTGACCAGTCCCAGGCCTAGTTGTGTACAATACAGGAGAACACACAACTTAGAGGCTGATTTCGATGGCATCTGGAAAGGCTCCGAACGGGATTCGGCTAATCCGATTCGGAACCTATGTTTCCGCTCGAATTGGACACATTTCCAAACAACCGATTACGATGAAAGGAAACCGTTCAGGCTGTTCGGAGCCAAATCGTACAGCTCTATGGACACGGTTTCCTAACGAGCGATTTTGATGACCGTTTTGGACAGTCGTTCAAATTGGTATGTTTGACACGAAACGGCTGTTGGAATCGGACTATGGGCCCGTAGCAGGCCCCCCTTCTCCAATAGACCTCCAGATGTGGCCCATGGGGTGCCCGCCACAGGGTGCAAGGTTTTCCCCAACCACCCTTTTTAGGTTGAGCCACTAGCGGCAGCACGCATGCGCTGCTCACTCTGCGAGGCATGCAGTAGTGGAGCATGGAGTGGAAGCTCAGTGGAAGCTCCGCCCACTCCGCCCATGTTTTTAATTGGCTTGTGTCATTGTCTTTCGTAAATGCTGCCTTCTGCTTGATTATGAGGCTTGTTAGTCCCTCCTTTTTATGGCCATGTCATCATTTGTACCCTCCCATGGCTACTGGCCCCTTTACTTCAAGTGTTATTTTACTTGTGTGGGAGCTCGCGTGGCTGGTTTCCGGCTGAAGGGGAGAAGGGCAGATCAAGTAGCATTTATGGCCGGCTTTAGCAAACTCGTTCTTTGGGGAAAGGGTGCACAGTTGAATTTGACAGTGATTTGTGGATTAAGTAGTAGCCTGGGGTGAAGCTCCGGAAAGAAGGGGGTGGGCAGGCTGCGGTTGAGGGTTTGCGCCGATGACCGTTGGAGTTGGGGCAAGCTTTAGCGCTTGGTTGCTCACAGTTCATGCTTCTGAGGGGTCAGTGGTAGGGAGTGTTGAAGATGGTGTTGTTTTCAGACTTCCACGCGGACTCCTGCGTGGTATCTCTGGTTGAGTTTCTGCTCCTGCAGTCTAGATTAAGTTTTGGAGCTTCACTACGGTCGACCGTAGGTCTGTAGTGCATATTGCTCTCAGAAGTAAAGAGTCCCAATCACAATGGCATTTGTGGGGGAGCCCTGAGGTTGTACCGCTAAGTTTGGTAGCTGTCTACTTTTAAGACCACTCATTGAAAGCGAACTCTTTGCTTGCTTGTGTGTGGTGTTGTATCTTTGAGGGCTGACTGTGGAGTGGGAGCACCTTCCATAGGTGCAGTGGCACTGGGGTCCAGAGGGCTGTCTGAGGGGCCCACTGAGCCCTTATTTCTGTGGCTGATAATTCATACAGCAGCTAGAGGGGACATTTCTTTCCTGTCATAGGGCCCATGCCACAGTGGCTACGCTACCATGCTTGCTGCTGCCCCCTCTCACCCCTGGGGTGCCTAGTATCCCAGGCCGCCCGCGCTCCCTTGTCTGAGATCACCTCTGCGCTATGCCCTTTGGTAAATGCATGCACAGACAGCGCTCTCACCCACAGATTACAGGGCTGAATACCCAGGCAGCTCTTGCACCAGCCTTTAATGACATGCCTGCCGGGCATCGCCGCGGGTCCAGCCTGCTTCTATGGGGGAGAGTGGGCTTGGAGAGGGGACTGCCTTTGGCGCAGAGCTCCCCACGCAACAGAACCAATATTGGGGCTCGTCCCTCACCTCACACAACCTGAGCCGAGCGTGCTGGTGGCGGGAGTCTGCTCAAAGAAACTATGATGGGCTGGTTAATAAAAGAACCATTTAAATCTAAGAATGTGCTCTTGATGTGTTTTCTTTTCAGTTAAGGCCAGCATGTCAGTAAAGACATTCTTGAAAAAAATCACAGGTAGACTTCTACATATTTTGCATAAAAATGTCATTGTTGCATCCTTCAAACGTAATCTGTGATCGGACGTAAATATTCATTTAAAGAGAAGACTGTTGGCTTTAAAGAGCGAGAAATCCGAGCTGTCAAACTTTCAGTGGGCCCTGACAGCAGGCGCTTGACAGGACTCTGATGTACCTGCCCCCACCCCCAGTGACACGACTCTGGTGTACCTGCCACCCATCCCCAGTGGCAGGACTCTGGTGTACCTGCCCCCCCACCCCCAGTGACAGGACTCTGGTGTACCTGCCCCCACTCCGAGTGACAGGACTCTGGTGTACCTGCTCCCCCACCCCCAGTGACAGGACTCTGGTGTACCTGCCCCCACCCTCAGTGACAGGACTCTGGTGTACCTGCTCCCCACCCCCAGTGACAGGACTCTGGTGTACCTGCCCCCCACCCCCAGTGACAGGACTCTGGTGTACCTGCCCCCACCCCCAGTGACAGGACTCTGGTGTACCTGCCCCTCACCCCCAGTGACGCGACTCTGGTGTACCTGCCCCTACCCCCAGTGACAGGACTCTGGTGTACCTGCCCCCACCCCCAGTGACAGGACTCTGGTGTACCTGCCCCTACCCCCAGTGACAGGACTCTGGTGTACCTGCCCCCACCCCCAGTGACACGACTCTGGTGTACCTGCCCCCACCCCCAGTGACAGGACTCTGGTGTACCTGCCCCTCACCCCCAGTGACGCGACTCTGGTGTACCTGCCCCTACCCCCAGTGACAGGACTCTGGTGTACCTGCCCCGACCCCCAGTGACAGGACTCTGGTGTACCTGCCCCCACCCCCAGTGACAGGACTCTGGTGTACCTGCCCCCACCCCCAGTGACAGGACTCTGGTGTACCTGCCCCCACCCCAAGTGACAGGACTCTGGTGTACCTGCCCCTACCCCCAGTGACAGGACTCTGGTGTACCTGCCCCCCACCCCCAGTGACAGGACTCTGGTGTACCTGCCCCCCACCCCCAGTGACAGGACTCTGGTGTACCTGCCCCCCACCCCCAGTCCACCGCAGTCTGTGCACCCGCTGCCATCTGCTTCACGTTGCCCTTGACAGGCAGATGACAGTACACGCTGCTGTCTAAATGCATTCAGGGAACAAGGATATGTGTGATAAATGAGGAGCCCCTGTCTGTCAGTGACAAAGTGCGCCGAGGTGGCGTGGCAGGAGGGCAGAGCGGCCAGTTATTCCCACAATATATTCTGACATTTTGGGGAATATATATGCCGTCTCTTAAAGGCGTCTCGGCATCAAATGTTCAGAAGCTGTGCTCTCCACGGTATACCAATCCTATGAATCACGGAGGCCGACCCCTGGAGCCGAATGCGGACTGCCATGCTAATGATAATGGGAGGCAGGGCATGTAAAGGGAAATCCTTACCGCTGGCTCTGTGGAAAGGTGGCTTCGTATAACGGGTGCCGGATTAGGGTGAAATGCCACGTTTTGGGGGAATTGTGCTGTCTGTTTAGGATGAGACACCGACAGCAGCCGGTAGAGGCGCTGTTGGGCTTCGGTTACCTCGCCTCCTGGTCAGAGACCACACACAGTGGACAGGGATGAGTGAATGGACTTTCTGCCAGATGTGAAGTTACATCTGTCAAAAGTCAGTATGATAAACAAAAAAAAACATTATTTATATAAACAAGGCACTCCCTTTTTTATGGCAACATATCTTTTTTAAGATACATCTAATGATAGCTTGTTTTTCATATAGGCTTCATACCGCTTTATTACTGTTTTAACCGCTGTAAATGACGTGGTGCTATTGCCCAATGTAATTGTCCTATTTACCGAACTAAGACGGTTGGGTGGTCCTTGGTGTGGCTGGAACCTGTGACCCGCAGACCAACTCGTGTCATAGCAGCGAACTTAACCCAAGCAGCCATCTACATTATGTTGGCTGTGTGTCTATAACCCTACAGTTTCGAGCAAGTAAATCAATGTATTTTAAAAAATAACTTACAACGATATTTTCCCTTCCAAGATTGCCCTTCAGTTTAATTAGAGTGCGGACATTTTCATTTTCAGAATCGTTGTTTGTCATTTAGCAGCTTTGTTGTATTTCGATTCATATTGCTCTAAAACCTGTAACAATGCTATTCATACTGAAGTATGCCATTCCATTCCAGCTCCTCTCTGCTGACCATATTTCTTAGCATTTTTAAATATTTTTTTATGATACTTTGTTTTTGCAAAAATCCAATCGTAGGCCTTTGCTCAACTTTTCTCCTCTCTTGCAAATAGATACCAGCTCTTGCAGGTCTGAAAATTTTAGAATTTTTAGGTGTCCTTCTAAATTTGAACAATCCTCTCCACCTGGCTCAGAATGTGAAGCTTCTTAAAGTGAATTCAGTCGGAAACCCAAAGTCATCCAAGGATCATGCCTGCTGCTTTAAACTGCTCCCAAAGAGCACAATAAAGAAATCAGTGTACGTCATGAAGGTTACATCTGACTGCGGCGAGTCGTGACTAGCACCCAGGCAACAGCGGCACATTGTTTCTATAGTCTGATTAAAGATCCTATGGTATATCGAAATATCGAAGGATACAGATATGATCAAGAAGCTACAATGGCGCTAGACACGTTCCTGATCTACTGGTTGTAATCCGCGGATCTCGAAGGGACCGCTTTCCTTCAGATAGAGGATCTGGTGTGCCATGAGTGAACCAGGACCAAGGCTTTTAATCTAAAGTGTGGAAACACTCAGCCATCGCTTAGGAGAATGACTGATGCTCTAGGAGAAGCTGGCCAAGTGCTTGAGTCCAAAATCCCTTCATTCAATCTTCTTAGCATTGGATTCTATCCATTCTTTATCAACCCATCATTTTATTATTAAAGAATGCCCTACTAAGTTTTCAGCATCTTTCTTGTCCTCGCCCGTGAGGGCGTAAACACAGCTGAGTCTCCCATGGCAGTGACCTTACCTTAGCAGGTGCAGGTACATGTATTGACTAAGTGCGAAGATGGGAGGGGCGTCCACAGATGGACAGCACACCTGGTAGTAGGTGCTTGGGACTTTAATTACTGTATTCCCAAACTGTGGATGTGGGCAAACCCCGGCATTTTTGTGTTGAACTGAAAGGCCTAACTGTCCGTTTCTTGCCGTTGTATGGTGAAGAAATAATTACACGCTGTTTTCAGTTGATCACTCATTACACGTTCACACAACAGTTACTCTGATTTGCGCCTTGGGCAGAGATGGTCTCTGGCTTCTGTCTTACTAGAAATGTTACAGCATTTTTCCACAGAACATACTGCTACCACATTATCAGACCACTCGTTAGGTAGTTTTTTAACTATAGCATCATGCATGTGCCGTAATTGCTTCCCGATTAATACATGCAAATGGAGCAGTCAATTGCAAGTGGCCTGTTATTAGTCATGCCATTTTAACATGTCTTTTGGTGTAGTTGCTTGTGATGTGTTCTGCTTATACACTGTGCTTTTGTACTGGTGGTGATTCAGGACCTGGTATGCAGGTCCTCTCTTTCAGGCTCTAATCTAGTGATTCGAGTGCTGTAGTATTCAGAGGAGTCTGTAGATATTTTGTAAGGGCTCTATATTGTTTTTGGCCAACCGCTCTACCTTTGGGCAGGTCACCTGACGCCACCCCACTCTCGTCTGCCTATGGAAGATCCGGGGAAATGTGAGAAACTGTAGAGCTGCCCCCCAGTACTTTGTGTCAGCTGACTGATGCACGCTCTGGGGCTGGTCGGGTACCACTGGTGAGGATCAGAGCTGCCCCCCAGTACTTTGTGTCAGCTGACTGATGCGCGCTCTGGGGCTGGTCGGGTACCACTGGTGAGGATCAGAGCTGCCCCCAGTACTTTGTGTCAGCTGACTGATGCGCGCTCTGGGGCTGGTCGGGTACCACTGGTGAGGATCAGAGCTGCCCCCAGTACTTTGTGTCAGCTGAATGATGTGCGCTCTGGGGCTGGTCGGGTACCACTGGTGAGGATCAGAGCTGCCCCCAGTACTTTGTGTCAGCTGACTGATGCACGCTCTGGGGCTGGTCGGGTACCACTGGTGAGGATCAGAGCTGCCCCCCAGTACTTTGTGTCAGCTGACTGATGCGCGCTCTGGGGCTGGTCGGGTACCACTGGTGAGGATCAGAGCTGCCCCCAGTACTTTGTGTCAGCTGACTGATGCGCGCTCTGGGGCTGGTCGGGTACCACTGGTGAGGATCAGAGCTGCCCCTCAGTACTTTGTGTCAGCTGACTGATGCGCGCTCTGGGGCTGGTCGGGTACCACTGGTGAGGATCAGAGCTGCCCCCAGTACTTTGTGTCAGCTGAATGATGCGCGCTCTGGGGCTGGTCGGGTACCACTGGTGAGGATCAGAGCTGCCCCCCCAGTACTTTGTGTCAGCTGACTGATGCGCGCTCTGGGGCTGGTCGGGTACCACTGGTGAGGATCAGAGCTGCCCCCCAGTACTTTGTGTCAGCTGACTGATGCGCGCTCTGGGGCTGGTCGGGTACCACTGGTGAGGATCAGAGCTGCCCCCAGTACTTTGTGTCAGCTGACTGATGCGCGCTCTGGGGCTGGTCGGGTACCACTGGTGAGGATCAGAGCTGCCCCCAGTACTTTGTGTCAGCTGACTGATGCGCGCTCTGGGGCTGGTCGGGTACCACTGGTGAGGATCAGAGCTGCCCCCAGTACTTTGTGTCAGCTGACTGATGCGCGCTCTGGGGCTGGTTGGGTACCACTGGTGAGGATCAGAGCTGCCCCCAGTACTTTGTGTCAGCTGAATGATGCGCGCTCTGGGGCTGGTCGGCTACTACTGGTGAGGATCAGAGCTGCCCCCCCAGTACTTTGTGTCAGCTGACTGATGCGCGCTCTGGGGCTGGTCGGGTACCACTGGTGAGGATCAGAACTGCCCCCCCAGTACTTTGTGTCAGCTGACTGATGCGCGCTCTGGGGGCTGGTCGGGTACCACTGGTGAGGATCAGAGCTGCCCCCCAGTACTTTGTGTCAGCTGACTGATGCGCGCTCTGGGGCTGGTCGGGTACCACTGGTGAGGATCAGAGCTGCCCCCAGTACTTTGTGTCAGCTGACTGATGCGCGCTCTGGGGCTGGTCGGGTACCACTGGTGAGGATCAGAGCTGCCCCCAGTACTTTGTGTCAGCTGAATGATGCGCGCTCTGGGGCTGGTCGGCTACTACTGGTGAGGATCAGAGCTGCCCCCCCAGTACTTTGTGTCAGCTGACTGATGCGCGCTCTGGGGCTGGTCGGGTACCACTGGTGAGGATCAGAACTGCCCCCCCCAGTACTTTGTGTCAGCTGACTGATGCGCGCTCCGGGACTGGTCGGGTACCACTGGTGAGGATCAGAGCTGCCCCCAGTACTTTGTGTCAGCTGAATGATGCGCGCTCTGGGGCTGGTCGGCTACTACTGGTGAGGATCAGAGCTGCCCCCCCAGTACTTTGTGTCAGCTGACTGATGCGCGCTCTGGGGCTGGTCGGGTACCACTGGTGAGGATCAGAACTGCCCCCCCCAGTACTTTGTGTCAGCTGACTGATGCGCGCTCTGGGGCTGGTCGGGTACCACTGGTGAGGATCAGAGCTGCCCCCCAGTACTTTGTGTCAGCTGACTGATGCGCGCTCTGGGGCTGGTCGGGTACCACTGGTGAGGATCAGAGCTGCCCCCCAGTACTTTCTGTCAGCTGACTGATGCACGCTCTGGGGCTGGTCGGTTACCACTGGTGAGGATCAGAGCTGCCCCCCAGTACTTTGTGTCAGCTGACTGATGCGCGCTCTGGGGCTGGTCGGGTACCACTGGTGAGGATCAGAGCTGCCCCCAGTACTTTGTGTCAGCTGACTGATGGGCGCTCTGGGGCTGGTCGGGTACCACTGGTGATTGTCAGAGCTGCCCCCAATACTTTGTGTCAGCTGACTGATGCACGCTCTGGGGCTACTTGGGGCCCCTGGTGAGGGTCAGAGTTGCTGGGCTGGTTGTGTACCACTGGTGAGGATCAGAGCTGCCCCCCAGTACTTTGTGTCAGCTGACTGATGTGCGCCCTGGGGCTGCTTGGGTGCCACTGGTGAGGATGCGCGCTCTGGGGCTGCCCGGGTACCACTGGTGAGGATCAGAGCTGCCCCCCAGTACTTTGTGTCAGCTGACTGATGCGCGCTCCGGGACTGGTCGGGTACCACTGGTGAGGTTCAGAGCTGCCCCCTAGTACTTTGTGTCAGCTGATTTATGCATGCTCAGGGGCTGGTCGGGTACCACTGGTGAGGATCAGAGCTGTCCCCCAGTACTTTGTGTCAGCTGACTGATGCGCGCTCTGGGGCTGGTCGGGTGCCACTGGTGAGGATCAGAGCTGCCCCCCAGTACTTTGTGTCAGCTGACTGATGCGCGCTCTGGGGCTGGTCGGGTGCCACTGGTGAGGATCAGAGCTGCCCCCCAGTACTTTGTGTCAGCTGACTGATGCGCGCTCTGGGGCTGGTCGGGTACCACTGGTGAGGATCAGTGCTGCCCCCCAGTACTTTGTGTCAGCTGACTGATGCGCGCTCTGGGGCTGGTCGGGTGCCACTGGTGAGGATCAGAGCTGCCCCCAGTACTTTGTGTCAGCTGACTGATGCGCGCTCTGGGGCTGGTCGGGTGCCACTGGTGAGGATCAGAGCTGCCCCCCAGTACTTTGTGTCAGCTGACTGATGGGCGCTCTGGGGCTGGTCGGGTACCACTGGTGAAGATCAGAGCTGCCCCCCAGTACTTTGTGTCAGCTGACTGATGCCCGCTCCGGGACTGGTCGGGTACCACTGGTGAGGATCAGAGCTGCTCCACCACCTCTAGTGGATTCATACAATGGTTGATTTGCTTTAAGCACACAGTAGCCCTGATCATGGGTTGATTGGAAGTCTGTGATCCCCCCCCCTTCATAAATCCCTGTTTGCACAGGGATCAGAATTATGGGAGTTGGGTGGTGTTTGTCACATCTGGCAAGGATCAGGTGTGCTAATTAGCTTACCGTTTGTTAAATTTCAGCACGCTGCAAGTACCAGAATTTAGCAGGGGTAAAGACTGGTATTTACAATGCCATGTGGATTTTGCTGCACTATGCACCCAAATCCGCATTTTATTCCCCCCAAAAACTAATAATGGGTGCTGTTTGTCACACCTAATAAACATTGTACCCAGGGTATCATTATGTATCTGGTGCGATGAAAAGCACCTGGATTGCAACAAACTCTGAATCGGGACTAAAGTTGATTAATGGGGCCATTCATAATGATGTCACAATAGGTTTTAAAACCAAGTCTGACATCAGTCGAGCATTCTGGAGTTCTGTTGTTGATACTCATTGGAGATGCAAGACTGGGTAAAGAACTGTATTTTCCCTCTTCAGTGGATGGCTCCATGGATGAAGGTAATTTGGGCAGGTACACCACCACTGCGCTACTAATTGTTAGACCTATTTCTAACCGATTTGGGGCAGAAGATGCTCCTCATAGTTTGCCAACGGTACTTGTTTTGACACAGAGTAACAATCTTATAGATGTATCAATATATGTATTGAAAACAAAATGAATGCATTGTGTATACAGTAGTGTTGTTGTAATTGACGCGTTTCCTGCATGTTTGTCCTCTGCCAGTAGGGACCTACGGCTGGTGCTAATGCTGCTCCAATGTGGCTTTCTGCAATTTACAAGTATGTAGCTATTCAGGGGTTGGTGGGTTGCAAATCGACGTGTAGGTGAGGAGTCCAATAGGAAGTGTATCTTGTCAGCTGGAATGGGGTTATTTACAGGTTGAGTATCTAAGTGACAAAAAGTGATACGTTCTGTGGCATGGGAGCAGTGACACACACTTTTCAGAGAAGATCCTACTTGTTAAAATCTGCCCGACATCTCAAGGCAAGACACACCAATAGATGAGTGCTACAGGGCCATACTGATGGTAGAAATGTGCTACTCAAGCCACCATGCACTGCATCCCGTTCTGACCAACGAAAATGAAGTCCCTGTCCTAAGCTGAATTTCATCTTCATTCATATTCCTGCTGGGCCCATGAGAAAGCTTCTGCCTATTGTTACAAGTGACAAACCACCTGGACTGTCAATATAGATTGACAGCTGCTGCCTATTTACTGTTTTATTATGAAACCTAATTGCTAAACGAAGTTAATTAACTTCCGTCGACAGCTACGTTACATTTATTAAGCAAACTTCACCGTTTTCAACTATTAGGGTTCTCATTTCTATTAAACTGGATCTGCTCACTTCAGAGCGAGTTGAGAGTGAAGCACACTGCTGCCCCTATGGCTACTGTCTATCACTAGGTATACAGTAAATGAAAATGTTTGTATTTCCAGGTTCCCTATGGTACTGATCGCTTTATGTCACATGCTGGCATGCAGCATGAATATTTTTTTCTAGGCTTATTGCGTGAATAATTTCGAGCTATGTCGTTTTTAATGTTTCCATATTTAAACCACATACATCTTTTCTATTTCTAACATTATCTTTTTCCACTCACTGATTGAGCAATGTATTTCTCCCCCACACACTATACACATACCTTTTTAGGTCGAGCCTAGACACCGCGTGCACTGTCTGGAAGATCTGTTGAATGTACTTTGTGGGCTCTGGAGACCAGCCCCAGGACTTGTCTGCTTCCACTTTTGCTTAGGGACTATTTTTTCTTTTCAACTGCCTCTATTTAACGACCAGTAGAGGTCAGTAAAATACCAGAATTGCTTTCTGCTTAGGGACTTTCCTTTTTCATTTTTCTGGCATCTGCCTCTATTTAACTTTTTTTGATAGAAAACGACCAGCAGGGTCAGTAAAATACCAGAATCACTTTAGCATTCCCTAGATTCCAGGCCATAGAAACTTGTCTCCCACAAGCACCCGTACACAATAATATTTTTTTCAAATCTTGTATTTTCAATGATATGACCACCAAAGGCCCCAATTTTATATTAAAAACAGAGCTTTTGACTATACCATTTCCCGCTGATAGGCAATATTTTTTTCCATGTGCTCCCATACCTGGCGTGTTCCACAGTTTGGTGCTTACTTTCCCTCTATATGAAAGAACAGTAGATGTTTCAGCACCCAGGCTAATGTGCTGCATAGCTAAATACATATAAGGTCCCAAAGGTGAGACCAATTGCAGTGCAAATGCCTGTTTATTTGGGAAATCCTTTCCCTTCACTTTATTTCTTTATTTCTTCTAGATATTCCTGCGCTTGTAGTTCAGAGGTAAAGCTGCGTGTTGTGCCTCCGAAAATTATCTTAAGTCTGGCCGGGTTTTGCAGGAAGACCTCTAATCCAAGTTTCTGAAAAGGAGAGAAGAGTTGCCTTAGACACCACTGTCTTTCAACTGTTGCATGTGCGAAATCTGGGCGTACAAAGAACGAGACCCCATTGCTGATCTTTGGAGCATTAGGGTGGGCTTTATCAAATATCACTTGTCGTAACAGAAAGTTACCAATGAAAACCAACATTGCTCTAGGTTTTTCGTCACCGTTCTGCGTTTGTTTCCTCCTGAATAAAGGAAAGCAATGGGCCATCTGTATTTCCATATCCCAATCCCAGCTTATTTGTTCAGGAAATGCGTCCTTTTGGAGTTTTACTATATAACTTCTGGGGTTGTTTCCTTCTAGGCCTTCCGGTATCCCTAAGAAGCGCAGGTTATTTCTTCTCTGACGGTTTTCACAGTCTTCCAGTTTGGTCCTGACATCAATCATAGCCACGTCTTGTTCCATGCCTTGCGTCTTAATTGATTCCATATCAGCTTCCAGTGCCTCTTTCCCCATCTCAACCGAGGTCAAGCAATCCACAATTTCCCCACAGGTTTTGTTCAACTTGCGGATTCCAGTTTGGACTTTTTTGCGGCAATCCTGGCTCTGCGTCCTTCATTTCTGTTTTATTCCTGCATTTGCTGAATTGACGTTAAAATGGTCATTAGGGAAGGTTCTTCAGTTTCAGCCGGCTCGTCTCCTTTCTCGCTTTGGGGCCAAATCTGTGTGTCAGAGTAATCCCATTTGAGTTGTTTTCTAGTGCTTTTTTTAAGGCTTCCTTTCCTGCCTTTCTTTTTGTTCCTTGATTTTTTTTTTTGTGTTGATTGGGAGGAGGAGCTGGAGCTATTTTCTGAGGGAGATTCCCCGCTTGATGACCTGTCCTTCGGCTCTGACACCTCGGACTTTTCAGTTAATGAGTATAATTTTTCCACCCCATGGCCTTCTGGTGACAAGATTCCAGCTTGTGCGGCAGGTTTTTGGATGTTCCTGCGCATAGAGGTGTTGCCCAGGTCTTCGCTCTTACAGTTTCCTCCCCGTGGCCAGCCTCCTTGACGTAGATCCCATCTACCTTGGGTGTTGACTGGACCTGCTCTTCTAATCCTAGTTTTTTCCCTGTTAGTTTGTACATTAGGTTAACGGGGGAGGGGGTTCCCTGCTTGATTCCCAGCTGTACCTGTCAAGGAGCTCCTAGCTTCTTCTCCCCACTCCTCCAATCTCCTTCTCTTGCTGGATCTCCTCCATTTATGTCCAGTCGCCCCCTTCCTCCTGCATGTTAACTTTTTCCAGGGTGACCATTGATAGATTTGAAAACATTGAAGCGACCGTTGGCTGGGCAGGCCCCCCCTCTTCCTGCACTCCTGAGCTGGCAGCAGTTTGCTTTTTAGTACCGGCATCGCGTTTTGCCTTACCGGTCCCGCCGCGCTGCTTCAATTCCAGAGGAGCTCCATTGAAATCCGGTTGGCCGCCTCCTGTATGCACTTCGCTGTTGCCGGGGGCAGTCGAAACTCACCCTCTTGTCATTCTCCCACCTCTCAAAGCCATCCGGCGGGTCAGAGTTTTTCCTGATCTGCCACCAGGTATCCCGCTTATGTTGGAACAAATATTCCCCAAGTGTGGCCGCTGTAAGCCGCAGCACGAACTCCAGTGCCTCCCGCCACCAACTGCTTGCTGTGCTGTCCACCGACTCTCTCACGCTGTGCAGTCGCTCACGGAACCATCAATCCATAGAGGGAGATGGAGGAAACGGCGGCTGCAGTTAGTCTCCCACCATCTTTGCCCTCTCCTCCCAGGTTTGCTCGGACTCTCATTGTGCTCTATGGGAGCCTGTATACCGAACGCGTACACAGGCTCCCATAGCAAAAAGGGGTGGGTGGGGAAAAGCGTACACCCTGTGGCGGGCACCCCATGGTGCCCACCACACTGTGTATGCTTGGATTGGGGGGACCCATGGGCACCCCCTGCGACCAATTCGGAGTGCCCCGGGTGAAGGGGGGACTGCTACGGCCCCCCAAAGTCCGATTCCCACAGCCGTTTCCTCTCGCTGAGACCGAGTTGATACGGCTGTCCAAATCATGCATCGTACTCGCTTGTTCAGAATACGCGGCTCCATTGTGCGGCACGATTCGGGTGCCAACGAGTCGTATGGACAGGATCGGGTTCGGAAACGATTCGGTCGACGAGGACGAGATCCTCGTATCATACTTGGTCGTTCGGAACGGGGGACGATTCGCTCGCAAACGTAGGGGCCAAATCGGATTCACACGTTCCGGAACCCGTCTGGAGGCCTTCCTAACGACTTTGGAATCGGCCCCTAAGTAGCATGCTTCCTGCCGCCACAACTGAGCAACCCATTCATATTAACAGAACCAGCTCAGCACGCCATGACCAGAATATTTCCGATCCTGTCACACCAGACCCCACACCTTTCACATAGACAAAAGTATAACCCACATCATATCAACTAAGCACTCTTTAACCCCTTCGGCGCTCATGACGAGCTCAGCTCGTCATGCACTACGGTGGGCGTGTGCGTATGACGAGCTGAGCTCGTCACGATCCCGCCCACTTAATGCAACGCCCCGCACAGCGCGAAAATCGGCCGCGCACACAAGGGGTTAAAGCCGCCTAGTAATCCGATGAGCAGCGGAGCTCTTTATAGCCTTGCCATCGGTATGAAGCGCTATATACATTCTGCAATATTAACCCCTGAAGTAAAGGCATAATGACTTAATAATGGCGGAAGTAATGTCCAGTCGAAGTAGCAGTTAGTGACTGCCATAGCGGGACCGCACATACACAAATGAAGCGTTCGACGTTCAGCCAGTCACAGATCTTAGCACATTGTCCATTCGCCTGCTCTAATAAACCAAGGACAGTAATTTTCTTTTCTATATCAGAAAGTATTTATGTCTACATTGAATCACAAGTCTCATGAAACTGGCCACGCTTCCAAGTAACTTATGATGTTCTCTGACTCAGCGCTGTAAACTAACTTACCTAGTAAAGAGCTGGAGGGGAAAATATTTGCTCAAATAAGGAACACCTAAAACAGTGCACATGTGCAACGTTCTCAGTTACCTATTCAAAGAAAAAGTGTCTTGAGTCTGTGGGACGGACGGGTTAGGCATTTGCCTGTGGTAAATTAAGTGAACATACAACCCATACAAGACCACAGTGAAAAAAAGCAAGGGCCTCGGTCAATACAGCAATACAGAGCAGGCAGAATTTTTTTTTTTTTATTTAGTGCCCAGTCCGTGCTTATCCGCAGCATGCACAGAGATGCCTAAAAGTGATCTGTTCAGCCCTCATGGGCAAGGAGCGTGGAAGACGGCTTTTGTTTCTGTTGCTGGCGCCAGCTATAAGCAACGCTAAACCAGCAATGGCCAGATGGGAGGAGGAAGGAGAGGCCATCACACGCAGTAACAGTGTGATGGCCAACAACATTTTTATTTTAGTGACTGCAATGCCCATACGGGAGGTGGGAGGAGGGGACATCACTCGCTATACAGTGTGATAGCCAACAAAAAAGTTCTGTTAGTGAAAGCGCCAGGTAGGGAACTAAGCACACAAAAGAGGGACATTTACACAAATGCACCTATAACAAGCCAGCATTTCTGAATGCCACAGATAACAACCAATGACAATCGGTGGGTGTTCCAAAAGCCCACAGAAGAGATCCAACAGGTTTTGCAGACAGCACAAGCAATGTCGAGGCTCGACCTAGCTACGGGGGAAGCAACAATGATGAAGAGAAACAAACAATGATAAGGGAGGGAAGAAGCAATAATGAAGACACAATAGTGAGTGAGGGATGGTGGAAGCAACGACGTGGGAAGAGCGCCAGGGAGGAGAAAGCCTGCATATGCACTCGTATGGAGTGCTAGATAGCTCATTTTTAAAAGTTGCCATCTGAAGTGGGTAGCCAGTGGAAGGACACTGGCTACTAGCCACTGGCCAGTGACCGGAAGCTGTACTTAGGCCAAGCAGGAAGGCATTCAAACTGAAAGCAGATGACCTACTGACTGTTAGACCCAACAGCCTTATGGTGGTCTTCCCCCATCTTTTTGTCTGCCTTCCTCCATTTTCTGACCACGCTTATGCTGGTTTAACAACTCTGTGCACTTTCACACTGCTGACTAGCGCTAAAGTGCTTGTGCTCTCTTCCCTAGGCATGATAATATTGGCTTAACCTCAACTGGCATATTGAATGTACTTGTAAGTCCCTACTAAAGTGCACTTCATGTGCCCAGGGCCTGTAAATTAAATTAGTTGGATGTCTGAAAATGTCACTTTTAGAAAGATGACATTTTTTTACTTTAGCCATTCTGTGCCTACTGCCTTTCTCATAATACACACCTGGGGTGGGTGACAGCTAGGCTTTGTGCATTTCCGCCAGAGAGCCACACACAGAGGGAGCCTATGTGTGACTGATGGGCCATCTACGTCCTGATGGGCCATTCTAATGAGAATGGGAGGGAGAGGGTGACACCTACATCTGAATATTCTGTGTCCTGTACCCACACAAAAAGCTAGACATCCCCCTATAGTGAGTCTGGAGCCAGGGCAGGAAGGGAGGACCTCTGTGCACTTCAAAGATTTCTTTGAAGTCTCCCCCACTTCAAAGGCACAACTGGGTCTAAATACTGGACCTCTGACACCATGACTTCAGTACGCTTCTGGAGCTGTGACTACTCTTCCAGAAAGAAGAGCTGCTGTGCTGCTGGAAGGACTGCCACTCTGCTGGACTGCCACTTTAGTGGGTTCTTGCCTTGCTGTGATCTTGCTTTGCTGAGCTGCGCTGCTGTTTGTTATTCTCCTTCCTAGTTAAGAAAGACTGTACCTGTATCACTTGAACCCAGAGAAACTCCAAGGGCTTACTAGATTGTCTCCTGTTCTACGTTTGAGGGATATCAAAGAAGTCAACTACCTGCTTTTGTGCTCTACAAGCTGTGAGTCTGCCCTGCCAAGTGGTGCCACCCCAGACCTGGACCCTTGGATGTGAGGCCTAAGGTTCTACCACATCCAGAACCCACGCATCTTTATTGGAACTGGCGGAACTTTGCCTTTGCATGCCTTTGCATGAGTCGGAACCAGCGGATTCTCGCCACAGTTGTGTAAATAAAATCGATGCATCTCGTCCACTACATGGCCCAACATCGACGCATCACTTTGGCTACACCTCGCATATTCGTCGTTGATGCATCCCAATCAAGGTACTTTGGTTCAGTTAGCTCACATGGGTCCCTGTATCCGGCCCACGCTCCATCGCAGTCGGCCTGAACTTTTGACTTTGCCCCTGTCCAGTTCGATCAGATAACCCATTTAAGTGCTTATTGCTTCTAAGTGCTGTTTTGCATTTATTCCTCATTAATTCATATCTCTACTTCTACTTGTTGGATTTCTGTCGCTTTGGTCTTGTTTTACACATATAAAATTAAGTTCTATTTTACTAACCTGGTGTGGAGTCTTTTTGTGGTGTTTTCACTGTGTTACTGTTTGAAGTTTTGCACAAATACTTTACACATTGCCTCTTAGGTTAAGCCTGAGTGCTCTGTGAGCACAGGATAATTTAGGGTGTGTGATGACTTACACTGACTAGGATTGTGGTTCCTGCTTGGACAGGGTGCATACCTCTGCCAACTAGAAACCCAGGGGCTCATTTATGAAAAGCGATGCATCGCTGCGTGAAAACAGCGATGCATCACTTTTCATTGCGCCTTCCTTGCGACACCAATGATGCGTCATATTTACAGTATGATGCATCATGTCGCAAGGAGTTACAGATACGTCAGTATTTCTGACGTATCTGTAGGTGCAAAAATGACGCATTGCTGGAGTGTGTCACAAAAGTGACGCAACTCCAGCAATGTGTCCTTTCACATGGGGCAAGCCCCATGTGAAAGGGCCTATGTCAGTCTTACGCCTGCCATGAGGCAGGCGTAAGATATTGACGCATTAGGGTCAAGAAATGGCGCAGTGAAATCTTATAGATTTCACTGCGTCACTTCTACGACCCTTTCTTGCGTCGGAACGCCTCCCTGCATACATTATACCTGGCGCAGGTATAATGTGGCGCAGGTTTACAAAGTGACGCATCTACCTAGATGCATCACTTTGTAAATATAACGCACCATGGCGCATTTTTTACACTGCTGGTGCGTCACAAAAAGTGACGCAGCGTAAAAGTGACGCAAGGGCTCATAAATAAGCCCCCCAATTTCTAACATTAGTGATATACGGTGAGGATGGGACTTGTGTTTGTGCAGTGCCAAACAGTAACTAGGTGTACACTACCCATCCATATTCAAGACCATTTCAATTTTATTTTATTTCTCCGTGCTTTGGATTTTTAATATGTTTCCTCTACATCATGTCTCTGCCTGCTGGTTCTACATCTGGAGCCATGAAATTTGAGCTGGCCATTTGGACAACTACAAGGTGTCCCAGAATAAAGACGTATGCAAGGAGATGGGAGTTCCTACCATGGGTCCCACCAAGAAGGTGGAATTTCAAAAGGTGCTGAGGGCATGGGCAGAAGCCAGCTCTAAGGAGAGTGATTGATTGAGGGAGATTGAGAATGGCTCTTCAGAGGAACCACTTGCAGGGGCTGAGGATGACAACCCTGAATTTGAGCTCCCTGTGAGAGCAAGCAGTGTCTCTTCCTGTGGCCTATCCCCAGAGGAGCTGAGGGAAAGGAGGGAGGTGAAATAATTCAAACTGCAGATGGCCAAGTTACAAATGGAGGTTGAAGAGAAAAAGGCTGAAAGGGAGACCAAAGAGGCTGAGAGAGAATGGAAGGAAAAAAGGCTAAATGTGCCCTGGAGGTGAAAATGTTGTTGTTATCTCATAAGAGGAGCTTAAAAGAGCTCGAGATCCAAGACAGACAGGTAGACTCCAGCAGTGATGGTGGCAGCATATACCCAATGCATGAGGGAGACAAGAGGGTTTGTATACCCAAGGATTTGTTCCTGCTTATGTGGTGGGAGATGACATTGGTAAGTGGTTTATGTAGGAAGGTGGAATCTGACTATATGGTTGCCCCCACTTTTTTAATGGTGTTTTGCTGGTTTATGACTTAGTTGGACTGGGATCCTGCTATTCAGGGCCCCAGTCTATCTGCTTTCTCTGTAAAAAGGTTTCCATGTGCCTTAGGCACATCTCTGATTGGAATCTGGAGTGCCCTTATAAGTCCCTAGTATATGGTATACTATGTACCAAGGGCATAGGTACCTCAGAGGCCTGCCAGGGGCTGCAGCATGTATTATGCCACCCCTGGAAGGCCATCCAAACTGACACCACAGGTCTGCTACTGCAGCCTGGGTAAGGTGGTGCATGCACTCCTTACTGTGATATAGGTTACCTATATCACTAAATACATACACACATATAAACCTATAAGTCACTCCTAAGGCAGGCCTTATCAATCCTAAAGGCAGAGTGCATGGTTCCTATGTGAGAGGGTGCCCCTGCATGAGCAGGGCCCCTCTGCAGCGTTCGGAGACCATCTCTGATGCTGTTTGTAGTGCAGCCTGACCATATACTCTTAAGCGCATTATATCCTCGCGGTAAAATGCTAACTTTGGAATGGCTGCACCTAAACATGTCGTGTTTGGTGTCAAACATCTTGGAATACTACCCCCCGCCAATTCTGGCGGCGGGGGTAGCATTCCACCCTTCTAGAGGGAAAGACATGTTAACCCTGACTAACCCGGTAACTTCTCTCCAAAGCCCTGGCATCACAAAATGGATGCTGCTGCCACAGACACGAGTCTGGCCTCCTGCTGCTGGACGAAACTCCGGCAGGGGAGGCCTGGACAATAGGTTTCCTGTCCCAGGGAGGTGTGACCACCTCCCCAGACAGGATAATGTGTATTGGGGCTGGGCGGGAGCACCATCTGTGTGCTTTGAAGTCCTGCACTGGGGGCACATTTGGTGTCCCTGTGCATACCCCAGTTCAAACCGGATCAGGGGCTTGCAGCCCCTGCTTTGGCGCGAACTGGACAAAGGGAAAGGGGTGTAGCCACCCCTCTGCCCTGACCCACCCATAGGTGGGGCCACAGAGTAGTCCAACCCCTATTTTTAGAATAAAGGTAGGAACCCAGTCCTTAGGACTTTAGATTATACCTGGACGAAACTCTGAAACTGAATCCTGGACCTTCGACGCTCTACGACAAGATTAGAGGACTGAAGAATCTCCCTTGGGGTCAAGGAGTGACTCCCCTGCTTGGCAGGCACCAAAGAAGCATCTGTCCGGTTCGCATTTCTGAAGCTCCCGTCGGACGCCGAAGTCATCGCATCACCAGAGGTGGATTCTCAGACTTCCCCGAGGCTACCCTGAGTCCCCAGCAAAGCTGAGGCCCGTGGCTGTCGTGGGTGACTTGAGACCGTGACCCCTGGACACCAAGCACATTTGCAAGTGCACCATCTTCTGGGTCTCCCAAGAAGTCGTGCTTTGGGCTCCGAGTAGCCCTAGCCTCCAGCACCACCTGCACCGAAGATCACTGGCCCCCACTCCACGAGTGTCCTGTAAGCCAGCTCCACGTGCGGCGTCACGAGGCTCCTTCGCGGTCGCTAGCCTGTTGGCTAGTAGCCCTTAACGAAGGCCAATCCTTTTCCTTACTTGGCATCCTGGTTGCTCCAGGCCTGCCCTCACTTACCCTCGCTGGGTGAGTTCCACAGACCTTGCTGGTCTGCACCATCGACGATCTACATCTTCACTCGAGACTTGCCGTTGCCAAGGCTTGTTGGGTCCAATCCGGTCGCCGACACCTCAGCACTCGACAGACATCGTGTACCAGCCCGAATCCTGCTCCTGGTCGCCGACAACGCCTCCTGGACCTCGTGGCTGAAGAGTCAAGACGACCGTCAACGCACCTGAAGCACTCGACATCGGTGGGCATCTGTCCATCGCCTTCCTGGTCACTGGCTAGTGACCCAGACTCTGTCCCCTCTGCTTTCAGGTTCTTCAGAACTCCGATCCACTCTTGGATCCACCCGGACACTTTTCTCTTGGCCGCCAGCAGCACTTTGCAGCAGATCGCCATTCGAATCGACGACGAAACCCGACCCCGAAAGGCACCTATGCACCCGGCTTCCCTGGGTGAGGTAACACGAGTACTCCGGTGCTCCCGTGGGTAGAGACTCTTCAAAGTCCTAGATCTCAAAGGGTTTTGTCCTAGTCCTCTTTTAAGTGTCCCTTTCCTCTATTTTCCCGATCCCGACTTTCTCCATAGAAGTTAACGGCGTATCGCGGTTGTGTATTTACACTGCACGCGTCTCCCGTGGGTCCCCTGTGTCACTACCTTGGGTGGTTCCTTGTGGTCCAAGCACTTCTAGAGGCTCTAGGCCTAGTGTCTAGTTCAGTCGTGGTTCGCATACCACTTTATTGGTATATGGTTTGGTACGCCCCTAGGGCCCAAACGTGTATTTGTGCTATTACTGTGATTTAATATCTTATAACTTATGTATTTCGAACTCTAGCCTCATAAAGAGACTAGAGGGGTGTGTTTAGCAATAAATACATATATTTTGAATATATACCTGGTGTGGTGCTCTTTCATTTGGTCACTCAAGAGATTATAGACTGGTAAAACAAGCTGCTTTACATTCCTTCAAGACTTAGCCTGAAGGCTGCTCTCCATAGCTACCACTAGGATAGCTTTCAATAAGGTTGTCTTTAACCTATCTCCAATAAGGGGTTGTTTGGACTGGTGCAAGGTGCCCACTATAATTAGTGGACAGCATATGCCAGGCCAACTTCTCACATTGGTGTGCAGCGGGTGGGATTCCAGCTTGCTATTGTTTTACCAGATAATCTCAATTGAATTGATCAACTGAAAACCACTAAAGGTACCTAAGGTACATATAATTTAAGCTTAGAATACAGTAAGTTCTACTGAACTTAGAGTTGTGTGTTAAGGGATAGCACAACCCTTTCTACAACTCAAGAGAGTTTAGTAGGCCACACTAGAGTAGGTAGTGCATACACCACACCACACTAGTAATGTCTTTAAGGGCAGGATCCAAAGAATCCTTGCAGGAAGCCATTGAGCTTCCACCCTCCAAGTATGATACACTCCCATTCTTGGAATTGAGAGCTTTATGCAACTTGAGAAAAATAAGGACAGGCCAAAGCCCCACCACCCAACACCTCAAGGAGTTGTTGGTGGCTTATGACCTTAGTAAGCCTGTAGGGACTGAAGGGGTAGGAGCTGAGGGTGGGGCAGAAGAAGAGGAGGAGGCCAGGGGTACCAATACCCCCAGCCCCCCTCTGAAACTGGCCAGGAGGGTGACAATGACCCTGACCTGGAAAACCCAATCCCTCCTGTGGATGATGATGAGGATGATCAAGATGATGCCCTCTTTGTCCCCCCAGGAAGGATTAAGAGTGTGCCCAGGAAGTCTAGATCTCCTTCTCAGGAGTCTAACCACTCTGGCACCTCTATAGGGAGCTCTGTCTCCTCTCACAGGAGGGAATCCTCTCATGAGAGGAGAGCCAGACTGGTCCAGTATGAGGAAACTCAGCTGGAAATCAGAAAAAAGCAATTGGCTTTAGATAGGGAATCCCTAGATCTCCTTAGAGAGAGAAGAAAGTTGGGACTAGAGTCCCATGGTGGCAGCAATATCCCTAGAGATAGGGACAGGTCTTATGACCATAGAAACCTAAACAAGATTGTCCCTCCCTACCAGAGTGGGGATGACATCCACAAATGGATAACTGCACTGGAGAGGGCCTGTAAAGTTCAGAAGGTCCCCCAGAGGCAGTGGGCAGCAATCTTGTGGCTCTCCTTTGCAGACAAAGGTAGAGACAAGCTCCTCACTGTAAGAGAAGAGGATGCTGACAATTACACAGTCTTGAAGAGTGCTCTGATAGATGGGTTTGGCCTAACCACTGAACAGTATAGGTTGAAGTTCAGAGACACCCAAAAAGCTCAGACTCAAGACTGGGTTGATTTTGTAGATTGTGCTACAAAGGCTCTGGAAGGTTGGATACATGGCAACAAAGTGCATGACTTTTTAGGATTGTACAATTTGATTATGAGGGAGCAGATCCTTAATAATTGTCAAAACCAGCTTTTGCACCAGTATCTGGTGGACTCTGATCTGACCTCTCCCCAAGAATTGGGAAAGAAGGCAGACAAATGGGTCAGAACCAGAGTAAAAACTAGAAATCAGGGTGGTGACCAGAAGAAAGATTCTACTAAGTCCCAAGAGAAAGGTGGGGATAAATCTAAGGATAAGTCCCCTACAGGGCCCCAAAATTCCTCTTCTGGGGGTGGGTCCCAAACTCCTTCCTCTCCTGAAAAGAAACCATATTGCCATGTCTGTAAAAAGCCTGGGCACTGGAAAACTGATCCCAGTTGCCCCAGGATTGGCAATAAAGAAAATGTTCCTCCCACAACTACTACCACCCCTCCTGGTACTACCAGTAGTAATCCTCCAGTTGGGAGTAGTGCACCCAAAAAGTTAGGTGCTTTTGCAAGAGGAACAGAGGTGGGCCCTAGTTTAGACAGGGACCCCTCAACAGACTCCTCTGACTCTGATGGTGGTATAGGATTTGCCACCTTTACCATGGGTCCCATAGCATTGGGCAGGTACAGATTGGAGCCAATAATTAATGGTCAGAAAGCTGTGGCATTTAGGGACACAGGGGCTAGTGTCACCATGGTGGCAGGGAAACTAGTCCCCCTCACCAGCTTTTACCTGAGTTTAAATACCAGGTGACCAACATTGATGGTGTCAGAACAGATCACCCCATGGCCATAGTCAATCTCAGCTGGGAGGGGGTCACAGGCCCAAAAAGAGTGGCAGTGTCCCCAACCCTACCTGTAGATTGCCTGATGGGCAATGATCTGGAAATTTCAGCCTGGGCTGAAGTTGAACACCAAACCCATCTCAGGATGCTGGGCGTCCCTGTAAAGGTTAGTGGGGCTGTAATGGCCACAGCCCCAGCCCAAGAATTTGGAAAGATGGAGCCTGAAAGAATGGCCCACTCTCCCCCAAAAGAGAGCACAAGGGTTGAAGAAAAGTCTTCTTCCCTCCAGACAGTAGGTAAGGGTCAGCCTCCTCAGGGAACTGACCCTACCCCTAGTGAAGGAACTGCCCCAGAGGTAGTCAGGCCTGGCCTGGCCACACCCCTGATGGCAGAGGACCCTTCCAAGGTGGTACCCAGTCTGGAGCAGGTAACCTGCCCCTCTCTACCCTGCCTCAGCCAGCCCAGGGCTGCAGAGGTCAGGGAGGTCAGTGGACCCCCCAGGGCCCCCTGTCCAGAGGAACCCCCCATCAGCAGATTAGGGGCACCCAGTCTAGTAGCCCTAGCCAGGTGAAAACTCCTCTACACACTGAGGGATCCCCCATGCCTTTATGTAGGGACCTCCCCCAGAAGGACTCTGGTAGGCAAGGGCAAACCTGGGACCTGAAGGTTCCAAACCTGCCCTGTCCCTCCAGTAGTCCATCCAAAGGGACCCAACCCCCAGCTGTAGGCAGCCAAAGGTTGACCCTTAGAGCAAAGTGCAACTCAGTCATGGAAAGACAGGCATACATGGTGACCAGTGATCTGAGGAAACTGAGGCCAACATTCCTAGGGCCTCACTTCCCTACTCAGACACCTCACCAGCCTTGTACTTTACCTAAGCACACCACAGGTAGTGATTCCCCATGGTGGAGACCCTCTTATACCCTTAGGGTGAGGGATTGCTTAGTGGACCATAAGACAGGGGGCAACCATGCTAGTGCAGGTGCTTCCTTATATGACCACTTAGTCAATGAAGGCTCAACTGGCCAAGGTTAGCCTTATCTCCTTTCGTTTGGGGGGGTTATGTAGGAAGGTGGAATCTGACTATATGGTTGCCCCCACTTTTTTTATGGTGTTTTGCTGGTTTATGACTTAGTTGGACTGGGATCCTGCTATTCAGGGCCCCAGTCTATCTGCTTTCTCTGTAAAAAGGTTTCCATGTGCCTTAGGCACATCTCTGATTGGAATCTGGAGTGCCCTTATAAGTCCCTAGTATATGGTATACTATGTACCAAGGGCATAGGTACCTCAGAGGCCTGCCAGGGGCTGCAGCATGTATTATGCCACCCCTGGAAGGCCATCCAAACTGACACCACAGGTCTGCTACTGCAGCCTGGGTAAGGTGGTGCATGCACCCCTTACTGTGATATAGGTTACCTATATCACTAAATACATACACACATATAAACCTATAAGTCACTCCTAAGGCAGGCCTTATCAATCCTAAAGGCAGAGTGCATGGTTCCTATGTGAGAGGGTGCCCCTGCATGAGCAGGGCCCCTCTGCAGCGTTCGGAGACCATCTCTGATGCTGTTTGTAGTGCAGCCTGACCATATACTCTTAAGCGCATTATATCCTCGCGGTAAAATGCTAACTTTGGAATGGCTGCACCTAAACATGTCGTGTTTGGTGTCAAACATCTTGGAATACTACCCCCCGCCAATTCTGGCGGCGGGGGTAGCATTCCACCCTTCTAGAGGGAAAGACATGTTAACTCTGACTAACCCGGTAACTTCTCTCCAAAGCCCTGGCATCACAAAATGGATGCTGCTGCCACAGACACGAGTCTGGCCTCCTGCTGCTGGACGAAACTCCGGCAGGGGAGGCCTGGACAATAGGTTTCCTGTCCCAGGGAGGTGTGACCACCTCCCCAGACAGGATAATGTGTATTGGGGCTGGGCGGGAGCACCATCTGTGTGCTTTGAAGTCCTGCACTGGGGGCACATTTGGTGTCCCTGTGCATACCCCAGTTCAAACCGGATCAGGGGCTTGCAGCCCCTGCTTTGGCGCGAACTGGACAAAGGGAAAGGGGTGTAGCCACCCTCTGCCCTGACCCACCCATAGGTGGGGCCACAGAGTAGTCCAACCCCTATTTTTAGAATAAAGGTAGGAACCCAGTCCTTAGGACTTTAGATTATACCTGGACGAAACTCTGAAACTGAATCCTGGACCTTCGACGCTCTACGACAAGATTAGAGGACTGAAGAATCTCCCTTGGGGTCAAGGAGTGACTCCCCTGCTTGGCAGGCACCAAAGAAGCATCTGTCCGGTTCGCATTTCTGAAGCTCCCGTCGGACGCCGAAGTCATCGCATCACCAGAGGTGGATTCTCAGACTTCCCCGAGGCTACCCTGAGTCCCCAGCAAAGCTGAGGCCCGTGGCTATCGTGGGTGACTTGAGACCGTGACCCCTGGACACCGAGCACATTTGCAAGTGCACCATCTTCTGGGTCTCCCAAGAAGTCGTGCTTTGGGCTCCGAGTAGCCCTAGCCTCCAGCACCACCTGCACCGAAGATCACTGGCCCCCACTCCACGAGTGTCCTGTAAGCCAGCTCCACGTGCGGCGTCACGAGGCTCCTTCGCGGTCGCTAGCCCGTTGGCTAGTAGCCCTTAACGAAGGCCAATCCTTTTCTTACTTGGCATCCTGGTTGCTCCAGGCCTGCCCTCACTTACCCTCGCTGGGTGAGTTCCACAGACCTTGCTGGTCTGCACCATCGACGATCTACATCTTCATCGAGACTTGCCGTTGCCAAGGCTTGTTGGGTCCAATCCGGTCGCCGACACCTCAGCACTCGACAGACATCGTGTACCAGCCCGAATCCTGCTCCTGGTCGCCGACAACGCCTCCTGGACCTCGTGGCTGAAGAGTCAAGACGACCGTCAACGCACCTGAAGCACTCGACATCGGTGGGCATCTGTCCATCGCCTTCCTGGTCACTGGCTAGTGACCCAGACTCTGTCCCCTCTGCTTTCAGGTTCTTCAGAACTCCGATCCACTCTTGGATCCACCCGGACACTTTTCTCTTGGCCGCCAGCAGCACTTTGCAGCAGATCGCCATTCGAATCGACGACGAAACCCGACCCCGAAAGGCACCTATGCACCCGGCTTCCCTGGGTGAGGTAACACGAGTACTCCGGTGCTCCCGTGGGTAGAGACTCTTCAAAGTCCTAGATCTCAAAGGGTTTTGTCCTAGTCCTCTTTTAAGTGTCCCTTTCCTCTATTTTCCCGATCCCGACTTTCTCCATAGAAGTTAACGGCGTATCGCGGTTGTGTATTTACACTGCACGCGTCTCCCGTGGGTCCCCTGTGTCACTACCTTGGGTGGTTCCTTGTGGTCCAAGCACTTCTAGAGGCTCTAGGCCTAGTGTCTAGTTCAGTCGTGGTTCGCATACCACTTTATTGGTATATGGTTTGGTACGCCCCTAGGGCCCAAACGTGTATTTGTGCTATTACTGTGATTTAATATCTTATAACTTATGTATTTCGAACTCTAGCCTCATAAAGAGACTAGAGGGGTGTGTTTAGCAATAAATACATATATTTTGAATATATACCTGGTGTGGTGCTCTTTCATTTGGTCACTCAAGAGATTATAGACTGGTAAAACAAGCTGCTTTACATTCCTTCAAGACTTAGCCTGAAGGCTGCTCTCCATAGCTACCACTAGGATAGCTTTCAATAAGGTTGTCTTTAACCTATCTCCAATAAGGGGTTGTTTGGACTGGTGCAAGGTGCCCACTATAATTAGTGGACAGCATATGCCAGGCCAACTTCTCACATTGGTGTGCAGCGGGTGGGATTCCAGCTTGCTATTGTTTTACCAGATAATCTCAATTGAATTGATCAACTGAAAACCACTAAAGGTACCTAAGGTACATATAATTTAAGCTTAGAATACAGTAAGTTCTACTGAACTTAGAGTTGTGTGTTAAGGGATAGCACAACCCTTTCTACAACTCAAGAGAGTTTAGTAGGCCACACTAGAGTAGGTAGTGCATACACCACACCACACTAGTAATGTCTTTAAGGGCAGGATCCAAAGAATCCTTGCAGGAAGCCATTGAGCTTCCACCCTCCAAGTATGATACACTCCCATTCTTGGAATTGAGAGCTTTATGCAACTTGAGAAAAATAAGGACAGGCCAAAGCCCCACCACCCAACACCTCAAGGAGTTGTTGGTGGCTTATGACCTTAGTAAGCCTGTAGGGACTGAAGGGGTAGGAGCTGAGGGTGGGGCAGAAGAAGAGGAGGAGGCCAGGGGTACCAATACCCCCAGCCCCCCTCTGAAACTGGCCAGGAGGGTGACAATGACCCTGACCTGGAAAACCCAATCCCTCCTGTGGATGATGATGAGGATGATCAAGATGATGCCCTCTTTGTCCCCCCAGGAAGGATTAAGAGTGTGCCCAGGAAGTCTAGATCTCCTTCTCAGGAGTCTAACCACTCTGGCACCTCTATAGGGAGCTCTGTCTCCTCTCACAGGAGGGAATCCTCTCATGAGAGGAGAGCCAGACTGGTCCAGTATGAGGAAACTCAGCTGGAAATCAGAAAAAAGCAATTGGCTTTAGATAGGGAATCCCTAGATCTCCTTAGAGAGAGAAGAAAGTTGGGACTAGAGTCCCATGGTGGCAGCAATATCCCTAGAGATAGGGACAGGTCTTATGACCATAGAAACCTAAACAAGATTGTCCCTCCCTACCAGAGTGGGGATGACATCCACAAATGGATAACTGCACTGGAGAGGGCCTGTAAAGTTCAGAAGGTCCCCCAGAGGCAGTGGGCAGCAATCTTGTGGCTCTCCTTTGCAGACAAAGGTAGAGACAAGCTCCTCACTGTAAGAGAAGAGGATGCTGACAATTACACAGTCTTGAAGAGTGCTCTGATAGATGGGTTTGGCCTAACCACTGAACAGTATAGGTTGAAGTTCAGAGACACCCAAAAAGCTCAGACTCAAGACTGGGTTGATTTTGTAGATTGTGCTACAAAGGCTCTGGAAGGTTGGATACATGGCAACAAAGTGCATGACTTTTTAGGATTGTACAATTTGATTATGAGGGAGCAGATCCTTAATAATTGTCAAAACCAGCTTTTGCACCAGTATCTGGTGGACTCTGATCTGACCTCTCCCCAAGAATTGGGAAAGAAGGCAGACAAATGGGTCAGAACCAGAGTAAAAACTAGAAATCAGGGTGGTGACCAGAAGAAAGATTCTACTAAGTCCCAAGAGAAAGGTGGGGATAAATCTAAGGATAAGTCCCCTACAGGGCCCCAAAATTCCTCTTCTGGGGGTGGGTCCCAAACTCCTTCCTCTCCTGAAAAGAAACCATATTGCCATGTCTGTAAAAAGCCTGGGCACTGGAAAACTGATCCCAGTTGCCCCAGGATTGGCAATAAAGAAAATGTTCCTCCCACAACTACTACCACCCCTCCTGGTACTACCAGTAGTAATCCTCCAGTTGGGAGTAGTGCACCCAAAAAGTTAGGTGCTTTTGCAAGAGGAACAGAGGTGGGCCCTAGTTTAGACAGGGACCCCTCAACAGACTCCTCTGACTCTGATGGTGGTATAGGATTTGCCACCTTTACCATGGGTCCCATAGCATTGGGCAGGTACAGATTGGAGCCAATAATTAATGGTCAGAAAGCTGTGGCATTTAGGGACACAGGGGCTAGTGTCACCATGGTGGCAGGGAAACTAGTCCCCCCTCACCAGCTTTTACCTGAGTTTAAATACCAGGTGACCAACATTGATGGTGTCAGAACAGATCACCCCATGGCCATAGTCAATCTCAGCTGGGAGGGGGTCACAGGCCCAAAAAGAGTGGCAGTGTCCCCAACCCTACCTGTAGATTGCCTGATGGGCAATGATCTGGAAATTTCAGCCTGGGCTGAAGTTGAACACCAAACCCATCTCAGGATGCTGGGCGTCCCTGTAAAGGTTAGTGGGGCTGTAATGGCCACAGCCCCAGCCCAAGAATTTGGAAAGATGGAGCCTGAAAGAATGGCCCACTCTCCCCCAAAAGAGAGCACAAGGGTTGAAGAAAAGTCTTCTTCCCTCCAGACAGTAGGTAAGGGTCAGCCTCCTCAGGGAACTGACCCTACCCCTAGTGAAGGAACTGCCCCAGAGGTAGTCAGGCCTGGCCTGGCCACACCCCTGATGGCAGAGGACCCTTCCAAGGTGGTACCCAGTCTGGAGCAGGTAACCTGCCCCTCTCTACCCTGCCTCAGCCAGCCCAGGGCTGCAGAGGTCAGGGAGGTCAGTGGACCCCCCAGGGCCCCCTGTCCAGAGGAACCCCCCATCAGCAGATTAGGGGCACCCAGTCTAGTAGCCCTAGCCAGGTGAAAACTCCTCTACACACTGAGGGATCCCCCATGCCTTTATGTAGGGACCTCCCCAGAAGGACTCTGGTAGGCAAGGGCAAACCTGGGACCTGAAGGTTCCAAACCTGCCCTGTCCCTCCAGTAGTCCATCCAAAGGGACCCAACCCCCAGCTGTAGGCAGCCAAAGGTTGACCCTTAGAGCAAAGTGCAACTCAGTCATGGAAAGACAGGCATACATGGTGACCAGTGATCTGAGGAAACTGAGGCCAACATTCCTAGGGCCTCACTTCCCTACTCAGACACCTCACCAGCCTTGTACTTTACCTAAGCACACCACAGGTAGTGATTCCCCATGGTGGAGACCCTCTTATACCCTTAGGGTGAGGGATTGCTTAGTGGACCATAAGACAGGGGGCAACCATGCTAGTGCAGGTGCTTCCTTATATGACCACTTAGTCAATGAAGGCTCAACTGGCCAAGGTTAGCCTTATCTCCTTTCGTTTGGGGGGGTTATGTAGGAAGGTGGAATCTGACTATATGGTTGCCCCCACTTTTTTTATGGTGTTTTGCTGGTTTATGACTTAGTTGGACTGGGATCCTGCTATTCAGGGCCCCAGTCTATCTGCTTTCTCTGTAAAAAGGTTTCCATGTGCCTTAGGCACATCTCTGATTGGAATCTGGAGTGCCCTTATAAGTCCCTAGTATATGGTATACTATGTACCAAGGGCATAGGTACCTCAGAGGCCTGCCAGGGGCTGCAGCATGTATTATGCCACCCCTGGAAGGCCATCCAAACTGACACCACAGGTCTGCTACTGCAGCCTGGGTAAGGTGGTGCATGCACTCCTTACTGTGATATAGGTTACCTATATCACTAAATACATACACACATATAAACCTATAAGTCACTCCTAAGGCAGGCCTTATCAATCCTAAAGGCAGAGTGCATGGTTCCTATGTGAGAGGGTGCCCCTGCATGAGCAGGGCCCCTCTGCAGCGTTCGGAGACCATCTCTGATGCTGTTTGTAGTGCAGCCTGACCATATACTCTTAAGCGCATTATATCCTCGCGGTAAAATGCTAACTTTGGAATGGCTGCACCTAAACATGTCGTGTTTGGTGTCAAACATCTTGGAATACTACCCCCCGCCAATTCTGGCGGCGGGGGTAGCATTCCACCCTTCTAGAGGGAAAGACATGTTAACTCTGACTAACCCGGTAACTTCTCTCCAGAGCCCTGGCATCACAAAATGGATGCTGCTGCCACAGACACGAGTCTGGCCTCCTGCTGCTGGACGAAACTCCGGCAGGGGAGGCCTGGACAACAGGTTTCCTGTCCCAGGGAGGTGTGACCACCTCCCCAGACAGGATAATGTGTATTGGGGCTGGGCGGGAGCACCATCTGTGTGCTTTGAAGTCCTGCACTGGGGGCACATTTGGTGTCCCTGTGCATACCCCAGTTCAAACCGGATCAGGGGCTTGCAGCCCCTGCTTTGGCGCGAACTGGACAAAGGGAAAGGGGTGTAGCCACCCCTCTGCCCTGACCCACCCATAGGTGGGGCCACAGAGTAGTCCAACCCCTATTTTTAGAATAAAGGTAGGAACCCAGTCCTTAGGACTTTAGATTATACCTGGACGAAACTCTGAAACTGAATCCTGGACCTTCGACGCTCTACGACAAGATTAGAGGACTGAAGAATCTCCCTTGGGGTCAAGGAGTGACTCCCCTGCTTGGCAGGCACCAAAGAAGCATCTGTCCGGTTCGCATTTCTGAAGCTCCCGTCGGACGCCGAAGTCATCGCATCACCAGAGGTGGATTCTCAGACTTCCCCGAGGCTACCCTGAGTCCCCAGCAAAGCTGAGGCCCGTGGCTATCGTGGGTGACTTGAGACCGTGACCCCTGGACACCGAGCACATTTGCAAGTGCACCATCTTCTGGGTCTCCCAAGAAGTCGTGCTTTGGGCTCCGAGTAGCCCTAGCCTCCAGCACCACCTGCACCGAAGATCACTGGCCCCCACTCCACGAGTGTCCTGTAAGCCAGCTCCACGTGCGGCGTCACGAGGCTCCTTCGCGGTCGCTAGCCCGTTGGCTAGTAGCCCTTAACGAAGGCCAATCCTTTTCTTACTTGGCATCCTGGTTGCTCCAGGCCTGCCCTCACTTACCCTTGCTGGGTGAGTTCCACAGACCTTGCTGGTCTGCACCATCGACGATCTACATCTTACTCGAGACTTGCCGTTGCCAAGGCTTGTTGGGTCCAATCCGGTCGCCGACACCTCAGCACTCGACAGACATCGTGTACCAGCCCGAATCCTGCTCCTGGTCGCCGACAACGCCTCCTGGACCTCGTGGCTGAAGAGTCAAGACGACCGTCAACGCACCTGAAGCACTCGACATCGGTGGGCATCTGTCCATCGCCTTCCTGGTCACTGGCTAGTGACCCAGACTCTGTCCCCTCTGCTTTCAGGTTCTTCAGAACTCCGATCCACTCTTGGATCCACCCGGACACTTTTCTCTTGGCCGCCAGCAGCACTTTGCAGCAGATCGCCATTCGAATCGACGACGAAACCCGACCCCGAAAGGCACCTATGCACCCGGCTTCCCTGGGTGAGGTAACACGAGTACTCCGGTGCTCCCGTGGGTAGAGACTCTTCAAAGTCCTAGATCTCAAAGGGTTTTGTCCTAGTCCTCTTTTAAGTGTCCCTTTCCTCTATTTTCCCGATCCCGACTTTCTCCATAGAAGTTAACGGCGTATCGCGGTTGTGTATTTACACTGCACGCGTCTCCCGTGGGTCCCCTGTGTCACTACCTTGGGTGGTTCCTTGTGGTCCAAGCACTTCTAGAGGCTCTAGGCCTAGTGTCTAGTTCAGTCGTGGTTCGCATACCACTTTATTGGTATATGGTTTGGTACGCCCCTAGGGCCCAAACGTGTATTTGTGCTATTACTGTGATTTAATATCTTATAACTTATGTATTTCGAACTCTAGCCTCATAAAGAGACTAGAGGGGTGTGTTTAGCAATAAATACATATATTTTGAATATATACCTGGTGTGGTGCTCTTTCATTTGGTCACTCAAGAGATTATAGACTGGTAAAACAAGCTGCTTTACATTCCTTCAAGACTTAGCCTGAAGGCTGCTCTCCATAGCTACCACTAGGATAGCTTTCAATAAGGTTGTCTTTAACCTATCTCCAATAAGGGGTTGTTTGGACTGGTGCAAGGTGCCCACTATAATTAGTGGACAGCATATGCCAGGCCAACTTCTCACATTGGTGTGCAGCGGGTGGGATTCCAGCTTGCTATTGTTTTACCAGATAATCTCAATTGAATTGATCAACTGAAAACCACTAAAGGTACCTAAGGTACATATAATTTAAGCTTAGAATAACAGTAAGTTCTACTGAACTTAGAGTTGTGTGTTAAGGGATAGCACAACCCTTTCTACAACTCAAGAGAGTTTAGTAGGCCACACTAGAGTAGGTAGTGCATACACCACACCACACTAGTAATGTCTTTAAGGGCAGGATCCAAAGAATCCTTGCAGGAAGCCATTGAGCTTCCACCCTCCAAGTATGATACACTCCCATTCTTGGAATTGAGAGCTTTATGCAACTTGAGAAAAATAAGGACAGGCCAAAGCCCCACCACCCAACACCTCAAGGAGTTGTTGGTGGCTTATGACCTTAGTAAGACCTGTAGGGACTGAAGGGGTAGGAGCTGAGGGTGGGGCAGGAGAAGAGGAGGAGGCCAGGGGTACCAATACCCCCAGCCCCCCTCTGAAACTGGCCAGGAGGGTGACAATGACCCTGACCTGGAAAACCCAATCCCTCCTGTGGATGATGATGAGGATGATCAAGATGATGCCCTCTTTGTCCCCCCAGGAAGGATTAAGAGTGTGCCCAGGAAGTCTAGATCTCCTTCTCAGGAGTCTAACCACTCTGGCACCTCTATAGGGAGCTCTGTCTCCTCTCACAGGAGGGAATCCTCTCATGAGAGGAGAGCCAGACTGGTCCAGTATGAGGAAACTCAGCTGGAAATCAGAAAAAAGCAATTGGCTTTAGATAGGGAATCCCTAGATCTCCTTAGAGAGAGAAGAAAGTTGGGACTAGAGTCCCATGGTGGCAGCAATATCCCTAGAGATAGGGACAGGTCTTATGACCATAGAAACCTAAACAAGATTGTCCCTCCCTACCAGAGTGGGGATGACATCCACAAATGGATAACTGCACTGGAGAGGGCCTGTAAAGTTCAGAAGGTCCCCCAGAGGCAGTGGGCAGCAATCTTGTGGCTCTCCTTTGCAGACAAAGGTAGAGACAAGCTCCTCACTGTAAGAGAAGAGGATGCTGACAATTACACAGTCTTGAAGAGTGCTCTGATAGATGGGTTTGGCCTAACCACTGAACAGTATAGGTTGAAGTTCAGAGACACCCAAAAAGCTCAGACTCAAGACTGGGTTGATTTTGTAGATTGTGCTACAAAGGCTCTGGAAGGTTGGATACATGGCAACAAAGTGCATGACTTTTTAGGATTGTACAATTTGATTATGAGGGAGCAGATCCTTAATAATTGTCAAAACCAGCTTTTGCACCAGTATCTGGTGGACTCTGATCTGACCTCTCCCCAAGAATTGGGAAAGAAGGCAGACAAATGGGTCAGAACCAGAGTAAAAACTAGAAATCAGGGTGGTGACCAGAAGAAAGATTCTACTAAGTCCCAAGAGAAAGGTGGGGATAAATCTAAGGATAAGTCCCCTACAGGGCCCCAAAATTCCTCTTCTGGGGGTGGGTCCCAAACTCCTTCCTCTCCTGAAAAGAAACCATATTGCCATGTCTGTAAAAAGCCTGGGCACTGGAAAACTGATCCCAGTTGCCCCAGGATTGGCAATAAAGAAAATGTTCCTCCCACAACTACTACCACCCCTCCTGGTACTACCAGTAGTAATCCTCCAGTTGGGAGTAGTGCACCCAAAAAGTTAGGTGCTTTTGCAAGAGGAACAGAGGTGGGCCCTAGTTTAGACAGGGACCCCTCAACAGACTCCTCTGACTCTGATGGTGGTATAGGATTTGCCACCTTTACCATGGGTCCCATAGCATTGGGCAGGTACAGATTGGAGCCAATAATTAATGGTCAGAAAGCTGTGGCATTTAGGGACACAGGGGCTAGTGTCACCATGGTGGCAGGGAAACTAGTCCCCCCTCACCAGCTTTTACCTGAGTTTAAATACCAGGTGACCAACATTGATGGTGTCAGAACAGATCACCCCATGGCCATAGTCAATCTCAGCTGGGAGGGGGTCACAGGCCCAAAAAGAGTGGCAGTGTCCCCAACCCTACCTGTAGATTGCCTGATGGGCAATGATCTGGAAATTTCAGCCTGGGCTGAAGTTGAACACCAAACCCATCTCAGGATGCTGGGCGTCCCTGTAAAGGTTAGTGGGGCTGTAATGGCCACAGCCCCAGCCCAAGAATTTGGAAAGATGGAGCCTGAAAGAATGGCCCACTCTCCCCCAAAAGAGAGCACAAGGGTTGAAGAAAAGTCTTCTTCCCTCCAGACAGTAGGTAAGGGTCAGCCTCCTCAGGGAACTGACCCTACCCCTAGTGAAGGAACTGCCCCAGAGGTAGTCAGGCCTGGCCTGGCCACACCCCTGATGGCAGAGGACCCTTCCAAGGTGGTACCCAGTCTGGAGCAGGTAACCTGCCCCTCTCTACCCTGCCTCAGCCAGCCCAGGGCTGCAGAGGTCAGGGAGGTCAGTGGACCCCCCAGGGCCCCCTGTCCAGAGGAACCCCCCATCAGCAGATTAGGGGCACCCAGTCTAGTAGCCCTAGCCAGGTGAAAACTCCTCTACACACTGAGGGATCCCCCATGCCTTTATGTAGGGACCTCCCCCAGAAGGACTCTGGTAGGCAAGGGCAAACCTGGGACCTGAAGGTTCCAAACCTGCCCTGTCCCTCCAGTAGTCCATCCAAAGGGACCCAACCCCCAGCTGTAGGCAGCCAAAGGTTGACCCTTAGAGCAAAGTGCAACTCAGTCATGGAAAGACAGGCATACATGGTGACCAGTGATCTGAGGAAACTGAGGCCAACATTCCTAGGGCCTCACTTCCCTACTCAGACACCTCACCAGCCTTGTACTTTACCTAAGCACACCACAGGTAGTGATTCCCCATGGTGGAGACCCTCTTATACCCTTAGGGTGAGGGATTGCTTAGTGGACCATAAGACAGGGGGCAACCATGCTAGTGCAGGTGCTTCCTTATATGACCACTTAGTCAATGAAGGCTCAACTGGCCAAGGTTAGCCTTATCTCCTTTCGTTTGGGGGGGTTATGTAGGAAGGTGGAATCTGACTATATGGTTGCCCCCACTTTTTTTATGGTGTTTTGCTGGTTTATGACTTAGTTGGACTGGGATCCTGCTATTCAGGGCCCCAGTCTATCTGCTTTCTCTGTAAAAAGGTTTCCATGTGCCTTAGGCACATCTCTGATTGGAATCTGGAGTGCCCTTATAAGTCCCTAGTATATGGTATACTATGTACCAAGGGCATAGGTACCTCAGAGGCCTGCCAGGGGCTGCAGCATGTATTATGCCACCCCTGGAAGGCCATCCAAACTGACACCACAGGTCTGCTACTGCAGCCTGGGTAAGGTGGTGCATGCACTCCTTACTGTGATATAGGTTACCTATATCACGAAATACATACACACATATAAACCTATAAGTCACTCCTAAGGCAGGCCTTATCAATCCTAAAGGCAGAGTGCATGGTTCCTATGTGAGAGGGTGCCCCTGCATGAGCAGGGCCCCTCTGCAGCGTTCGGAGACCATCTCTGATGCTGTTTGTAGTGCAGCCTGACCATATACTCTTAAGCGCATTATATCCTCGCGGTAAAATGCTAACTTTGGAATGGCTGCACCTAAACATGTCGTGTTTGGTGTCAAACATCTTGGAATACTACCCCCCGCCAATTCTGGCGGCGGGGGTAGCATTCCACCCTTCTAGAGGGAAAGACATGTTAACTCTGACTAACCCGGTAACTTCTCTCCAGAGCCCTGGCATCACAAAATGGATGCTGCTGCCACAGACACGAGTCTGGCCTCCTGCTGCTGGACGAAACTCCGGCAGGGGAGGCCTGGACAATAGGTTTCCTGTCCCAGGGAGGTGTGACCACCTCCCCAGACAGGATAATGTGTATTGGGGCTGGGCGGGAGCACCATCTGTGTGCTTTGAAGTCCTGCACTGGGGGCACATTTGGTGTCCCTGTGCATACCCCAGTTCAAACCGGATCAGGGGCTTGCAGCCCCTGCTTTGGCGCGAACTGGACAAAGGGAAAGGGGTGTAGCCACCCCTCTGCCCTGACCCACCCATAGGTGGGGCCACAGAGTAGTCCAACCCCTATCTTTAGAATAAAGGTAGGAACCCAGTCCTTAGGACTTTAGATTATACCTGGACGAAACTCTGAAACTGAATCCTGGACCTTCGACGCTCTACGACAAGATTAGAGGACTGAAGAATCTCCCTTGGGGTCAAGGAGTGACTCCCCTGCTTGGCAGGCACCAAAGAAGCATCTGTCCGGTTCGCATTTCTGAAGCTCCCGTCGGACGCCGAAGTCATCGCATCACCAGAGGTGGATTCTCAGACTTCCCCGAGGCTACCCTGAGTCCCCAGCAAAGCTGAGGCCCGTGGCTATCGTGGGTGACTTGAGACCGTGACCCCTGGACACCGAGCACATTTGCAAGTGCACCATCTTCTGGGTCTCCCAAGAAGTCGTGCTTTGGGCTCCGAGTAGCCCTAGCCTCCAGCACCACCTGCACCGAAGATCACTGGCCCCCACTCCACGAGTGTCCTGTAAGCCAGCTCCACGTGCGGCGTCACGAGGCTCCTTCGCGGTCGCTAGCCCGTTGGCTAGTAGCCCTTAACGAAGGCCAATCCTTTTCTTACTTGGCATCCTGGTTGCTCCAGGCCTGCCCTCACTTACCCTTGCTGGGTGAGTTCCACAGACCTTGCTGGTCTGCACCATCGACGATCTACATCTTACTCGAGACTTGCCGTTGCCAAGGCTTGTTGGGTCCAATCCGGTCGCCGACACCTCAGCACTCGACAAACATCGTGTACCAGCCCGAATCCTGCTCCTGGTCGCCGACAACGCCTCCTGGACCTCGTGGCTGAAGAGTCAAGACGACCGTCAACGCACCTGAAGCACTCGACATCGGTGGGCATCTGTCCATCGCCTTCCTGGTCACTGGCTAGTGACCCAGACTCTGTCCCCTCTGCTTTCAGGTTCACCAGAACTCCGATCCACTCTTGGATCCACCCGGACACTTTTCTCTTGGCCGCCAGCAGCACTTTGCAGCAGATCGCCATTCGAATCGACGACGAAACCCGACCCCGAAAGGCACCTATGCACCCGGCTTCCCTGGGTGAGGTAACACGAGTACTCCGGTGCTCCCGTGGGTAGAGACTCTTCAAAGTCCTAGATCTCAAAGGGTTTTGTCCTAGTCCTCTTTTAAGTGTCCCTTTCCTCTATTTTCCCGATCCCGACTTTCTCCATAGAAGTTAACGGCGTATCGCGGTTGTGTATTTACACTGCACGCGTCTCCCGTGGGTCCCCTGTGTCACTACCTTGGGTGGTTCCTTGTGGTCCAAGCACTTCTAGAGGCTCTAGGCCTAGTGTCTAGTTCAGTCGTGGTTCGCATACCACTTTATTGGTATATGGTTTGGTACGCCCCTAGGGCCCAAACGTGTATTTGTGCTATTACTGTGATTTAATATCTTATAACTTATGTATTTCGAACTCTAGCCTCATAAAGAGACTAGAGGGGTGTGTTTAGCAATAAATACATATATTTTGAATATATACCTGGTGTGGTGCTCTTTCATTTGGTCACTCAAGAGATTATAGACTGGTAAAACAAGCTGCTTTACATTCCTTCAAGACTTAGCCTGAAGGCTGCTCTCCATAGCTACCACTAGGATAGCTTTCAATAAGGTTGTCTTTAACCTATCTCCAATAAGGGGTTGTTTGGACTGGTGCAAGGTGCCCACTATAATTAGTGGACAGCATATGCCAGGCCAACTTCTCACATTGGTGTGCAGCGTGTGGGATTCCAGCTTGCTATTGTTTTACCAGATAATCTCAATTGAATTGATCAACTGAAAACCACTAAAGGTACCTAAGGTACATATAATTTAAGCTTAGAATAACAGTAAGTTCTACTGAACTTAGAGTTGTGTGTTAAGGGATAGCACAACCCTTTCTACAACTCAAGAGAGTTTAGTAGGCCACACTAGAGTAGGTAGTGCATACACCACACCACACTAGTAATGTCTTTAAGGGCAGGATCCAAAGAATCCTTGCAGGAAGCCATTGAGCTTCCACCCTCCAAGTATGATACACTCCCATTCTTGGAATTGAGAGCTTTATGCAACTTGAGAAAAATAAGGACAGGCCAAAGCCCCACCACCCAACACCTCAAGGAGTTGTTGGTGGCTTATGACCTTAGTAAGCCTGTAGGGACTGAAGGGGTAGGAGCTGAGGGTGGGGCAGGAGAAGAGGAGGAGGCCAGGGGTACCAATACCCCCAGCCCCCCTCTGAAACTGGCCAGGAGGGTGACAATGACCCTGACCTGGAAAACCCAATCCCTCCTGTGGATGATGATGAGGATGATCAAGATGATGCCCTCTTTGTCCCCCCAGGAAGGATTAAGAGTGTGCCCAGGAAGTCTAGATCTCCTTCTCAGGAGTCTAACCACTCTGGCACCTCTATAGGGAGCTCTGTCTCCTCTCACAGGAGGGAATCCTCTCATGAGAGGAGAGCCAGACTGGTCCAGTATGAGGAAACTCAGCTGGAAATCAGAAAAAAGCAATTGGCTTTAGATAGGGAATCCCTAGATCTCCTTAGAGAGAGAAGAAAGTTGGGACTAGAGTCCCATGGTGGCAGCAATATCCCTAGAGATAGGGACAGGTCTTATGACCATAGAAACCTAAACAAGATTGTCCCTCCCTACCAGAGTGGGGATGACATCCACAAATGGATAACTGCACTGGAGAGGGCCTGTAAAGTTCAGAAGGTCCCCCAGAGGCAGTGGGCAGCAATCTTGTGGCTCTCCTTTGCAGACAAAGGTAGAGACAAGCTCCTCACTGTAAGAGAAGAGGATGCTGACAATTACACAGTCTTGAAGAGTGCTCTGATAGATGGGTTTGGCCTAACCACTGAACAGTATAGGTTGAAGTTCAGAGACACCCAAAAAGCTCAGACTCAAGACTGGGTTGATTTTGTAGATTGTGCTACAAAGGCTCTGGAAGGTTGGATACATGGCAACAAAGTGCATGACTTTTTAGGATTGTACAATTTGATTATGAGGGAGCAGATCCTTAATAATTGTCAAAACCAGCTTTTGCACCAGTATCTGGTGGACTCTGATCTGACCTCTCCCCAAGAATTGGGAAAGAAGGCAGACAAATGGGTCAGAACCAGAGTAAAAACTAGAAATCAGGGTGGTGACCAGAAGAAAGATTCTACTAAGTCCCAAGAGAAAGGTGGGGATAAATCTAAGGATAAGTCCCCTACAGGGCCCCAAAATTCCTCTTCTGGGGGTGGGTCCCAAACTCCTTCCTCTCCTGAAAAGAAACCATATTGCCATGTCTGTAAAAAGCCTGGGCACTGGAAAACTGATCCCAGTTGCCCCAGGATTGGCAATAAAGAAAATGTTCCTCCCACAACTACTACCACCCCTCCTGGTACTACCAGTAGTAATCCTCCAGTTGGGAGTAGTGCACCCAAAAAGTTAGGTGCTTTTGCAAGAGGAACAGAGGTGGGCCCTAGTTTAGACAGGGACCCCTCAACAGACTCCTCTGACTCTGATGGTGGTATAGGATTTGCCACCTTTACCATGGGTCCCATAGCATTGGGCAGGTACAGATTGGAGCCAATAATTAATGGTCAGAAAGCTGTGGCATTTAGGGACACAGGGGCTAGTGTCACCATGGTGGCAGGGAAACTAGTCCCCCCTCACCAGCTTTTACCTGAGTTTAAATACCAGGTGACCAACATTGATGGTGTCAGAACAGATCACCCCATGGCCATAGTCAATCTCAGCTGGGAGGGGGTCACAGGCCCAAAAAGAGTGGCAGTGTCCCCAACCCTACCTGTAGATTGCCTGATGGGCAATGATCTGGAAATTTCAGCCTGGGCTGAAGTTGAACACCAAACCCATCTCAGGATGCTGGGCGTCCCTGTAAAGGTTAGTGGGGCTGTAATGGCCACAGCCCCAGCCCAAGAATTTGGAAAGATGGAGCCTGAAAGAATGGCCCACTCTCCCCCAAAAGAGAGCACAAGGGTTGAAGAAAAGTCTTCTTCCCTCCAGACAGTAGGTAAGGGTCAGCCTCCTCAGGGAACTGACCCTACCCCTAGTGAAGGAACTGCCCCAGAGGTAGTCAGGCCTGGCCTGGCCACACCCCTGATGGCAGAGGACCCTTCCAAGGTGGTACCCAGTCTGGAGCAGGTAACCTGCCCCTCTCTACCCTGCCTCAGCCAGCCCAGGGCTGCAGAGGTCAGGGAGGTCAGTGGACCCCCCAGGGCCCCCTGTCCAGAGGAACCCCCCATCAGCAGATTAGGGGCACCCAGTCTAGTAGCCCTAGCCAGGTGAAAACTCCTCTACACACTGAGGGATCCCCCATGCCTTTATGTAGGGACCTCCCCCAGAAGGACTCTGGTAGGCAAGGGCAAACCTGGGACCTGAAGGTTCCAAACCTGCCCTGTCCCTCCAGTAGTCCATCCAAAGGGACCCAACCCCCAGCTGTAGGCAGCCAAAGGTTGACCCTTAGAGCAAAGTGCAACTCAGTCATGGAAAGACAGGCATACATGGTGACCAGTGATCTGAGGAAACTGAGGCCAACATTCCTAGGGCCTCACTTCCCTACTCAGACACCTCACCAGCCTTGTACTTTACCTAAGCACACCACAGGTAGTGATTCCCCATGGTGGAGACCCTCTTATACCCTTAGGGTGAGGGATTGCTTAGTGGACCATAAGACAGGGGGCAACCATGCTAGTGCAGGTGCTTCCTTATATGACCACTTAGTCAATGAAGGCTCAACTGGCCAAGGTTAGCCTTATCTCCTTTCGTTTGGGGGGGGTTATGTAGGAAGGTGGAATCTGACTATATGGTTGCCCCCACTTTTTTTATGGTGTTTTGCTGGTTTATGACTTAGTTGGACTGGGATCCTGCTATTCAGGGCCCCAGTCTATCTGCTTTCTCTGTAAAAGGTTTCCATGTGCCTTAGGCACATCTCTGATTGGAATCTGGAGTGCCCTTATAAGTCCCTAGTATATGGTATACTATGTACCAAGGGCATAGGTACCTCAGAGGCCTGCCAGGGGCTGCAGCATGTATTATGCCACCCCTGGAAGGCCATCCAAACTGACACCACAGGTCTGCTACTGCAGCCTGGGTAAGGTGGTGCATGCACCCCTTACTGTGATATAGGTTACCTATATCACTAAATACATACACACATATAAACCTATAAGTCACTCCTAAGGCAGGCCTTATCAATCCTAAAGGCAGAGTGCATGGTTCCTATGTGAGAGGGTGCCCCTGCATGAGCAGGGCCCCTCTGCAGCGTTCGGAGACCATCTCTGATGCTGTTTGTAGTGCAGCCTGACCATATACTCTTAAGCGCATTATATCCTCGCGGTAAAATGCTAACTTTGGAATGGCTGCACCTAAACATGTCGTGTTTGGTGTCAAACATCTTGGAATACTACCCCCCGCCAATTCTGGCGGCGGGGGTAGCATTCCACCCTTCTAGAGGGAAAGACATGTTAACTCTGACTAACCCGGTAACTTCTCTCCAGAGCCCTGGCATCACAAAATGGATGCTGCTGCCACAGACACGAGTCTGGCCTCCTGCTGCTGGACGAAACTCCGGCAGGGGAGGCCTGGACAATAGGTTTCCTGTCCCAGGGAGGTGTGACCACCTCCCCAGACAGGATAATGTGTATTGGGGCTGGGCGGGAGCACCATCTGTGTGCTTTGAAGTCCTGCACTGGGGGCACATTTGGTGTCCCTAGTGCATACCCCAGTTCAAACCGGATCAGGGGCTTGCAGCCCCTGCTTTGGCGCGAACTGGACAAAGGGAAAGGGGTGTAGCCACCCCTCTGCCCTGACCCACCCATAGGTGGGGCCACAGAGTAGTCCAACCCCTATCTTTAGAATAAAGGTAGGAACCCAGTCCTTAGGACTTTAGATTATACCTGGACGAAACTCTGAAACTGAATCCTGGACCTTCGACGCTCTACGACAAGATTAGAGGACTGAAGAATCTCCCTTGGGGTCAAGGAGTGACTCCCCTGCTTGGCAGGCACCAAAGAAGCATCTGTCCGGTTCGCATTTCTGAAGCTCCCGTCGGACGCCGAAGTCATCGCATCACCAGAGGTGGATTCTCAGACTTCCCCGAGGCTACCCTGAGTCCCCAGCAAAGCTGAGGCCCGTGGCTATCGTGGGTGACTTGAGACCGTGACCCCTGGACACCGAGCACATTTGCAAGTGCACCATCTTCTGGGTCTCCCAAGAAGTCGTGCTTTGGGCTCCGAGTAGCCCTAGCCTCCAGCACCACCTGCACCGAAGATCACTGGCCCCCACTCCACGAGTGTCCTGTAAGCCAGCTCCACGTGCGGCGTCACGAGGCTCCTTCGCGGTCGCTAGCCCGTTGGCTAGTAGCCCTTAACGAAGGCCAATCCTTTTCTTACTTGGCATCCTGGTTGCTCCAGGCCTGCCCTCACTTACCCTCGCTGGGTGAGTTCCACAGACCTTGCTGGTCTGCACCATCGACGATCTACATCTTCACTCGAGACTTGCCGTTGCCAAGGCTTGTTGGGTCCAATCCGGTCGCCGACACCTCAGCACTCGACAGACATCGTGTACCAGCCCGAATCCTGCTCCTGGTCGCCGACAACGCCTCCTGGACCTCGTGGCTGAAGAGTCAAGACGACCGTCAACGCACCTGAAGCACTCGACATCGGTGGGCATCTGTCCATCGCCTTCCTGGTCACTGGCTAGTGACCCAGACTCTGTCCCCTCTGCTTTCAGGTTCTTCAGAACTCCGATCCACTCTTGGATCCACCCGGACACTTTTCTCTTGGCCGCCAGCAGCACTTTGCAGCAGATCGCCATTCGAATCGACGACGAAACCCGACCCCGAAAGGCACCTATGCACCCGGCTTCCCTGGGTGAGGTAACACGAGTACTCCGGTGCTCCCGTGGGTAGAGACTCTTCAAAGTCCTAGATCTCAAAGGGTTTTGTCCTAGTCCTCTTTTAAGTGTCCCTTTCCTCTATTTTCCCGATCCCGACTTTCTCCATAGAAGTTAACGGCGTATCGCGGTTGTGTATTTACACTGCACGCGTCTCCCGTGGGTCCCCTGTGTCACTACCTTGGGTGGTTCCTTGTGGTCCAAGCACTTCTAGAGGCTCTAGGCCTAGTGTCTAGTTCAGTCGTGGTTCGCATACCACTTTATTGGTATATGGTTTGGTACGCCCCTAGGGCCCAAACGTGTATTTGTGCTATTACTGTGATTTAATATCTTATAACTTATGTACTTCGAACTCTAGCCTCATAAAGAGACTAGAGGGGTGTGTTTAGCAATAAATACATATATTTTGAATATATACCTGGTGTGGTGCTCTTTCATTTGGTCACTCAAGAGATTATAGACTGGTAAAACAAGCTGCTTTACATTCCTTCAAGACTTAGCCTGAAGGCTGCTCTCCATAGCTACCACTAGGATAGCTTTCAATAAGGTTGTCTTTAACCTATCTCCAATAAGGGGTTGTTTGGACTGGTGCAAGGTGCCCACTATAATTAGTGGACAGCATATGCCAGGCCAACTTCTCACATTGGTGTGCAGCGGGTGGGATTCCAGCTTGCTATTGTTTTACCAGATAATCTCAATTGAATTGATCAACTGAAAACCACTAAAGGTACCTAAGGTACATATAATTTAAGCTTAGAATACAGTAAGTTCTACTGAACTTAGAGTTGTGTGTTAAGGGATAGCACAACCCTTTCTACAACTCAAGAGAGTTTAGTAGGCCACACTAGAGTAGGTAGTGCATACACCACACCACACTAGTAATGTCTTTAAGGGCAGGATCCAAAGAATCCTTGCAGGAAGCCATTGAGCTTCCACCCTCCAAGTATGATACACTCCCATTCTTGGAATTGAGAGCTTTATGCAACTTGAGAAAAATAAGGACAGGCCAAAGCCCCACCACCCAACACCTCAAGGAGTTGTTGGTGGCTTATGACCTTAGTAAGCCTGTAGGGACTGAAGGGGTAGGAGCTGAGGGTGGGGCAGAAGAAGAGGATGAGGCCAGGGGTACCAATACCCCCAGCCCCCCTCTGAAACTGGCCAGGAGGGTGACAATGACCCTGACCTGGAAAACCCAATCCCTCCTGTGGATGATGATGAGGATGATCAAGATGATGCCCTCTTTGTCCCCCCAGGAAGGATTAAGAGTGTGCCCAGGAAGTCTAGATCTCCTTCTCAGGAGTCTAACCACTCTGGCACCTCTATAGGGAGCTCTGTCTCCTCTCACAGGAGGGAATCCTCTCATGAGAGGAGAGCCAGGCTGGTCCAGTATGAGGAAACTCAGCTGGAAATCAGAAAAAAACAACTGGCTTTAGATAGGGAATCCCTAGATCTCCTTAGAGAGAGAAGAAAGTTGGGACTAGAGTCCCATGGTGGCAGCAATATCCCTAGAGATAGGGACAGGTCTTATGACCATAGAAACCTAAACAAGATTGTCCCTCCCTACCAGAGTGGGGATGACATCCACAAATGGATAACTGCACTGGAGAGGGCCTGTAAAGTTCAGAAGGTCCCCCAGAGGCAGTGGGCAGCAATCTTGTGGCTCTCCTTTGCAGACAAAGGTAGAGACAAGCTCCTCACTGTAAGAGAAGAGGATGCTGACAACTACACAGTCTTGAAGAGTGCTCTGATAGATGGGTTTGGCCTAACCACTGAACAGTATAGGTTGAAGTTCAGAGACACCCAAAAAGCTCAGACTCAAGACTGGGTTGATTTTGTAGATTGTGCTACAAAGGCTCTGGAAGGTTGGATACATGGCAACAAAGTGCATGACTTTTTAGGATTGTACAATTTGATTATGAGGGAGCAGATCCTTAATAATTGTCAAAACCAGCTTTTGCACCAGTATCTGGTGGACTCTGATCTGACCTCTCCCCAAGAATTGGGAAAGAAGGCAGACAAATGGGTCAGAACCAGAGTAAAAACTAGAAATCAGGGTGGTGACCAGAAGAAAGATTCTACTAAGTCCCAAGAGAAAGGTGGGGATAAATCTAAGGATAAGTCCACTACAGGGCCCCAAAATTCCTCTTCTGGGGGTGGGTCCCAAACTCCTTCCTCTCCTGAAAAGAAACCATATTGCCATGTCTGTAAAAAGCCTGGGCACTGGAAAACTGATCCCAGTTGCCCCAGGATTGGCAATAAAGAAAATGTTCCTCCCACAACTACTACCACCCCTCCTGGTACTACCAGTAGTAATCCTCCAGTTGGGAGTAGTGCACCCAAAAAGTTAGGTGCTTTTGCAAGAGGAACAGAGGTGGGCCCTAGTTTAGACAGGGACCCCTCAACAGACTCCTCTGACTCTGATGGTGGTATAGGATTTGCCACCTTTACCATGGGTCCCATAGCATTGGGCAGGTACCGATTGGAGCCAATAATTAATGGTCAGAAAGCTGTGGCATTTAGGGACACAGGGGCTAGTGTCACCATGGTGGCAGGGAAACTAGTCCCCCTCACCAGCTTTTACCTGAGTTTAAATACCAGGTGACCAACATTGATGGTGTCAGAACAGATCACCCCATGGCCATAGTCAATCTCAGCTGGGAGGGGGTCACAGGCCCAAAAGAGTGGCAGTGTCCCCAACCCTACCTGTAGATTGCCTGATGGGCAATGATCTGGAAATTTCAGCCTGGGCTGAAGTTGAACACCAAACCCATCTCAGGATGCTGGGCGTCCCTGTAAAGGTTAGTGGGGCTGTAATGGCCACAGCCCCAGCCCAAGAATTTGGAAAGATGGAGCCTGAAAGAATGGCCCACTCTCCCCCAAAAGAGAGCACAAGGGTTGAAGAAAAGTCTTCTTCCCTCCAGACAGTAGGTAAGGGTCAGCCTCCTCAGGGAACTGACCCTACCCCTAGTGAAGGAACTGCCCCAGAGGTAGTCAGGCCTGGCCTGGCCACACCCCTGATGGCAGAGGACCCTTCCAAGGTGGTACCCAGTCTGGAGCAGGTAACCTGCCCCTCTCTACCCTGCCTCAGCCAGCACAGGGCTGCAGAGGTCAGGGAGGTCAGTGGACCCCCCAGGGCCCCCTGTCCAGAGGAACCCCCCCATCAGCAGATTAGGGGCACCCAGTCTAGTAGCCCTAGCCAGGTGAAAACTCCTCTACACACTGAGGGATCCCCCATGCCTTTATGTAGGGACCTCCCCCAGAAGGACTCTGGTAGGCAAGGGCAAACCTGGGACCTGAAGGTTCCAAACCTGCCCTGTCCCTCCAGTAGTCCCTCCAAAGGGACCCAACCCCCAGCTGTAGGCAGCCAAAGGTTGACCCTTAGAGCAAAGTCAATCAATCAATCAATCACGGCATTTATAGAGCGCGCTACTCACCCGGGAGGGTCTCAAGGCGCTGGGGGAGGGGGTAAGTTACTGCTCGAACAGCCAGGTCTTGAGCTGCTTCCTGAAGGAGAGATGGTCCTGGGTTTGCCGAAGGTGAGTGGGGAGGGAGTTCCAGGTCTTGGCTGCCAGGTAGGAGAAGGATCTTCCTCCGGCGGTGGTTCTGCGGATGCGTGGTACGGTGGCGAGGGCGTGGCTGGTTGATCGTAGCTGGCGTGTGGGCGTGTAGAAGGTCACGCGGTCGTTGAGAGTACTTTGGGCCCAGGTCGTGGAGGGCCTTGTGTGCGTGGGTGAGGAGTCTGAACGTGATTCTCTTGCTGACGGGGAGCCAGTGCAGGTCTTTCAGGTGTCCGGTGATGTGGCTGTGTCGGGGGATGTCCAGGATGAGTCGTGCGGAGGCGTTCTGGATGCGCTGGAGTCTTTTTGAAGTTTGGCTGTGGTTCCGGCGTAGAGGGTGTTCCCATAGTCCAGTCGGCTGGTGACGAGTGCCTGGGTGACGGTCTTCCTGGTTTCAGTGGGGATCCATCTGAAGATCTTGCGGAGCATGCGCAGGGTGTTGAAGCATGAAGATGAGACGGCGTTGACTTGTCTGGTCATCGACAGGGAGGAGTCCAGGATGAAGCCCAGGTTGCGTGCGTGGTCCGTTGGCTTGGGCGCGGTGCCCAGGGGCCGGGGGCCACCAGGAGTCGTCCCAGGCGGAGGGTGATGAGCCCAGGATGAGGACTTCCGTCTTGTCTGAGTTCAGTTTAAGGCGGCTGTTCCTCATCCAGTCGGCGACATCTCTCATCCCGTCGTGTAGGTTGGCTCTGGCGGTGGTGGGGTCGTTGGTGAGGGAGAGGATCAGCTGGGTGTCGTCGGCGTAGGAGATGATGTTGAGGTTGTGTTGGCGTGCGATGGCTGCGAGGGGGCTCATGTAGACGTTGAAGAGGGTTGGGCTGAGTGAAGATCCTTGTGGAACGCCGCAGATGACTTCGGTGGCTTCGGATCTGAACGGGGGGAGGCGGACTCTCTGGGTTCTACCGGCGAGGAACGAGATGATCCATTCCAGTGCTTTCTCTCGGATTCCGATGTTGCTGAGGCGCTTCACTAGGGTGCGGTGGCAGACGGTGTCGAACGCCGCGGAGAGGTCCAAGAGGATGAGGGCAGCTGTTTCCCCGTTGTCGGTTAGGGTTCTGATGTCGTCGGTGGCTGCGATAAGGGCGGTCTCGGTGCTGTGGTTGGCCCGAAACCCGGACTGCGAGGGGTCGAGGGATCCATTCGTCTCGAGGAAGGCGGCAAGCTGTCTGTTGGCGGTCTTCTCGATGACTTTGGCCGGAAACGGAAGGAGCGAGATGGGACGGTAGTTCTTGAGGTCGGTGGGGTCCGCCGTTGGTTTCTTCAGGAGGGCGGTAAGCTCGGCGTGCTTCCAGCTCTCCGGGAAGGTGGCGGTGTGGAAGGAGGAGTTGATGATGTCCCGGAGATGGGGTGCGATGGTGGCGTCGGCTTTGTTGAAGACGTGGTGTGGGCAGGGGTCGGTTGGTGATCCGGAGTGGATGGAGTTCATCGTGCGGGTGGTGTCTTCGGTGCTGATCGGGGTCCAGTTGCAGAGGGTGGTGGTGGCGGGCGTTGGTTCGGCGGTAGGGTGCGTGGTTTGTGCGTCGAAGCTGTTATGTATGTCGGTGATCTTGCGGTGGAAGAACGCGGAGAGTGAGTTGCAGAGGTCTTGCGAGGGGGTGATGTCGTTGTTTCCGGCGCTAGGGTTGGAGAACTCTTTGACGATGCTGAAAAGTTCCTTGCTGTCATGGGCGTTGTTGTCCAGTCGTTCTTTGAGTGCCGACTTCTTGGTGGCACGGATCAGCTGGTGGTGTTTGCGGGTGGCGTGTTTGAGGGCGGTCCTGTTGTCTGTGGTCTGGTCGAGTCGCCAGGTTTTCTCGAGAGTGCGGCAGTTCTTCTTGGATTCCTTGAGTTCGTTGGTGAACCAAGGGGTTTTCTTGCTTCCGGGTCTGCTGGGAGGGTTTTTTAGTGGTGCGAGGTCGTCGGCGCAGGCGGTCAGCCACTTGGCGAGGTTGCTGGCTGCTTCGTTTGGGTCCGTTGTGTTGGTGGGTGTGTTCTGGCTGAGGGAGGCGGTGAGCTGCTCGGTGGTGATCTTGCTCCAGCTCCGGCGGGGAGCCTGTTGCGGGTGGTGGTGGGTCGCAGTCTTTCTGAAGCTGAAGTGGACGCAGCTGTGGTCGGTCCAGTGGAGTCCGGTGGCGTGGCTGAAGGAGATGTGCTTGCTGGACGAGAAGACGGGGTCAAGCGTGTGGCCGGCGTAGTGGGTGGGCGTGTTCACCAGTTGCTTGAGTCCGAGGTTGGCGAGGTTGTCCAGCAGGGCGGTGGTGTTTCTGTCGTTGTTGTTCTCCAGGTGGAAGTTGAGGTCCCCTAGGAGGATGTAGTCGGCGGAGGGCATGGCGTGCGGGCTGATGAAGTCTGCGATGTCTTCGCTGAATAGTGTGCGTGGTCCCGGGGGTCTGTAGATGAGGGTGCCTCGGAGGGTGGTCTTGGGGTCAGTGTGTATCTGGAAGTGTAGGTGTTCGGGCGGCGGTGAAGGTCTCGTCGGAGTTAGTCGAGATGCGGATGGTGCTCTTGTGTACGATGGCGATGCCTCCTCCCGTCTGGTTGACGCGGTCCCTCCGGGTGATCTTGTATCCGTCCGGGATGGCTATGGCGATGTCGGGCGCTGAGGAGGCGTTCATCCAGGTTTCGGTGAGGAAGGCGATGTCCGGTGCTGTTGCGTCGAGCAGGTCCCAGAGTTCCACGGCGTGCCTGTGGACGGAGCGGGTGTTCAGCAGGATGCATTTCAGGTGGTTGCTGCTGGTGCTCGACTTGGCGGAGGTGGTGCACGTCCGGGGGCAGGTGAATCGGCAGGTTTGGCAGGTGAAGGGTCCGTGGGTGCGTCTCGGTGAGGCTCGGTAGCAGGCAGGGTTCCGGCCGGCATTGGAGTGCGGTGAGGGTGGCGGCGTCGTAGGTCCGTCGAGTAGTGTTGCGTTGGTGGGATCCAGGGGTTCTGGCGCTGGGCGCGGTCCAGTCGCGGACGGGCGCAGACGGGCTTGCCTTAGGCGCGCCTTCGGCGCGCCAGCGGCGCGGCCGCGCAGCGGCCGCCATTTATGGGGAGGTGGGAGGGAGGAGCAGCTGGGAGGCGGGAGGCAGGGGCAGCGAATGGGCAGTCAGGGGGGCGGGGCCGCAGGGGATGCAGCGGCGGGAATGGCGAGAGGCAGCGGGGGCACAGAAAGGAAAAAGGGGAGACAAAATCACGGGCACAATGACAATGGGGCAGCGAGGGGCACAGAAAGGAAAAAGGGGAGACAAAATCACGGGCACAATGACAATGGGGCAGCGAGGGGCACAGAAGGAAAAAGGGAGACAAAATCACGGGCACAACGACAATGGGGCAGCGAGGGGCACAGAAGGAAAAAGGGGAGACAAAATCACGGGCACAATGACAATGGGGCAGCGAGGGGCACAGAAGGAAAAAGGGGAGACAAAATCACGGGCACAACGACAATGGGGCAGCGAGGGCACAGAAGGAAAGAGGGGAGACAAAATCACGGGCACAACGACAATGGGGCAGCGAGGGGCACAGAAGGAAAAAGGGAGACAAAATCACAGGCACAATGACAATGGGGCAGCGAGGGGCACAGAAGGAAAAAGGGGAGACAAAATCACGGGCACAACGACAATGGGGCAGCGAGGGGCACAGAAGGAAAAAGGGAGACAAAATCACGGGCACAATGACAATGGGGCAGCGAGGGGCACAGAAGGAAAAAGGGGAGACAAAATCACGGGCACAACGACAATGGGGCAGCGAGGGGCACAGAAGGAAAAAGGGGAGACAAAATCACGGGCACAACGACAATGGGGCAGCGAGGGGCACAGAAGGAAAAAGGGGAGACAAAATCACGGGCACAATGACAATGGGGCAGCGAGGGGCACAGAAGGAAAAAGGGGAGACAAAATCACGGGCACAACGACAATGGGGCAGCGAGGGGCACAGAAGGAAAGAGGGGAGACAAAATCACGGGCACAACGACAATGGGGCAGCGAGGGGCACAGAAGGAAAAAGGGGAGACAAAATCACGGGCACAACGACAATGGGGCAGCGAGGGGCACAGAAGGAAAAAGGGGAGACAAAATCACGGGCACAATGACAATGGGGCAGCGAGGGGCACAGAAGGAAAAAGGGGAGACAAAATCACGGGCACAACGACAATGGGGCAGCGAGGGGCACAGAAGGAAAGAGGGGAGACAAAATCACGGGCACAACGACAATGGGGCAGCGAGGGGCACAGAAGGAAAAAGGGGAGACAAAATCACGGGCACAACGACAATGGGGGAGCGAGGGGCACAGAAGGAAAAAGGGGAGACAAGCAGAAAAATGCGGGCACCGGGGCCACAAGCGGAGGGCGATCTTACCTGCAGGAGCAGCGGGCAGACAACACAGGCGGAGCTGTGTGGTGGGGGAGCGACCTACCTGGCAAGGTCAAGGGTCGCTCTCCTCACCGCGCAGCGGCCGCCTTTTATGGGGAGGTGGGAGGGAGGAGCAGCTGGGAGGCGGGAGGCAGGGGCAGCGAATGGGCAGTCAGGGGGCGGGGCCGCAGGGGATGCAGCGGCGGGAATGGCGAGAGGCAGCGGGGGCACAGAAAGGAAAAAGGGGAGACAAAATCACGGGCACAATGACAATGGGGCAGCGAGGGGCACAGAAAGGAAAAAGGGGAGACAAAATCACGGGCACAATGACAATGGGGCAGCGAGGGGCACAGAAGGAAAAAGGGGAGACAAAATCACGGGCACAACGACAATGGGGCAGCGAGGGGCACAGAAGGAAAAAGGGGAGACAAAATCACGGGCACAATGACAATGGGGCAGCGAGGGGCACAGAAGGAAAAAGGGGAGACAAAATCACGGGCACAACGACAATGGGGCAGCGAGGGGCACAGAAGGAAAGAGGGGAGACAAAATCACGGGCACAACGACAATGGGGCAGCGAGGGGCACAGAAGGAAAAAGGGGAGACAAAATCACAGGCACAATGACAATGGGGCAGCGAGGGGCACAGAAGGAAAAAGGGGAGACAAAATCACAGGCACAATGACAATGGGGCAGCGAGGGGCACAGAAGGAAAAAGGGAGACAAAATCACGGGCACAACGACAATGGGGCAGCGAGGGGCACAGAAGGAAAAAGGGGAGACAAAATCACGGGCACAATGACAATGGGGCAGCGAGGGGCACAGAAGGAAAAAGGGGAGACAAAATCACGGGCACAACGACAATGGGGCAGCGAGGGGCACAGAAGGAAAGAGGGGAGACAAAATCACGGGCACAACGACAATGGGGCAGCGAGGGGCACAGAAGGAAAAAGGGGAGACAAAATCACAGGCACAATGACAATGGGGCAGCGAGGGGCACAGAAGGAAAAAGGGGAGACAAAATCACGGGCACAACGACAATGGGGCAGCGAGGGGCACAGAAGGAAAAAGGGGAGACAAAATCACGGGCACAATGACAATGGGGCAGCGAGGGGCACAGAAGGAAAAAGGGGAGACAAAATCACGGGCACAACGACAATGGGGCAGCGAGGGGCACAGAAGGAAAAAAGGGGAGACAAAATCACGGGCACAACGACAATGGGGCAGCGAGGGGCACAGAAGGAAAAAGGGAGACAAAATCACGGGCACAATGACAATGGGGCAGCGAGGGGCACAGAAGGAAAAAGGGGAGACAAAATCACGGGCACAACGACAATGGGGCAGCGAGGGGCACAGAAGGAAAGAGGGAGACAAAATCACGGGCACAACGACAATGGGGCAGCGAGGGGCACAGAAGGAAAAAGGGGAGACAAAATCACGGGCACAACGACAATGGGGCAGCGAGGGGCACAGAAGGAAAAAGGGGAGACAAAATCACGGGCACAATGACAATGGGGCAGCGAGGGGCACAGAAGGAAAAAGGGGAGACAAAATCACGGGCACAACGACAATGGGGCAGCGAGGGCACAGAAGGAAAGAGGGGAGACAAAATCACGGGCACAACGACAATGGGGCAGCGAGGGGCACAGAAGGAAAAAGGGAGACAAAATCACGGGCACAACGACAATGGGGGAGCGAGGGGCACAGAAGGAAAAAGGGGAGACAAGCAGAAAATGCGGGCACCGGGGCCACAAGCGGAGGGCGATCTTACCTGCAGGAGCAGCGGGCAGACAACACAGGCGGAGCTGTGTGGTGGGGAGCGACCTACCTGGCAAGGTCAAGGGTCGCTCTCCTCACCGCGCAGCGGCCGCCATTTATGGGGAGGTGGGAGGGAGGAGCAGCTGGGAGGCGGGAGGCAGGGGCAGCGAATGGGCAGTCTGGGGGGCGGGGCCGCAGGGGATGCAGCGGCGGGAATGGCGAGAGGCAGCGGGGGCACAGAAAGGAAAAAGGGGAGACAAAATCACGGGCACAATGACAATGGGGCAGCGAGGGGCACAGAAAGGAAAAAGGGGAGACAAAATCACGGGCACAATGACAATGGGGCAGCGAGGGGCACAGAAGGAAAAAGGGGAGACAAAATCACGGGCACAACGACAATGGGGCAGCGAGGGGCACAGAAGGAAAGAGGGGAGACAAAATCACGGGCACAACGACAATGGGGCAGCGAGGGGCACAGAAGGAAAAAGGGGAGACAAAATCACAGGCACAATGACAATGGGGCAGCGAGGGGCACAGAAGGAAAAAGGGGAGACAAAATCACAGGCACAATGACAATGGGGCAGCGAGGGGCACAGAAGGAAAAAGGGGAGACAAAATCACGGGCACAACGACAATGGGGCAGCGAGGGCACAGAAGGAAAAAGGGGAGACAAAATCACGGGCACAATGACAATGGGGCAGCGAGGGGCACAGAAGGAAAAAGGGGAGACAAAATCACGGGCACAACGACAATGGGGCAGCGAGGGGCACAGAAGGAAAGAGGGAGACAAAATCACGGGCACAACGACAATGGGGCAGCGAGGGGCACAGAAGGAAAAAGGGGAGACAAAATCACAGGCACAATGACAATGGGGCAGCGAGGGGCACAGAAGGAAAAAGGGGAGACAAAATCACGGGCACAACGACAATGGGGCAGCGAGGGGCACAGAAGGAAAAAGGGGAGACAAAATCACGGGCACAATGACAATGGGGCAGCGAGGGGCACAGAAGGAAAAAGGGGAGACAAAATCACGGGCACAACGACAATGGGGCAGCGAGGGGCACAGAAGGAAAAAGGGGAGACAAAATCACGGGCACAACGACAATGGGGCAGCGAGGGGCACAGAAGGAAAAAGGGGAGACAAAATCACGGGCACAATGACAATGGGGCAGCGAGGGGCACAGAAGGAAAAAGGGGAGACAAAATCACGGGCACAACGACAATGGGGCAGCGAGGGGCACAGAAGGAAAGAGGGGAGACAAAATCACGGGCACAACGACAATGGGGCAGCGAGGGGCACAGAAGGAAAAAGGGGAGACAAAATCACGGGCACAACGACAATGGGGCAGCGAGGGGCACAGAAGGAAAAAGGGGAGACAAAATCACGGGCACAATGACAATGGGGCAGCGAGGGGCACAGAAGGAAAAAGGGGAGACAAAATCACGGGCACAACGACAATGGGGCAGCGAGGGCACAGAAGGAAAGAGGGGAGACAAAATCACGGGCACAACGACAATGGGGCAGCGAGGGGCACAGAAGGAAAAAGGGGAGACAAAATCACGGGCACAACGACAATGGGGGAGCGAGGGGCACAGAAGGAAAAAGGGGAGACAAGCAGAAAATGCGGGCACCGGGGCCACAAGCGGAGGGCGATCTTACCTGCAGGAGCAGCGGGCAGACAACACAGGCGGAGCTGTGTGGTGGGGGAGCGACCTACCTGGCAAGGTCAAGGGTCGCTCTCCTCACCGCGCAGCGGCCGCCATTTATGGGGAGGTGGGAGGGAGGAGCAGCTGGGAGGCGGGAGGCAGGGGCAGCGAATGGGCAGTCAGGGGGCGGGGCCGCAGGGGATGCAGCGGCGGGAATGGCGAGAGGCAGCGGGGGCACAGAAAGGAAAAAGGGGAGACAAAATCACGGGCACAATGACAATGGGGCAGCGAGGGGCACAGAAAGGAAAAAGGGGAGACAAAATCACGGGCACAATGACAATGGGGCAGCGAGGGGCACAGAAGGAAAAAGGGGAGACAAAATCACGGGCACAACGACAATGGGGCAGCGAGGGGCACAGAAGGAAAAAAGGGGAGACAAAATCACGGGCACAATGACAATGGGGCAGCGAGGGGCACAGAAGGAAAAAGGGGAGACAAAATCACGGGCACAACGACAATGGGGCAGCGAGGGGCACAGAAGGAAAGAGGGGAGACAAAATCACGGGCACAACGACAATGGGGCAGCGAGGGGCACAGAAGGAAAAAGGGGAGACAAAATCACGGGCACAATGACAATGGGGCAGCGAGGGGCACAGAAGGAAAAAGGGGAGACAAAATCACGGGCACAACGACAATGGGGCAGCGAGGGGCACAGAAGGAAAAAGGGGAGACAAAATCACGGGCACAAGGACAATGGGGCAGCGAGGGGCACAGAAGGAAAAAGGGGAGACAAAATCACGGGCACAACGACAATGGGGCAGCGAGGGGCACAGAAGGAAAAAGGGGAGACAAAATCACGGGCACAACGACAATGGGGCAGCGAGGGGCACAGAAGGAAAAAGGGGAGACAAAATCACGGGCACAATGACAATGGGGCAGCGAGGGGCACAGAAGGAAAAAGGGGAGACAAAATCACGGGCACAACGACAATGGGGCAGCGAGGGGCACAGAAGGAAAAAGGGAGACAAAATCACGGGCACAACGACAATGGGGCAGCGAGGGGCACAGAAGGAAAAAGGGGAGACAAAATCACGGGCACAACGACAATGGGGCAGCGAGGGGCACAGAAGGAAAGAGGGGAGACAAAATCACGGGCACAACGACAATGGGGCAGCGAGGGGCACAGAAGGAAAGAGGGGAGACAAAATCACGGGCACAACGACAATGGGGCAGCGAGGGGCACAGAAGGAAAAAGGGGAGACAAAATCACGGGCACAACGACAATGGGGGAGCGAGGGGCACAGAAGGAAAAAGGGGAGACAAGCAGAAAATGCGGGCACCGGGGCCACAAGCGGAGGGCGATCTTACCTGCAGGAGCAGCGGGCAGACAACACAGGCGGAGCTGTGTGGTGGGGGAGCGACCTACCTGGCAAGGTCAAGGGTCGCTCCCAGTGCAACTCAGTCATGGAAAGACAGGCATACATGGTGACCAGTGATCTGAGGAAACTGAGGCCAACATTCCTAGGGCCTCACTTCCCTACTCAGACACCTCACCAGCCTTGTACTTTACCTAAGCACACCACAGGTAGTGATTCCCCATGGTGGAGACCCTCTTATACCCTTAGGGTGAGGGATTGCTTAGTGGACCATAAGACAGGGGGCAACCATGCTAGTGCAGGTGCTTCCTTATATGACCACTTAGTCAATGAAGGCTCAACTGGCCAAGGTTAGCCTTATCTCCTTTCGTTTGGGGGGTTATGTAGGAAGGTGGAATCTGACTATATGGTTGCCCCCACTTTTTTAATGGTGTTTTGCTGGTTTATGACTTAGTTGGACTGGGATCCTGCTATTCAGGGCCCCAGTCTATCTGCTTTCTCTGTAAAAGGTTTCCATGTGCCTTAGGCACATCTCTGATTGGAATCTGGAGTGCCCTTATAAGTCCCTAGTATATGGTATACTATGTACCAAGGGCATAGGTACCTCAGAGGCCTGCCAGGGGCTGCAGCATGTATTATGCCACCCCTGGAAGGCCATCCAAACTGACACCACAGGTCTGCTACTGCAGCCTGGGTAAAGTGGTGCATGCACTCCTTACTGTGATATAGGTTACCTATATCACTAAATACATACACACATATAAACCTATAAGTCACTCCTAAGGCAGGCCTTATCAATCCTAAAGGCAGAGTGCATGGTTCCTATGTGAGAGGGTGCCCCTGCGTGAGCAGGGCCCCTCTGCAGCGTTCGGAGACCATCTCTGATGCTGTTTGTAGTGCAGCCGGACCATATACTCTTAAGCGCATTATATCCTCGCGGTAAAATGCTAACTTTGGAATGGCTGCACCTAAACATGTCGTGTTTGGTGTCAAACATCTTGGAATACTACCCCCCCGCCAAGTCTGGCGGCGGGGGTAGCATTCCACCCTTCTAGAGGGAAAGACATGTTAACCCTGACTAACCCGGTAACTTCTCTCCAAAGACCTGGCATCACAAAATGGATGCTGCTGCCACAGACACGAGTCTGGCCTCCTGCTGCTGGACGAAACTCCGGCAGGGGAGGCCTGGTCAATAGGTTTCCTGTCCCAGGGAGGTGTGACCACCTCCCCAGACAGGATAATGTGTATTGGGGCTGGGCGGGAGCACCATCTGTGTGCTTTGAAGTCCTGCACTGGGGGCACATTTGGTGTCCCTGGCATACCCCAGTTCAAACCGGATCAGGGGCTTGCAGCCCCTGCTTTGGCGCGAACTGGACAAAGAGAAAGGGTGTAGCCACCCCTCTGCCCTGACCCACCCATAGGTGGGGCCACAGAGTAGTCCAACCCCTATTTTTAGAATAAAGGTAGGAACCCAGTCCTTAGGACTTTAGATTATACCTGGACGAAACTCTGAAACTGAATCCTGGACCTTCGACGCTCTACGACAAGATTAGAGGACTGAAGAATCTCCCTTGGGGTCAAGGAGTGACTCCCCTGCTTGGCAGGCACCAAAGAAGCATCTGTCCGGTTCGCATCTCTGAAGCTCCCGTCGGACGCCGAAGTCATCGCATCACCAGAGGTGGATTCTCAGACTTCCCCGAGGCTACCCTGAGTCCCCAGCAAAGCTGAGGCCCGTGGCTATCGTGGGTGACTTGAGACCGTGACCCCTGGACACCGAGCACATTTGCAAGTGCACCATCTTCTGGGTCTCCCAAGAAGTCATGCTTTGGACTCCGAGTAGCCCTAGCCTCCAGCACCACCTGCACCGAAGATCACTGGCCCCCACTCCACGAGTGTCCTGTAAGCCAGCTCCACGTGCGGCGTCACGAGGCTCCTTCGCGGTCGCTAGCCTGTTGGCTAGTAGCCCTTAACGAAGGCCAATCTTTTCCTAATTTGGCATCCTGGTTGCTCCAGGCCTGTCCTCACTTACCTTCGCTGGGTGAGTTCCACAGACCTTGCTGGTCTGCACCATCGACGATCTACATCTTCCTCGAGACTTGCCGTTGCCAAGGCTTGTTGGGTCCAATCCGGTCGCCGACACCTCAGCACTCGACAGACATTGTGAACCAGCCCGAATCCTGCTCCTGGTCGCCGACAACGCCTCCTGGACCTCGTGGCTGAAGAGTCAAGACGACTGTCAACGCACCTGAAGCACTCGACATCGGTGGGCATCTGTCCATCGCCTTCCTGGTCACTGGCTAGTGACCCAGACTCTGTCCCCTCTGCTTTCAGGTTCTTCAGAACTCCGATCCACTCTTGGATCCACCCGGACACTTTCTCTTGGCCGCCAGCAGCACTTTGCAGCAGATCGCCATTCGAATCGACAGACGAAACCCGACCCCGAAAGGCACCTATGCACCCGGCTTCCCTGGGTGAGGTAACACGAGTACTCCGGTGCTCCCGTGGGTAGAGACTCTTCAAAGTCCTAGATCTCAAAGGGTTTTGTCCTAGTCCTCTTTTAAGTGTCCCTTTCCTCTATTTTCCCGATCCCGACTTTCTCCATAGAAGTTAACGGCGTATCGCGGTTGTGTATTTACACTGCACACGTCTCCCGTGGGTCCCCTGTGTCACTACCTTGGGTGGTTCCTTGTGGTCCAAGCACTTCTAGAGGCTCTAGGCCTAGTATCTAGTTTAGTCATGGTTCGCATACCACTTTATTGGTATATGGTTTGGTACGCCCCTAGGGCCCAAACGTGTATTTGTGCTATTACTGTGATTTAATATCTTATAACTTATGTACTTCGAACTCTAGCCTCATAAAGAGACTAGAGGGGTGTCTTTAGCAATAAATACATATATTTTGAATATATACCTGGTGTGGTGCTCTTTCATTTGGTCACTCAAGAGATTATAGACTGGTAAAACAAGCTGCTTTACATTCCTTCAAGACTTAGCCTGAAGGCTGCTCTCCATAGCTACCACTAGGATAGCTTTCAATAAGGTTGTCTTTAACCTATCTCCAATAAGGGGTTGTTTGGACTGGTGCAAGGTGCCCACTATAATTAGTGGACAGCATATGCCAGGCCAACTTCTCACAGTTTCCTGCTTATGAGGTTGCACTGAAGGTACAAAGGGTTCCTGGGGAGCACTTGGGGTGTGGTCTGTGGAAACACATGCCAACACTTGGGAGGGACACACTTCTCACATTAGAGGTAGGGGACCAAACCAAGTACACCCCTATTAAGACCATTTTGATTGCCAAATTTGGGATGCCTCCCAGAAAGTATCACCAAAGATTCAGGAACAGCCAGAAGCTCCCTGGGTAGATTTCGTTGATTACTTCAGTAAGTGACTGAATGACTGGGTGAGGGTCAGCAAGGTTAGTGATTATAATGGGTTATACCATATGACCATGGAAGAGCACATGCTCAGTATCTGTTTTCCTGAGTTCTGCCAGCACCTAGTTGACAGTAAGCTGACTGACCCTAGGAAGTTTGTTAATGGAGGAGGACCTCTGGGCTAGCACCAGAGTGTCCAAAAAGGTATCTGGGGGACACCCACAAAGAAGGTCAGGGTTCCCAACAGAAAAATGAGGGGAGAGAAAAATTTAAAAGCAAGGAGTTCTCAAAAAGTCCCTCAAATTAATTCCCAATGTAGTAGTGGTAACCAGTCACCGTCTGGAGGGGTTCTTTGACCATAAGACAGGAAGGTTTGAATCCCAATGTACTGAGTGCTACAATTATGGGTAGAACAAGAGCGAGTTCTCAAAAGGTCCCCAAAATAATTCCCAAGGGAGTAGTGGTAGCAAGTTCCATTCTGATCCTAAAAAGGAAGGCTTCTTTGACCATAAGACAGGGAGGTGTGTACCCAAATGTACAGAGTGCTACAAATATGGGCACAACAAGGGTGACTCCAAATGTCCCAAGAGGGAAAAGCCCTTCACCGGTGGGCAGACAAAAGGGTTGGTGAGTGTAGCACCCGGGGAGGAGGCAGACCCACTTAGTTTTAGGAGACAGACAGAGGGGACCCTAGATTTCCTAGCGGAAAGAGAAATGGTGCCAAAAGCACACACGTCTACAAATACTTCAAAGTATAGGCAGTCGGTCAACATTATGGGCAACAAATGGAGGCTCAGTGAGACACCGGAGCCAGCATGACAACTGCCAAGTGTCAGCTGGTGTTTGCAGAACAGGTCCTTCTGTATACATTCTACTGAGTCGTAGTCGTCGACAATCGCCAGAGCCATCTACCGGGGGCTCTGGTTCTATTTGAGGTAGGGGGGGTCATAGGATCTCTACAAGTTGCTGTGAGCCCTGCCATCCTTGTTGATTGTTTGCTAGGCAATGACCTGGAGAAGGGTAGAGCTCAGGTCTCACTTGGAGATGAGGGGATTGCCTGAGTGGGTCTGTATGACCACACGAGCCCTGACTGCCCAGAAAGGGCTGTCTGGAGCCTGGAACAATGGACCAGACAGCTGCCAAGGAGAGGAGCAAGATCCTGTAGAGGAGATTGACAGGGTCCCTGAGAAGGAGGCCCCCAAGCCAACTGGGGAAGACATTGCAACCCTAGGTCACCTACATGAGCTTGCCAACTGGCAGGTTCAGGGTGTGCCCACCAGGGAGGAATTCTGAAAAGCGCAGAAAGAGTGTCCCACTCATGAGGGCTTGAGGCGCCAGGCCTCTGCCCTTGAGACAGTAGGTATAGCCTCTGGGGATCTCCTAATATACTTGGAGAAAAATCTCCTTTAGAGCAAGCCTAAGGTTCCTGGTGCTAGGGCAGCCCCACTATTACCCGATCATCCTACCGGGGTTGGCTCATGATATACCCTTGGCATGACATTTGGGACAAGCCAAGATATTTGCCAGGCCTGTCTCCCACGTCTATTGGCCCGAATTAAAACAGTCTCAGATGCATTCTACAGGTCCTATCCCACCTGCCAGGCCAGTGAGAAACGGGGAGAAAGCACAAGGCTCCCCTGACCTCATTACCCGTTGTTCGAACAGCTTTAAAAGGATGGGCATCAACTTCATTGGACCTTTGGACTCCAAGACAGCCCTGGGAAACAGGTTTGTCCTGGTCTTGGTGGGTCATGCCACCTGCTACCCAGAGGCCATTCCTCTGAGGCCAGTGACTGCACCTGTGGTAGCTAGAGCTCTGATAGGCATCTTTACCCATGTTGGGTTCCCCTAGAAGGCAGTGTCTGACAGAAGCAGTAACTTAATGTCCGTGTACATGAAGTCCATGTGAGATGAATGTGCTTTAACTTATACGTTCACCACACCCTATCACCCTTAGATAAATGGTCTTGTGGGAGAGATTCAACAAGACCTTGAAAGGCATGATTATGGGCCTGTCTGAGCCCATGAGGCATTGGTGGGACTTCCTCTTGCCATGCCTTCTCTTCGCCTACAGGGAGGTGCCACAGAGAGGAGTAGGGTTCATCCCCTTCGAGCTCCTCTATGGATACCCTGTCAAGGAGGGTACAGCCTTGTCAAGGAGGGGTGGTAGCAAGAAACCAGGAATGCCCCGCCCCCGGATGTGGTCAACCACATGCTGACCCTCTGCAACAAAATGCACTGCTTCTGTAAAAAGATGAAAAGTAATCTAGAGTCCAAGCAAAACGTCAGGAAACACTGGTATGACCGGAAGGTCACACTGGTGGAGTTTAAAGCCTGGCCATAAAGTGTGGGTTCTGGAACCAGTAGAGCCTAGGGCTCTCCAGGACCACTTGCCTGGCCTATACGAAGTCAAGGAGCGTAAAGGGGAGACCACATACTTGGTGGATCTCCAGACCCCTAGAATCCCCCTAAGGGTGCTCCGTGTAAACAGACTAAAGCCTCACTTTGAGAAATGCGAAGTGAGCATGCTCCTTGTGACAGATTAGGGAGTGGACGAGGAGAGTGAACCTCTTCCTGACCTCCTCTCTGCACAGGAGCACGATGGGGCAGTGGAGAGTGTCAACCTCTCTGCCATCCTGACCCCAGAACAACAGAGGGACTGTTACCAGTTACTGGGACAGATTGCCTCACTGTTCACTGTTTTGTGTGAACGTCCTTCAAATACGTCCCAGGTTTATATATTTTTAATCCCGGAATTATAGTAAATTTAAAAGGTTGTTTGTGTGCGAGTAAAATTAAATTTCACTTGTTCCCGGAAGCCTCTGTACAATGCAATCTTGGTTCTTTTTTGTTAACTTGATTAAAATCTTGCCTCACATGTAATAGCTGAACGGTGGCCGTTAGCTATAGCGCTGTCTAACATATGTTGCTGGTGTGTTGCACTATGAAAAGTACCTTTGTCATACTTAATGGATCACATTTTTTTTTTTTGTTGAAATCTCTTTTATTGAATTTGTACGCAATCAAAAGGAAGAACATTAGCAATCACCAGGTAGTAAGCGATAAGAGGCAGATCTTAGCAGGCAAGATACAGAGTATATATTGTTAGTCCACAGTAGTGAGGCTATAAGATAAGGTGCCCAGAACATAGCCATAGAATACAGAGCACAAGACCAGTTGAATTCAACATAATAGAAGGTATACTAGAGACCCCCACCCTACGTTGTAACCACAGTATGAATCAAACCGACAGGGTTCTCATGGATATCTGTGGCTAAGCTATTCTAAACTAACACAGTCGCATCCCCTACAGGCCTATATGGGGTGGAAGGGGCAGAGTACTAAAAACTACCAAACAATAGGAGACCCCCTAAGCAGTGGGTGTACTAAACGTGTAAAAGCCCCTAGGTAACACTATTAACTACCCCAGTAAGGGTAACCCGGCTTTGGGTTAAGACTGTAAGCCCTAGTAGAATGTAACACCTCATTAAGGTCTGTCTAGACTTGGCCCCGTCCGGCTACGAGCATCTTACCAAGGACCAACGGCTTATAAAGTTGCCAAATACTGCCTGACCCTAAAGGTCAGGGGGAGGTCCCCCAGTTCTGCTGGCCTGTGAAGAAATGAGGAAAGCAAAGAACAGAACCCCAATACCCAAAGACTTAGAGGGAGAAAAATGAGAAAAAGAAAAGAAAGAGAAGAAGAGGAGGGAAGAGAGGATTGTGCAGCGTCTCCTTGGTGAAGAGAAGCCCTGGTGAGCAGGTTCCCTGGACATGGGGCCATATTATACCCCTTTGAAAGCTGAACGGCTGAAATGGCCCTGCCAGTGTCCAATGTCTTACCAAAAGGATAAATTTACATTTCCAAGCATGACGATTTAAAATGCTGCCACCTAGTGGGCGAGTGAGAAGCCACAGCCGCCTTAACTTTGGTTCAGTGTGAGACGCCCATTATTGTTAATGGGAGGGAGGGCAGCAGGCAGCATGGACAGTGGGAAGTAAGAGTGGTAGCAAAGCGCTTTGAAGCAACAATGCGGGGTAGGATGGGGGGTAGGAGCTGGATGGGAGAGGGGGCCTGTGGTCTGCAAACAGAAGCAGTCGTATGAAGTGATGCAACTTAAATAAAACACGAAAACAGCTTCACCCCGCCCCCATTGATTTCACGAGGAGTTTCAGTGTTTTGGCCTGTCACAAACTGTCCCTACCTGGACCTTTAACCCCCACTGGTTTCATGAACTTCTAAACCCCTCCTAATGAACTATCAAACAATGTGTCCAAGGCTTGAGCTGGGTAACTGCGCCCCTTAGTAAATACTTCCATAATTTGTTTAAAATACTTGGCACACCCTGGGGACAGGCTCATGCTACGGTAACACCCCATCTGAAATAATTTAAAGTAAATGATTTAAATGATAAAAACAGGCTGTCCTCAAGAACTGTCTTTCAAATTGTTTCACTTCAGCTGCGACTCTCGGGCATTCTCGTCCACGAGACAGCAGAATTGTATGAGAGACCCTTGAGAAAAAAAGGTAAAAACCTTTTAATTCTGTAATTTATTGTGTTTAAATTAATATATTCATTATGGGCTTTATCATACCCTGCATTTGTATATGTGAATCATGATTTACTGGTAATACATAATATACATAAATTTGTGCTTTAGAAAACATGTAATAAAAGTGCCAAAAATGGGCACTTGTGATGTAAAGGGTGGCGGGAGAAAGAAGGACCCGAAGTCTGTGAAAGCAATTAAAAAAATACAAATTATGCATCGGGCGCCTGGTGTCAAAATACAATATTGTATTTTGAGGACAGAGCTAGACATTAAGGGAGTCGGAACGAGGTACACTAGCGTCTCGACCACTGACAGCCCCTGTGAACCCAGACACATTGCTTTTACGACTGTAAAAGTTTAAAGCCGTGTCTGCACGCTTCTGGGAAGAACTGAGGCAGTCCTGGCAGACGTGTGGTGAGGGCTGGGCACCACCTTTATCCACAGGAGTGGTGTGACACGCCATCTGCATACTCACATGAACCCTTCCGAGAAGGAAGGTGCTGTTACTGCCAGTCTTGCTTCTCGTAAGCAAAGACTATAAGTTCAAAGTCCGTGTTTACGCACCGTTCACAGGTTTTCAAAATATATAAATAAAAGGCATTGCCATTTACAATGTCAATAGCTCAAACTCTCGTAAATGTGAGACCTATTGCATTGCAAATGCTTGTTCTGTACTGAGACCCACAGGCCAGCATGTGCCACTCTGAAGAAGTTATGGTTTGTTTCAAATCATACACCATCACGACACTCAGAATGTGCTTTAATGTTTAGCTGTGTCCCATGTCTTGTAGTATCATACCAGAACTACAAGTAATGTGGGTTTCTGTTGCCCACTGATTTTATCAACAAGAGACAGATAAACAAGGCTGATGGCTGCATCCAGACATCTGACGCAGTTATGTATCTGTAGCAGCTTGTTTACCCACCACTCTCCCAGTATACCTACAGTGTTAAAAATCACACTAAGTGGCTCATCTTTTAAGTGTGTACTTTTTATGGACCACTTTTAACTGTGATGTTTTTCTGCTGCTTTTCCTGCCACAGACTAACAGGTCCAAGCTGTTGTAAATAACCAGTGTTGTTTTTACGGTACTCACGTTATCGGCTTAAGACACAAGGGCCAAGTGTAGGTACTGGGAATTCATAATTACTCTTACAGGTTACACACAGACTTGGAACTTTAAAGTTACACAAAGATCACAAAAGCGGGTGCAATAACTCACCAATACACTTAGCTTATCGATTTTACGTTGGTCAATGTTACTCATGCCAGTGTTGCAGACAGGAATGAAAAGATGGCGCGCAGACTGTGCTAAGGACAGAGGCGGACGCGTACGTCAAGTGCACCGTGCAGAAACGTGAAAGAGCTCCGACTGAAAGGGCTGGGCACGGCCCTGCTGCTCGGAGTCATCCTCCCATTTTATCCGAGATGTCTTCCCAGAATATATATATGCTGTCCCTTTGCGCGCTTTGTGAAAATCTATTACTTTAGGTGTTTTTCAAACTTCGAGCATGAATCTGCGGTATACCCTCACGCAGTACACAGCGTCATATCACCACGATATTGCCAAGCTAGGTCTAGAGAGTCACCAGCCTCACAGGAAGTGCACCTGAGAGGAGGAGACAAGGACAGAGAAGGGGCCATTGGGGACACGCACAAGTGGAAAGACTGGCTCCTGCATTGGTAGGCCAAATGCTTGTAGTGTTAGGAGTCTCCAAGAGAGCCAGCCATGTCACTGCCGGAGGCGGGAGCCACAGAGAAAAGGCAGAGTGTAGATGATTGTAACTGTAATTGCATTTATATCTCGCTTACTACCCCCGAAGAGGTATCAAAGCGCTTTTCGGCGAGCAGCACGCTACTACAGAGCCCAAAAAGGATTAATGGTGAGTTAATAAGGTTAAACAATGACTCCATGTCCTCAAGGAAATAATTTCCAGCCCTCCTTTGTTTCACCAACCTAATGCTTTCTGGGAGTTGTAGTCTTGGTTAATTGCAGCTTAAACTATTGTACACACCCACACCTGAAAGCAAGGATTGGCTCATTTAACCCATGTTTAGGGGCTGGTTTTCCCACTGACGTGCAGTGATGTGGTTTTCCTAATCTTTAGATCCTGGACATATAACCAGAGGACCAGAAAAGTTATTTGCAGACTAATGGGCTTTTGGGAACTGAAGACAGAAGATCAACTGGTGATCCTAGGCTGACGTCATATTTGTCCTGATTAACGGGCATCATCAATAGTAAAGAGCCGTGCATGATAAGGGTGCAACGCAGCGTGAAACCTGCTCCCGGCCCTCTGAACCCCACTCAAAGGGTTAACTCTACCTATCTGCTGAGAACAACCAGGTGTCATTGGAGGCCAGATGTCAGGCAGCAACCCATGCATCTAAAGAGCTCAGAACATCAGTGCTCGAAGTGGGCAGGTACTGTCCGGTACTGAGCACCCGTACTTTATTAAATGGAAAGGGACAGTAGCTGTGCTCCTCAGCACTGCTGCAATAGATTTAATGGGAGAGTACCAGTTCTTCTCAGAAGCAAATAGGTACTCCGGTTAGTGAGTGCCAGAACTTCTCTATTTCCATTTAAAGCACTGCAGAAAATTTAAAGCAGTTCAATGTCTGAGCCCGTCAGCATCCTCAGCCTCTGTGTACACATCTGAACAAGCACAGACCGTGAAAGAAACCGACAATAAATACAGAAATGAAAGCCAGAAGACAAAGGCACCCAAAGGCCACAAGCCCGAAGGGATGCCCTTCAAGTGACTCGATTCTAGGGTGGCCACGTGATGTCCCTGGTGGCATGGGGGCATCGTGGCTGCAATCCTGGGAGCTGCTTTCATGGTGCACAGTTGTGTGGTAAGCAAGCAGAACAACAACACTGCACTAGGGCAACGGCTGGGAGGAAGCCCTGGGGTATTGGAAACCCCAAGATTGGAAACCATGATGCTCTGGGTGACAAGAGATCATATCGGTAATCATATCCTAGACTCTTCCTAGGCACAGCTGGAAGGGAAATGTTGGCCGCTGGAGCACATTGTGTTATCCATCTCTGGATGCTTTAGGGAGAACACTGTGGAAGCAGCCTAGAGGGGTGCAAAAGGGAAAGGCCAGGTTTCGTGCCCCACCGGTCGGGAGCACCAGACTGCCAACAAAATCAGCAAAATGACAGAGGACAAAGGCACACGTCACTTCACCTGGGGCAGCGAAATCCCTTGGAGCTGCAATGTGGTCAGAGCACGTACAAGGTAAGCGGCGTTAACTCCTCCTCTCAGCCTTTAGTGGAGTGTGTAATTCATGAATGGAGGGTGTAATTGGTGAATGGAGGGTGTAATTCAAGTCCAAGTGTTGCTGCCACTTACAATTTAAACAGTTGCCCCAAGCATGAAGTCACTTCGGTCTGCCGCCGGGCTCAACTGAAATGCAGCGACTGAGGTGTCTGCACCCCCCCACCCCCGGGCTTGAATTACCCTCGAGGGCCGCAAGACTGCAGCGTGCGGACTGTTGCCCGAGGGACTGATTCCTAGTGTCTCTGCAGCAAGTGCCAGCGACTAGTGAAACCAGCGACGAGCAAAATGACACTGCTCTTCCACAGACACCTACCTCACTGGTCATCGGGTGGGATGGTAAATAACCAGACCCACTGAGAGCAAAAGGCCGCTTTATTAGGACAGGTATGCACATCAACATTTTACAACATATAATTCATCGCCTCGCTAATACAATAGTATATCCTAAGCCCCCCCACCCTGAAGCCTCCCCAACAATAAAATCCCCAAACCATTCTTCCAAGATACCATCCTCACCATCCCCTTTCTTTCATCTACTGACCTTCACCCGTGCCTCAGCCATTGCTCCCCTGAGTTCCCTCTGCCCGCACACACTCTCCAATGGCCCCAACCCTCCAGGCCTATCTCAAGCTCCTCAATTTCTGCCACCAGGAAAAACCCTGACTAGGTGTTTTTCCTGACTCCTGCCAGCCCCATCCAAGATCATACGAGCAAAAACCTTCAGGCCCTTTCGCCCTGAATGAAAAAACAGGGAAAATGTGGGAAAGCAATAACTGTATCTGTCGCCCAAACAGCTAGCTCCGAATGCAATCGGCGCTATACATAAAATTGTCTTTCGCCAAAACAGCCTAAAAAACTTATTAGCGCCACTTCTGAAAAGCCAAAGTTAACGCTAATTTTTCCCTAATGTTGAGTAAATAGAGCTCATTACCCACAAATGACAAGTGAACTCCATCCTGTTTAAAAAATTGAAAATCTTCTTTCTTTTATGTTCTAATCATCCTACACTATTTATGCTGCAAAAACGATGCATTTCCCCATTAACTTTGCGTCAAGCCCTTTCAATTTCAGTGAATTTTTTACACAAAGCCAGACTCTCCTGGGGACCAATGAAATGAAATGAAATTTGTACTTGTAAAGCGCACCCATACCCCCAAAGGGGTGTCCAGGCGCTGTACGCATACCGCTGTGGAACCCTTCCTGGCTTTTCCCTGTGAAATGTCCACTCCTGGGCACCCCCAGGGTGAAGCCAGGCATCCCAGCGCTGTTGGGGCCGTTGTAGAGATTAAGCAAGCTATTGCCCAGAGTTGCAGAGTGGGACCCATGATTAGAATAGGCACCGAGGCGAGAATTATCAGGTCCGAGGAAATTGAGTCCTAAGACCCGCCGAGGCGGGAATTGAACCCTGGTCCCGGGCCAGATCTCTGCATCAGGGTCTGCCGCTCTAACCATTGAGCCACACTTCTCCAAGGCAGTCAGTATTATTTTCGTCCCTGCCCATGATTTAACCACAGTTTCTAAATCCTTCTTCATTTCTTTGATCAAGCCCAAACCTGATAATTGAACTAAATCATTTTCACCCACATGTAACAGCAGCACATCCGGGCAATTCCTACCAGAAACCAGATTTGATAACCATGGCAACAGTTGTCCCCATTTCATGCCCCCGTTTCCCCACCAATCTAACTTGATTTAATCGCTGCAAAATCACAGATTTTTTCCAAAAGGCCTCTTTTCCGCTGGTTTCGCTGTCCACTTAATAAAGGAGTGTCCAATTATCCAAATAGATAAGAACGCAGCTGCAGGACCCACCACACAACCTGGAAAAGAAACAGGTATTAACCCCCCCCCCCTAAAGGTTAAGCATCATCAATAGTTCTGATGTATCTCAAGCAGCAATCTGAGGACCATCCACCTAGTTTTTCTAACATCAGCAAGAGAAAAACCTAATCTCGCTGCTTCAGACGCAGCATCAATTCTGAAGGAATGAGTACCAAAATTAAAAGGATTTTCCCCAATGTCACAAAAAACTTTCCTCATCACTCCCAGCAGCTGTGAGGCTAACAGCCGTGTCCCATTTTGGTGTGTGAAAACTAATACTGACGTTGCTCCCCCAGCTGCCAGGAAATTTTGCCAAGCACCTACTGGGCATATTATGCCGATCATTTTTGTAAGGGTGATTATCGTGCCTTTTCTTGTTTGATCTGTTTTTGAGCATTCTAAAAATATTTGAATATTTTCCTCTGAAGCAGTCACATTTTCCACTTTCAGCCCGTCTGATTGGCCCCTACCTAACAATTATGATATCCTAAATGCCACAAAAAATAACCAACACATGCATAACCTAAACAGTAACTGCTCAAATACTGAGTAACATATAAAAGGAAGATTCTTAACCATACGAAGCAAGGTTTTAGTGAAATAGGAACCCTAATAAATTGACCTCTCTTCTTTTCTTTGGCCCAACCTTGTAATATGCACTTCCCCATCTCACCAGCTGAAGGCTCATAGCCCCAGAAAAATTTACCATAAAAACTCAAGCCTGCCAATTTACCAGCAATCGTGGTAGATGACACATTTTTCTCTATGTTATTCATAATGAAACGAAGCACATCCTCTCTGCGCAGCCATAATCCTTGTTCATTGGGAGATGTACGGGATGCACCCATCCCCCAAAATTCTTCTTAGGCTCTTCTATAAGCTGACCTAGTACTCACAGCTAGGGATTTTTCAGCCAACTCCAGCATTCTCAGTCTGCTAGCGCCCATATCTCTTGTGGCACCTGTGTTTACTGCATCTCTGCTCTGGGCGCCAAACCACGAAATCTCTGCCACTGCAAATGAGATAATGCGTCTGCTATGTTGTTATTCACACTTGGGACATGTTTAGCTCTAAAGATAATATTGTACATCAAGCATCACAGCATAAACCTCTGCAACAGCTTCAACACATGTTTATCTCAGGCTTTTTGTCCATTAATCAAATCCACAACTGTCTTATTGTCAATGTTAAAGGTAACAGTTTTGTTGGCAAGTTTTGCACCCCAAACTGACAGGGCCATCAATAGTGGAAAAATTCAAAAAGGCAATGCTTCTCTTTTCAGTGACCCATTTTTAGGCCACTGTTCAGCGCACCATCTGTCTTCCCAGACTAAACCAAAGCCATTGGCACCAGCTGCATCTGAGTATATCTGCACCACCCAAACAAAATCCAAGTCCATGGACCACATGGTGACTCCATTGAACACTTTCAAGGACATTACCATACCTCAAGATCTGCCCTTATTGTTGCAGAAATTCTAATCCTGTGATGTGGCAAAGTGGCACCAGACATTGCGAAACCTAGTCGTCACAGAAAGTGCTTCCTGCCCTTACTACTCGACAAGCGAAGTTCAAATGCACCAATAAGCACTGGATTTGCTTCAATTTTGATTTACGTGACAACTTGGCTTCCTCCAGTAAACCAACAATTCTTGCACTTTCACAGCTGACAATCTCACTTCCATCTTGACTGTATCTAAATCGATGCCTAGGAAAACCAGACATGTGGACGGTCCTTCTGTTTTTTCAGGAGCCCGTGGTACACCTAACTCATGTGCCATATTCTCAAATTGATGGAGTGCTCCCTCACAATCTTGTGAACCTGCTGCGCCAACAAACAAAAAGTGGTCAAGATAATGAGCGACCGCTTCGTGGCCTGTTCTATAAGTAAATAACCACTGAACAAATGTGCTAAATGTTTCAAACAGCTTGCAAGAAATAGGGCAGCCCATCAGCGGCACCTTATCTACATAGAATTGATTGTCAAAATGAATGCCTAACAAAGAAAAGTCCAACTGATAAACTGGTAGCAATCAAAATGCAGAATTTATATCACATTTAGCTAGTTCAGCTGCTGGGCCCACTTCTCTAATCAATGTCATGGCTACGTCCACTGACGCAAAATGCACTACAGTATCATCCCTCGCTATAAAATCATTCACTGACGATCCATAGGGCCATGACAGATGATGAATTGAGGGTATCCAAGCGCTACTGGCACGAGCCAGTCCTGCCACATTAACAGTAGGGCAGCCCTGCTGAGAAGTGCCTATACTGGTCAATTATGGGTAATGAATTCCTATTGACACGAGACGGTACTGCCCCATTAACAGTAGGGCAGCCCTGCTGAGAAGTGCCTGTACTGACCTATTATGGGTATTGAATCCCTATTGACATGAGCCGGTACTGCCCCATTAACAGTAGGGCAGCCCTGCTGAGAAGTGCCTGTACTGGCCAATTATGGGTAATGAATCCCTATTGACACAAGCTGGAACTGCCCCATTAACAGTAGGGCAGCCCTGCTGAGAAGTGCCTGTACTGGCCTATTGAGGGTATCCAAGCACTACTGGCACGAGCCAGTCCTGCCATATTAGCAGTAGGGCAGCCCTGCTGAGAAGTGCCTATACTGGTCAATTATGGGTAATGAATTCTGTAGGAAGGTGGAATCTGACTATATGGTTGCCCCCACTTTTTTCCTGGTGTTTTGCTGGTTTATGACTTAGTTGGACTGGGACCCTGCTATTCAGGGCCCCAGTCTATCTGCTCTCTCTAAATGACATGGAGTGCACTCTAGGTGCACTAGTGATTGGATACTGTGGGTCCCACAGCATTGGGCAGGTACAGACTGGAGCCAATAATTAATGGTCAAAAAGCTGTGGCATTTAGGGACACAGGGGCTAGTGTCACCATGGTGGCAGGGAAACTAGTCCCCCTCACCAGCTTTTACCTGAGTTTAAATACCAGGTGACCAACATTGATGGTGTCAGAACAGAGCACCCCATGGCCATAGTCAATCTCAGCTGGGAGGGGTCACAGGCCCAAAAGAGTGGCAGTGTCCCCAACCTCACCTGTAGATTGCCTGATGGGCAATGATCTAGGAAATTTCAGCCTGGGCTGAAATTGAACACCAAACCCATCTGAGGATGTTGGGTGTCCCCTGTAAGGTTAGTGGGGCTGTGATGGCCACAGCCCCAGCCCAAGATTTTGGAGAGATGGAGCCTGGAAGAATGGCCCACTCTCCCCCAGAAGAGAGCACAAGGGTTGAAGAGTGCACTGATAGATGGGTTTGGCTTAACCACTGAGCAGTACAGGTTGAAGTTCAGAGATACCGAGAAGGCACAGACTCAGGACTGGACTGACTTTGTAGATTGTGCATCCAAGGCTCTGGAGGGTTGGCTGGTTGGCAGTAGGGTTACTGATTTCAAAGGATTTTATAATCTAATGATGAGAGAACAGATCCTTAATAATTGTCAAAACCAGCTTTTACACCAGTACCTGGTGGACTCTGATCCTGACCTCTCCCCAAGAATTGGGAAAGAAGGCAGACAAATGGGTCAGAACCAGAGTAAGGCCTAAGAATCAGGGTGGTGACCACAAGAAAGATTCTACCAAGTCCCAAGAGAAAGGTGGGGATAAATCTAAGGATAAGTCCACTACAGGGCCCCAAAAGTCCTCTTCTGGGGTGGGTCCCAAACTCCTTCCTCTCCTGAAAAGAAACCCTATTGCCATGTCTGTAAAAAGCCTGGGCACTGGAAATCTGATCCCAGTTGTCCCAGGATTGGCAATAAAGAAAATGTTCCTCCAACAACTACTACCACCCTCCTGGTACTACCAGTAGTAATCCTCCAGTTGGGAGTAGTGCACCCAAAAAGTTAGGTGCTTTTGCAAGAGGAACAGAGGTGGGCCATAGTTCAGACAGGACCCCCTCAACAGACTCCTCAGATTCTGATGGTGGTATAGGATTTGCCACCTTTACCGTGGGTCCCACAGCATTGGGCAGGTACAGACTGGAGCCAATAATTAATGGTCAGAAAGCTGTGGCATTTAGGGACACAGGGGCTAGTGTCACCATGGTGGCAGGGAAACTAGTCCCCCTCACCAGCTTTTACCTGAGTTTAAATACCAGGTGACCAACATTGATGGTGTCAGAACAGAGCACCCCATGGCCATAGTCAATCTCAGCTGGGAGGGGGTCACAGGCCCAAAAAGAGTGGCAGTGTCCCCAACCTTACCTGTAGATTGCCTGATGGGCAATGATCTGGAAATTTCAGCCTGGGCTGAAATTGAACACCAAACCCATCTGAGGATGTTGGGTGTCCCTGTAGAGGTTAGTGGGGCTGTGATGGCCCACAGCCCCAGCCCAAGATTTTGGAGAGATGGAGCCTGGAAGAATGGCCCACTCTCCCCCAGAAGAGAGCACAAGGGTTGAAGAAAAGTCTTCTTCCCTCCAGACAGTAGGTAAGGGTCAGCCTCCTCAGGGAACTGACCCTACCCCTAGTGAAGGAACTGCCACAGAGGTAGTCAGGCCTGGCCTGGCCCCACCCCTGATGGCAGAGGACCCTTCCAAGGTGGTACCCAGTCTGGAGCAGGTAAATCTGCCCTCTCTACCCTGCCTCAGTCAGCCCAGGGCTGCAGAGGTCAGGGAGGTCAGTGGACCCCCAGGGCCCCCTGTCCAGAGGAACCCCCCATCAGCAGATTAGGGGCACCCAGTCTAGTAGCCCTAGCCAGGTGAAAATTCCTCAACCCACTGAGGGAACCCCCATACCTTTATGTAGGGACCTCCCCCAGAAGGACTCCTGTTAGGCAAGGGCAAACCTGGAACCAAAAGGTTCCAAACATGCCATGTCCCTCCAGTGTTCCATCCAAAGGGACCCAACCCCAGCTGTAGGCAGTCAGAGGTTGACCCTTAGAGCAAAGTGCAACTCAGTCATAGAAAGACAGGCATGCATGGTGACCAGTGATCTGAGGAAGCTGAGGCCAACCTTCCTAGGGCCTCACTTCCCTACTCAGACACCCCACCAGCCTTGTACTTTACCAAAGCACACCAGAGGTAGTGATTCCCCATGGTGGAGACCCTCTCGTACCCTTAGGGTGAGGGATTGCTTAGGGGACCATAAGACAGGGGGCAACCATGCTAGTGCAGGTGCTTCCTTATATGGCCACTTAATCAATAAAGGCTCAACTGGTCAAGGTTAGCCTTATCTCCTTTCATTTGGGGGGTTATGTAGGAAGGTGGAATCTGACTATATGGTTGCCCCCACTTTTTCCTGGTGTTTTGCTGGTTTATGACTTAGTTGGACTGGGACCCTGCTATTCAGGGCCCCAGTCTATCTGCTCTCTCTAAATGACATGGAGTGCACTCTAGGTGCACTAGTGATTGGATACTGTGGTGCCTTATGAGTCCCTAGTATATGGTACCTTAGGTGCCAAGGGCATAGGTACTTCACAGGCCTACCAGGGGCTGCAGCATGTATTATGCCACCCCTGGGAAGCAGTCTAAATCTGACACCACAGGCCTGCTACTGCAGCCTGGGTGAGGTGGTGCTAGCACCCCTCACTGAGATATAGGTTTCCTATATCTCTCCTGCACACACATATAAACCTATCAGTCACCCCTAAGGCAGGCCCTATCAATCCTGAGGGCAGGGTGCTTGGCTTCTATGTGAGGGGGTGCCTCTGCCTGAGCAGGGCCCCTCTGCAGCTCTCAGAGTCTATTCTCTGGTGCTGTTTGTGGATGCGGTTAAACCATATACTATTAAGTGCATTATATCCTCGCGGTAAATGCTAACTTTGGAATGGCTGCATCAAAACATGTCGTGTTTGGTGTCAAACATCTTGGAATACTACCCCCTGCCAATCTTGGCGGCGGGGTAGCATTCCACCCTTCTAGAGGGATAAGACATGTACCTGCTGTGGAAACGCGGTAGAATCCTAAAGAGCCCTGGCATCACAAAATGGATGCCACCAGTCACAGACACTGGGCTGCCCTCCTGCTGATGACCGAAACTCGCAGTGGAGGAAGCCCAACAATAGGCATCCTGTCACAGGGAGGTGTAACCACCTCCCAGACAGGGTTTAGTGTATTGGGGCTGGGTGGGTGCACTCTTAGAGTGCTTTGAAGTCCTGCACTGGGGAGCAGAAGGCTCCTCTGTGCATATGCCAGTTCAAACCAGCTCCAGGGGCTACCTGCCCCTGCTCTGGCGCGAAACTGGACAAAGGGAAGTGGGTGTAGCCACCCCTCCCTTGACTCTCCCATAGGTGGGGTCATAGAGCTAGTCCATCCCCTCTTTTTAGTATAAGAGGGGAACCTTGCCATTGCAAAGCAGATAAACCCTGGACGACGCTCTACAGAAGAATCCTGGCCCTTCGACGTTCCACTACCTTTGGAAGACAGAAGAATCTCCCTTGGAGTCAAGGAGTGACTCCCTGCTTGGCAGGCACCAAAAATGACAACGACGGTCGCAAACTACGCCGCTCCCGCCGGAGTCCAAAGTCCCTGCAGCCCAGAAGTGGATTTCCTGACTTCTCCAAGGCCATCGTGAGTCCCCAGCGAAGCTGAGGCAAGTGGACCCCACGAGTGACGAGGAACCGTGACCCCTGGGTACCGTGCACTATTGTCGAGTGCAACCCCTTCACAATGTTCCACGAACTTGTGCTTTGGACCACGTGTGGTCCCGACCTCTAGCAGGAATCCCTCCGAAGATCAGAGGCCTACACCGTCTCGAGTGACCGTGGGCCCCTGTTGAGTGATTCCGCCCGAGGTGTCTTTGCGATCCCTTGCCAGCCGGCTCGTGGGTCCCCAGAAGTCTTCTTAAAGAAACCAAAGGGCTCCCCTGGTTGCTCCAGGCCTGCCCTGACTTACCCTCGCTGGGTGAGTCCCTCAGACCTTGCTGGTCTGTGCCATCGACTTTCTTCATCTCCCGAGACTTGCTGTTGCCAAGGCTTGTTGGCTCCAATCGAGTTGCCGACACCGCAGTAAGCTGCAGACTTTGTGGGCACACACAGAATCCAGCTCCTGGTTGTCGTCGACGCCTCCTGGACCTCGTGGCTGAAGAGTCAAGGCACCCGCAACCGACCTGAATCAACCGGCGACGGTGGGCATCCATCTTCCTTGCCCGAGTCACTGCCAAGTGACTTTGAACACTGTCCCCTCTGCTTTCAGGTCATCCTTCTTCAGAATCCAGGCTTGGATTCCACCGGACACTTCTTCAGCTCCCGCAAGCAGCAAGTCTTCTTTGTTCGCCATTGAAAACGACGCGCGACCCGACACCAAAGGACACCTATGCACCCGGCTTCCCTGGGTGAGGTAACTCCAGCACTACGGTGCTCCTGTGGGTGTGGGCCCTAGAACTACTTACCCTGTAAGTGACTTGCTTGTAGGTTCTCCCGAAGTCTCCTAGAACTCTTAATTTCCAACCGTGACTTGCCCCATTGAAGTTAACGGCGATCCGCGCCTGTGTATCCACACTGCACGCGTCCCCCGTGGGTCCTTTACTTACCTGCCTTGGGTGGTTTCGTGAGGCCCCAGCACTTCTGAAGGCCCTAGGCCTTGTCTCCCTACAAGTCGTTGTTGCTAAGTCCCTTTTTAGTATATGGTCTGGTACGCCCCTAGGGCCCCAGCCATATTTTGTGCTTAACTTATTGTGAAACGTTGATTTGTGCATATGTTTGTCTTCTAATCTCATAAAGAGATTAGTAGAGAGTTATTTAGAAATAAATACATATATATTTGATATATATACCTGTGTGGTGTCTTTTCATTTGGTGATTCAAGAGATTATATGGTAAAACAAGCTGCTTTACATTCCTTCAAGACTTAGCCTGAAGGCTGCTCTCCACAGCTACCACTAGGATAGCTTTCTTTAAAAGGTTGTCTTAAACCTATCTACCATAAGAGTCGATTTGCCCTGGTGCAAGGTGTCCACTTTAATTAGTGAACAGCATATACCAGGCCAACTTCTCACAAATTCCTATTGACACGAGACTGTACTGCCCCATTAACAGTAGGGCAGCCCTGCTGAGAAGTGCCTGTACTGACCTATTATGGGTATTGAATCCCTATTGACACAAGCTGGTACTGCCCCATTAACAGTAGGGAAGCCCTGCTGAGAAGTGCCTGAACTGGCCTATTGAGGGTATCCAAGCGCTACTGGCACGAGCGGTACTGCCCCATTAACAGTAGGGCAGCCCTGCTGAAAAGCGCAAAAGATGCTGTTGAATTAAAAGTATAGCAGGTCTTCAAAGAACAGCTGGTATTGTTCTATCGGGAGTAAAGTAGTATTAATAAAGTGTTGCTACAGACTATACTATACTATCGTAAGAATAGCAACCTTGCTAAAAGGGGTTGGTACAGTCCTGTGGAAAGTAACACAACGTTGCACAGAAACAAGACAAAATTCAAGCTTAATCCCAGTCTGGGTCATCTCCAGAGGACAAAGTCTAGCTGCACATACCTTACATATATTTGTACTTCTGCACTTTATCCGTTTCTTCTATTTTGTCCATAAGTACCAGTACTACAAACAATGAAGGATTTATATACAACAATAGACCTTCCTCTCACATCAAGGCCCTTCTGAGTGCGACTGTCTGAGTAAAGCTGCGTCTAGGAGTTAACACACAGCTCTGCTAAAACAAGTCTCTTAGCTGCAAGCATGCTACTTTCACTGGTCAATATCTGTGTAGGAATAGCCAATTACTGTGCAGCGGATGAACGTGGACACTTTTAACAGACATTGCCTGTATAATGCTGCATGCAAAAAAACAATTCAAATTGAAGAAAGCTCAAGAGAACGCCTCTTCCATGAATAAACGGAGTCTAACAAAGAATTTCTCTGCGAATTTGCTCCACTGACGAGGTACATACCTTAGCTCCCACTGACCACAGAGAAACGCCCCGGTGCTCAAGTTAAAGTGCAGGGAGTGGCTTTGCTTGGGGCTATTGCGAAAAGCCGTCAGCTCCAGTGAAAGTTAGTTGTACTCATAACTCCCTCATCAATGTAGCCTGGGGAAATCGTGTCGAAGGTTTCTTTTTCTCAGATCTGCGCAGATGAACTTCACAAGACACCCAGGGGCAGATTTACAAGCCCCCTGCGCCACCAGTGCGTCACTTTTCGTGGCGTACTGGTGGCGCAGGGGCTCCTCCATATTTACAAGGACAGGAAAAGCCCGGTGGCTTTTCCTGTCCTTGTAAATACGGCCCCTTCACACACAGAACTTTGCGTTGAAGGGGCATTCCATGGGTGTTGCTGTGGGTGTTCCCACGCAACACCCATGGAAAAAGACACATATCCAGATTTACGAGAAATCGTAAATCTGGAGATGCGTCTGAATGCTGCGCCACCCTAGAGGTGACGTAGCGAGGCACAACGAGGAGAAATGTTTTAATTTCTCCTCGTCTTTTCCTCTTTCAAAGCGTGCTGCATTCTACAACACGCATTGAAAGAGGAAAAAGCCTTTAGTGATTGTTTTTGTGCAGGAAGGTGCCCTTTCCTACACAAAAACAATCTCCCCATGACGCAGGCATCCTTGCACCATGGTCCAGCGCAGGGGAGAGCACAGGAATGCGACATATTCTTGTAAATATGTTGCATCCCTGTGCTCTGAAAGTGCTGCAGCATGGCGCAGCCAAAAGTGTTGCGGTGCCACGCTGCGGCACTTTCTTGTAGATCTGCCCCCCAGTTCCTGTAACGAAGAGGAACTTAGCAACGCAGGTTTCTTCACTTTCAGAAGTGCACCCACATGGCCTCTTCACCACCTTCAGCACCCAGAGGGTCGAGAAAATGGGCATCCAGATGTTGCCCTCCTAGTGGCTGCGCACTTAGGTCCTCGACATCAGGCCAAGTTGATAAATCGGCCTCCAGGTTTCTCCATCGCCCTGTCAGTAGGATACATCTGTGAGCAAGGTCCAGGCGGAAGAAAAAGCGCTAGAGAGGAGATTTGTCACCGGATTTGCCTGCTGCTAATTACCTTTGTAAATAAAAAGCCTGACTTGGGAGTGCGACTCGCTCCTTCTTTCTGGTGAAGATGGACCGGTATCATTTGAAAGGGTGTGGTCCTGCTGTGAGTACGCACCATTGCAAAGCAATAATCGCCCATCTCGTCTCAACTCGGACCCTCTTTTGACCCTCTGAAATTAATTAGGGCTTGGGCTGCCGCTGCTGAAAGCGCGGTTACACCGGGTCTGTTTTGGCTTATGACTTGACAAGACAGAACGGAACAAGCAGGGAGAATACAACAAGCATTGGCATAGCCAATAGGTCTCGCCTTTGGGACCTTATAAGTGTTTAGCCATGTAGCACATTTTCTTTGGTGCTACAACATCTACTGTTACTTCATGTGGGGAAACATCCATCACAACGCGGGCATTGCATCGCAATGCCTTTACATCGCGGTCATTACAACGCAAGTCGTTACAACGACTTGCGCTGGATGGCGCTCTAACCTAAGGAATAGTATCATTTACTATTCCAACACCTTCCCTACTGTACGTAGACTGGAGTTGGAATAGTAAATCATACTATTCCTAAGTCCAGCGCCCTCCAGCGCAAGTCGTTGTAACGACTTGCGTTGTAACGAACGCGATGTAAAATACTGCGTTGTAAATGTATGCGCAGTAACGTCATACATTCCTTCATGCGCCACTTGTGAACAGCCACACACCCAAGGTTGGTTGTCCATGCTTAAATAATGCATTAATTAAAAACATTTAAAAAAATAAAATGCTATTTAATAAACAGTGGAAATGTAATTCATGCTCAGATAGGACAAGTCTGCATGTAAACGAATTGAAATGATGAACAAAAATAATGTTGCTTTCAGTAACTGCACCAGTCGGTGATGCAACGATAAAGTAAAAAGTTCCAATGATGGACCAACACAAAGGTAAGATTCCTCACTTGGTGCACAGGCAAAAACTCTGGTCCCTGATTTCCCAGCAACACCTAAAGCAAATTGGACATGCTTTTTTTTTTTTTTTAGTCCTCATTCTACAAAACATGCTCGAAATTCAAGAATGTAAAGCCGGTCGGTCCGTTATACTACAGCCCAGTGTAACCATGAAAAAGAAGAGGCCGGTCTCTTCTCATTGAAGGATGGGAAAGTTTAACCCCCGGACACTTTTTCAACAGGGCTTGTCGGCGATGACCAGGGCTCCTCTTCTTTAATGGGCCATTCACACCTAGCCTTAGCTAGTTTCCCAACATTTCGGCCACACGAGCAGATTCATAATCATTGGACCACTAGGTGTAGTAAATATAAAACTAACAAAAACCAGGTATGTCCACGTCCAGAGTCAGTTCAAAAAGAAGAAAATACAAAGAGCATATTCCCATAAAGGGTAACTCTGGCTGTGTTAACCCAAAGTGATAAAAAACAATTTAACCAAACTAAGTGAAAGCAAAAAATGTGAACCAGCTATCCCATAAATTTTTGGCCCTTCTACTTGCTCGATCAAGGGTTGAAATACGTTGTACCGAGCTTATCCATTCTGATTTAGTAGGTGAAACGGGTGAGATCCACTTAATGCAAATCTCCCTTCGTGCTAGAAGAATCAAGACAAAGAGTAATGCCCTCTGGTTTCTTGAGAAAACAATATTATCTATCTCACTTGAAATTACCCCAAAGATAACTATCGATGCTGTTAACCCAACCTTTCTCCCCAGAATTTCAGAGATGATATTACTCACGTGAACCCAGAAGAGCTCGATCGAAAGACATTGCCAGAACATGTGTACCTCGTTTACATTGATGTCATCACACTTCGGGCACTTCCTTGTCACTCCATTCCCCAACTTAGATCATTTCAGGGGCATCCAGTAAGCTTTATGGAGAGTGAAAAGATGATTTCTTTTTAAAGAGGCAGCTTTCACATATGACCAAAGGGTAGACATGGATACTTGCCCGAGAGTTTCGATGTCTTCGCCCGGCATGTCCTTCTTCCAACTCTCTGTAAACAGGTTCGATTTTTTATCTCCAATCTCGATCATTTGCCAGTACCATACTGCTACTTCCTTATGTGTTGATCTTACACGAATTGTTTTTATTAAGTCCCCATCCCTGGCTAGTTCTTTACTCATTGATTTTGTCCATCCGAGAAGTTACGGTGCAGTCGACGGGGGAACATGGCGGCCGTCAGTAAGCACTGAGCGGTCGTGGGCTCTCACCTCTCTATCGGATGAGGAACTAAGTACGCAGGATGGGCATATCTGAAGCGGAGCAGCGCTAGGAGTCTTGTGGTGTACTTGCGGTCTTGTTGCGGCGTCTTTTTCATCTTTTTTTTTTATTTTCTGGTTGGGCTTGGCGCTTTTGGCTCGGCTTGGTTTGGGCTTGGGTTTCTGCTGGTCTCCGCTGTGGGCTGTGGGCTTGGGCTCTGGACTGTGCGCTACTGTGAGGGTGGCGGGGTCTGCGGCTGTGGCCACCGAAGCTGCTATGTCGTCACCGCGAGGTGGAGTCTGGGCGGAGGCGGTACTGCAGCTGGCGAGAGGACGGCGGGCGGCGGCTAGAGTGGGGTTTCCCACCACGGGAAGCCCGCTACCGGTCTTGGTCACGGTCGTCAGCGGAAAGGAAACAAAGGAAACAGCGGAGAATGAGAGTTCCCCGCTGATGACCCCGGTAAGGAGAAAGAAGAAGGGGGTGCGGGGGCTCTTTTTTGAAGACAATAGCACTACAAACAAATTCAGTGTGAGTAAACCAGGTGCCCCCGGGCCACACCAACTAGAAGGGTGTTTGGAATCAGCAGAAGGTAATAGTGGAGGCTGCAATGTACCCCAAACAAGCAGCAGCAGCCTAAGCAGCAGCCTAAATAGGTACACTCTTCGGAGTAAAGGCATTTGGGGGCAGGATTTGTTGCCTACAGAGAGCCTTTCAGGCAGTATTCCACCTAAAATAATACAAGTGGAGAAAGTGACCACTCGATCACAAGTGGGGGGCAAAAAAGCTATAAAAGCAAAAAACAAACAGGTTAAACCACCTAAATCAGGGAGCTCCAGCGTCACTCCTTCCCTGCGCACTTATTTTAAAGTACAAGCTCAAACTAGAACTCCAGGTACACAGTTAAACCAAAACCTAGAGAAATTTGAGAGTCCATACATAGTGCCTCCCGGAAAACCTAGCGCCAGCAGAGACTCAGGGGCTATGGAGCAGGGAAATAACACGATTTTACTGGAGAATAGCTTTTCTTGTCTAGCAGAGGATATGGCTTTATTAAAAAATGATTGTATTCAACCAGAAATAGCGCAGCAAACCCCCGCTACCACAAACCCCACCACTATTGCTAGCTCCGTTCCTTCTATGTCTTTTTCGAACCACTCCCCGAGAATTGACTCCACTCTAGCTGGATCACCAACGCAATTAGCTGATCAAGGGGGGGGCCCGGAGAGCAGACTGCGGGGCCAGCTCAACAACAGAGAACCTGCTCCTGAACTTGATCTCGGAGATGAGAGAAAAATTCACAATTTCTGAAAATAATCAATTGGAGATTTAGGGGACCTGTGAGGCACTGGAAGTAAAAATAAACGACATTATGGGCCGAGTGGAAGCGGTAGAAGCCACAGTAGAAGATCTTTCGAAAAAGGTCACGGAAAATACAGTGGAGATCAAGAAATTAAAACTGAAAGATAAACTCTGGGCAGACAAGCTGGAAAGTTTGGAAAATAGTGCCAGACGAAAGAACATTCGGATCTTAAATATTCCTGAAGACTTTGAGGGGGGGGGGACATTAAAACCTTTATAATTGATCTCCTAAATGACCTCCACCCAGAAATCGAGAAGGCGACTCTAGAAAATGACATCCAAAGGATCCACCGGGACCCCTTTAGTAGACGGGCAGGAAAGAAAACCCCCAGGAAAATATTAGTGAATTTTAAGTCATACTCCATAAAAGAAGCGGTTCTCTCTCAGGGGCTAAAAGGGAGTTTATAACAGGGGAGACTGGTCATTCCGCATAAGATCGGATATATCACGCACCACACAGGACAGGCAGTGGGAATTGGGAAAACAGATACAGGAGCTGAATAGCTTAGGAGCCACTGTGAAACTCCAATTCCCGCCTCCCTGAAGAGTGATGTGGAGGAACAAAATGTATAACTTTAGAGATCCTGAAGAGGTTAGCTCCTGGATTCAGCAGGTCAAAAGCTCATCCAATTAAGGTTTTTAATATTTTCTCATTTTCCCTATCCGATATGAGAGGGGGAGAGACAAAGAAGAGAGGCCTTAGTATGCCTCTAGAGATGAGGGAGGGTTCCCCAGGGAGGGAAGGGGAGGGAAGGGTTAAGGGAAAGCACCAAAGACAAAACATAAAAGGAAAAATGTTAATCACAGGGTGGGGGAGCATTCTGGGAAAAAATAAAAAAAATTGTTCTCATTCACAAAATAATGCATTAGGAAGTAAGATTTTATGGCTGGAAGGTTTTTCTACTAAATATTGTCTTTTTAGTAATTATGGGTAGCTCTCAAGCTTTAAAGATCCTATCCTGGAATGTGGAGGGGCTTAGGTTCCCTGCCAGAAGAGAGAAAGTCCTGGAATATTTGCGACACACAAACTATGATATTATACTTATCCAAGAATCGCATCTTGTAAAAGAAGAGTGGGCAGGAATACTAAAAAAGCATAAATGGATAGAGCATTGTTTTGTCTCAACACAGACGGTTCCGACAAAGGGAGTAGATATTATTTTTAGGAAAAGTAACCGATTAGTTATCGGGAAGGTAGTGGCAGACACTTATGGTAGATGGGTAATTGTCAGGGCTAAGATCAATGTAACTTGGGTAACCTTTGTTAGCTATTATGGCCCTAATATCGACGATTCATCCTATCTTCAGTCCCTATTCCTTCATTTGGGAGATGTAAATGATCAAATTATAATGGGAGGAGACTTTAATGTCGTGTTAAACCCCAAAAAAGCCGCGGAAGCCACACCAAAAACTCGAAAAATCTTGAAACGTTTAATGATAGAGGGTGGTCTCCTTGATGTATGGAGAGAAAAAAGGCATGTCCGGGGGCCGATAGGGGGAGATTTTACCTATCATAATAAGAAATATGCCCATTGTTCAAGAATTGATTTCTTTTTGGTGGATCGTATTACCAGTAGAGATACGATTAAAATTACCCATCTGCCAGAGCATTTATGCGATCATTCTGCCGTTTTATTAGAAATTATTTTAACTCATCGTCCTACTCCACCTAGATGGACTCTGAGCCGTGTAATACTTCTAGAGCCGTCAATTATTGATAAGTTAAAAATAGCGACAAAAGAGTTCCTCTCAATCAATGTAAACTCAGCAGCCCATCCCACTGTTTGGGATTCATACAAAGCCTTTTTAAGAGGCCTATTAACTTCCCTCTCTATCATACACAATAAAAAATCAAAGGAAGCTATTAAAATAATGGAATTAAAAATTGCTCAAAAATCCATAGCAGTAGAATTAATGCCAACTGATACAGTTAAAATACAACAGTTATCCCTAGCTAAAAATGAATTGATTGACTATCTAGAGGCATTAAACAAAAAAAAATGGGAGGCAAGTAGACTTGCCCACCATGAGCATGGAGAAGGGTGCGTAAAATTCCTGGCGTGGAAATCAAAATCTGACCTCGTCAGAAATACCGTGAAAAGTCTGAAATGCCCAAACACGGGGAGGATCATTGAAGAGGATTTGGAGATTGAGGAAGCCTTTGCTCATTTCTTCTCGGATCTATATTCTGAAGATTTAACTCCATCTGAAGACATGATGGAAGCCTTCTTTTGGGATCTTCAACTTCCCACTTTATCGGCTACTGATAGGGATAAACTGAGCGATCATATTTCTTTAGAAGAAGTGCTGCAAGCTATTAAATCGTTAAAAAAAGGGAAAGCTGCAGGCCCCGACGCCATCCCAAACGAAGTATATATCATCTTGAAAGATGAATTAGCACCATTTCTACTTCAACTTTTTAAATCAGTGTACTCAGGCGCACAGGCGGTACCGGCATCCTGGAATGAGGCCACAATTACAATAATCTTGAAGCCAAATAAAAACCCACAGTTTTGTGAATCGTATAGACCTATTTCACTTTTAAACAGCGATCATAAAATTTATACCCAAATCCTCACAAAAAGATTAGATAAAGTGGCAGGTTCCATTATACATTCTGATCAAAGGGGTTTTATGAAGGGAAGGCAGCTGAAAGAATTAACACATGACCTTATCGGGGCAATAGACTTGGCAAGTTTATATCAAATTCCATTGGCAGTTTTAACATTCAACGCTGCCAAAGCTTTTGATAGGGTTAACTGGATCTTTTTAATAGAAGCAATGAATCGCCTCAATCTGGGAGAAACATTTGTGGCGGCAGTAAAGGCTCTTTATAAAAACCCCTCAGCAAGCATTCTTGTTAATGGAAAACTGACAAAACAACTAAAAATCTTGCGAGGGACCCGACAAGGGTGCCCCCTTTCGCCCCTTCTCTTCAATTTGACATCGAGCCTTTGGCATGTAAATTAAGATCAAGTCAAACTATTTCCCCCTTCAGCTGTGTGGGTTGGGAAAAAAAAAATAGGTTTTTATGCAGACGATCTTATGATCCTGACAGGGAACTTAGAACAAGCGCTTCCAGAGATTTGGAATCAGTTGGAGAATTTTGGGAAGATAGCTGGATATTCTGTAAATCAGCAGAAGACCGAGCTGATGTTATGGAATTCTCCATACAAAAGCGAGCTCGAAAAACAACAAATAAGATACCTTGGGGTACAAATCACCAAGAACATAGATAAAATAGCTCAACTAAATTTTGATAAAACTATGGTTAGTGTATGACAGCAGTTACAGGCATGGGAGCTTTTACCCCTTTCTATTATAGGGAGATCTAACCTGTTAAAAATGTCTATCTTGCCTAAATTTACCTTTCTCTTCGATACCATCCCCCTGGAATTCTCTAAAATTTGGTTTAAGAAAGCGCAAGGGCTATTCTCCTCATTTATATGGGGTAGAAAAAACCCTAGAATCTCTCAGAAAAAACTCAGGAGAAAAAAAACAAATGGCGGTATAGCCACACCTGACTTATATTTTTACTATTGTGCTTTCCATCTCAAAAACTCACGTCAACTCTTAAACGACAGTCAATTCTACCAGCCTCTCTTTAAAGCCCTAACAAAGGTACATAACACACAAGTTGACTTTTTTCTTTTAAAGTTTGGTCACCCCAAATTCTTTAAGAAAGTTAGGTTGAAGATTCTTAGAGCCGCCATTAGAGTCTGGGTTCAAGTGAGGGTACTATTTGATATACCTTACTATAATCAAGAAACGCCGATCTGGGACTCCCCGGGTACACCAATTTGCCTGCAAGATGCCCTGGCCCTCCCTCTATGTAGAGCTGGGATAGTAAGATGGGGAGAACTACTAGTGGAAAATGAATTAATCCCATGGCAGTGCCTGTCTGTTTTAACAAATAATTCGGTATCAAGATTCAAATATCTGCAACTTCTCGGATGGATAAAATTGGACATGCTTGCAAGCAGCAGAAGGTGGAGCAGCAGCGGAAGGTGGAGCAGATAGGCACTAATGACTCATCTGCATTAACTGACCGGTCTGCTCACATCATGCATGGCAGTGAGTTGGGTTGGTGTTGTGTATGCGTGCGCGCACAGCCACTTCCGAATTATGTTATCCCGAACTCCTATGACAACAAGCCCCTTCCAAGGCCTCCATTCTGAAACCCATGTGAGTGTTAGGCAGACACTTGAAGGGAAGGTCCGGCGCCCTCTTGCAGGGGCAATTGAAAGCACTGCTGAAAGTGATTTAAAGTAGGTGGTGCCAAAGTGTAAGATATGTGAGTGTCCTCCCCTGGAAGCATACGTGTGGCGCACAAACCCAACGCGCCAAACTATTACACTGCTCGGGTGCGGCTGTGTGTGTGCCAGGGAAGCTGTCTCATCCCGGGCTGCCACACACGATGGGGGGGCAGTGGGGGGCTGAAGCCCTTTGAGCCCAATGTGCGTTGCGCGCCTGGGAAGGCTCAACACCATCTGTGGGTAAAAATGCAAATGTTGTTTGTGTAACATGCTCCGATACCTTGTGGTGGAGTTTGCACTGTTAACTATATATATAACTATGAACTGGCCGAGTGTTCTCTGATGAGATATGGTGTAGGTGTGCCCCACGCTACTTTAGAAGGAGGGGCTTAATAAATAAAAGGAAACTTTGAAATTTGTAACACCGGAGGCATCTGAAGAGGCTACCGCCGAAACGCGTCATGCCAGAGAATTCGAATAAATGATTCCTTGAAGCCCTGCCGTGTCCTCTTGTCTTTTCGAAGGAGGAGGATATTTTTGCATATTAGCGTGAAGCCAGTACCACGCAAAGGGGACCCTTCCAAAAAGTGTTCAGGGTGTAGTGGCTCAACCCGGACCGCCCCACGTCCGATGGAGGCAGAGGTCTTTGCTGCCAGCTGACAGTCCGTGACTCACACGGAGAGACGGAGTTACTTTACCATCGTCTCCAAGCTTTGCCAACACCGGGACTGTGAGGTTGGAAGCGCAGGGCTCAGGAATCGTTTGTTGCCCAGCACAGTGCTGCAATCTCAAGCCAACCATTTTTCAGCCACTCACTTTGAGGAGGAAAAATCCGGCTGTAAGAGACATTCGTCCAGATTGCGAACCAACTGCATGATGGGATCTGCAGTCCATAACTATGAACTGGCCGAGTGTTCTCTGATGAGATATGGTGTAGGCGTGCCCCACGCTACTTTAGAAGGAGGGGCTTAATAAATAAAAGGAAACTTTGAAATTTGTAACACCGGAGGCATCTGAAGAGGCTACCGCCGAAACGCGCCATGCCAGAGAATTCGAATAAATGATTCCTTGAAGCCCTGCCGTGTCCCCTTGTCTTTTTCGAAGGAGGAGGATATTTTTTGCATATATATATATATATATATATATATATATATATATATATATATATATATATATATATATATATATATATAAATTAAAACATATACATCACAAACGCATGAACACCATAAAGCCTTACTTGGGAAGAGTGGGCGTGGTAGCTACCATTGTGTGAACGCGTTAGGAGTGGTGAAAAGTAGACTCTTAGCTAAAGGTTACTGAAGAACAAAACACTAACACAAGCAGAGGCAAACAAAGCACGAGCCGTGAAAAACAGATGAAGCGCTGGGAGCAACGAATGTGCATCACTGAAATACAAAAGTGATGCAAAAAATATAGAGATTATTACCATCCCCTGCTCGGCAGCCATTTAGACCCACCCCACTGCAAATGTTCATAATTTAGCAATCTCTACAAGAACAGAATTTAGTATTCACCTTCGCAATACAATGACCAGGACTCTAAAACCTGCCAGCAGCCACAAAGCAGACAAGCAAGGAGGAGGCAGCAAGGCCTCCACACTGCCAATTCTAGGATTGGAGGTTGGGAGCGCGGCCGCGAATGCAGCTGCAGCGTCCTGCGAGTGGTGCGCGCACGCGCGCTTGCGCAACAAGCAGAAGCTGTTTTGAAGCACTCGTGCTTGTGCTGGCCTCCACCTTGCGGGAGCGAGCAGCGGCGGCGCGAGAGCCATATGTTTTCAATTAGCACGCGCGCCGCTGCTCGCTCCCGCAAGGTGGATGCCAGCACAAGCACAAGTGTGCTTGAAAAGGAGCAGACCGATTTCTAAAGGTCATCTCCTAGAGCAACGCATGCGCGCTGCCTAGGCGAGACCTAAAAAGGCATCCAAGAAATCCAGGAACAATGCTGCCATGCCTAATGGAGGGCGAAAAGTGTGCTAGGACGTGCCCACTCAAGAGCGATAAAATATTTGAAACAAACTGTTGAACCACGCATACCAGCATGCATTTGAGAAGATAAACAAGGCAGGCCAACAAAAAACACAAGCTGTGTGAACGAGGAGCACTTACAAAACATTGAAGCTCCGTGCACCTGGTAGCAGCAAGATGGGAGGGAACCACGCTGTATAAAGGCTGCAATGCCCATACAGGAGGAGGGGCCATCACACGCTGTACGGTGTGATGCCAAACAGAATTTCCTCTCAGTGAAATCGCGGGAAAGAAATCTAAACACACAAAGGAGGGACATTTACAGAAATGCACCAATAACAAGGGTTTTTTTTAAAGAGCCTCTTATTGAAAAGAGATGTAGAGTTGCAAAATGCTGTTTTCTAAGCGCGTTTAGCCCCGCAAGCCAAACAAGGAAAAGGAAACAAACCTTGTTAACCCCTTCGGCGCTGCGCGAATTCTCCCGCACATAAATGAGTGGGCGTGTTTCGGGCGGCCCCCGGCCATCCTCCGCACACGCCCACCGTGACGTCGGACGGCCGGGGGCCGTCCTGAGCACCGAAGAGGTTAAAGCCAGCGAGCTGCACGTAAAAATCAACAAAATAGGATGCAAAAATTCATTACTACAGCGTGAAAACACACGCCTTGGCAAAGAGGGCAGGGGAATAGGAGGGGGTAAAAAAAATAGGACCTGTATCAAAGCGGACGGCCACTTATCAACGGGAATAAATCTGTAGTTGAGCAGTGCTCCTCAGGTTGAAACAAAATTGATCTATCAGGTGTGTGAACCAATTAGGAGGCAGGAACGATGAGGGATGCTGGACTCAGCATATGGTAAGCAACAGGCGGGGTTACTGCAGGTCTGGCAGACAGCGCTGCCTAGGCTCATCCTAAAAAGTACCGTCTGAAGTGGCCAGCCAGTGGAACCACACTGGCTACTAGCCACTGGCCAGTGGACGGAAGCTATACTTAGGCCAAGCTCCACAGCATAGACAGGCTAAGCAGGAAGGCGTTCAAAGTGAAAGCAGACATCCTTATGGTAGCCTTTACCCACCTTTTTGCCAACCTTCCTCCATTTTCTGACCACGTTTTTACTGGTTTATGAACTCTGTGCAATTTTTCACTACTGACCAGTGATAAAGTGCTTGTGTTCTCACCCCTAAAAAATTATAATATTGGCTTGACCTCAATTGGCATATTTAATTGTCTTTAGTAAAGTGCATTTCATGTGCCAAGGATCTGTAAATTAAATGCTCATAGTGGGCCTGCAGCACTCATTGTGCCACCCACTTACGTAGGCCTTTAAACTTGTCTCAGGCTTGCCATTGCAGAGCCTGTATGTGCAGTTAAAAACTGCTGCTTTGACCTGGAAAGATAAACCTCTTGCCAGGCCGAGACCTTCCCTTTTTAAACATACAAGTCACCCCTAAGTTAGCCCCTGTATGACCCTCAGGTCAGGGTGCAATGTATTTAAAAGGTAGGGCATGTATCACGGTGCAATGTATTTAAAAGGCAGGGCATGTACTTTTAAGTTTTACATGTCCTGGTAGTGAAAAAAGCCCAATTTAGTTTTGTTCACTACTGCAAGGCCTATCTCGCCTTTAGAATAGCATTGGATTACTCTATTACATCTTTTAAAAGTAATTCCCAATTGTGAAGAGATAGACTTTTCAAGTTTGGTGTCAATGGACTCACCATTTACAATCACAACTTATAGTGAAGTTGTATTTTAAGTTGCAAGTCTGAAAATGCCACTTTTAGAAAGATCCAACCATAGGGTGCATCCATCGCGCACCCAACTGTCGCACTGCGTCTTAGTAGGAAAAAGTTCCTAAAAGGTGAACCACTTCCTCCCAAGTTCTCCAATCTTCATGTATACCAATAGTTTTAACATTCCTTTATCCATCTTCAAGCTTATTTATTCACTCCGGAGACAGCATGATTGTACCAGAATACTTTATTCAACAGTTTCAAATGCCTCCCTTTGCCCATCCAGGCTTATACCAGCGGCACGTGAGATCAACCATGCTTCAAAGCAGACTCTTTTAATTGCCAATGCATTTCGAGCCTGAAGGCTCTTCTACAGGGGTTAAGTTTAACTGCCACTCTAATCAAATATTGTTCGTTGGAAATAAGTTCTTATATCCATAAAATCCACTCAAGGTCTTTCGCTGTTTCACTGTCTCCAAAGTAAAAATACTTTATCTTTGTTTTATACTTGAACCATCTACGAAACTCATGGGGTGCAAAACTCGCGTTGGGACGATGAATTGCTCTGCAAGAAACTATTAGATTTGCGAATGCACTCCTTCCCTTAAACTTCTTTAAACATTTTACGTGAACGTCTGTCTTCTGATGTGCGTGCGAACAGCGCCGTGAACCGTCCCAAGTCACAGCTCATATCAAAAGATCCAACCACAGGGTGCATCCATCGCGCACCCAACTGTCGCACTGCGTCTTAGTAGGAAAAAGTTCCTAAAAGGTGGGAGGATGGGAGAGTACTCAATTGGGCTGTGGGTGTCAGGAAACTCTGGACGATGGAAAAGATTTCCTTGGTATTGTTCCCGGCAAGGTCAATGCGGGCCGAATAGTAGAGGCTTTTAGCATGGGCTATAGCAGAGTAATAGATTTTTTGTTTTTTCCTGAGCATGTGCTTAGCCAAAGGACAGAATTCCCTACGCGCCAGTCTCGCTCTAATTTCTTACACTCCTGTTTCAGTGCTTTCAGGTCGAGTGTGAACCATGGTTTCGATGGCGACTCCCTGGAAAGCCTATGGTGGGAGGCAGAGGATAAATAATCCATTGTATTTGAAATCCAGCTAGTAAAGCCGGCAAGCCCCCTTCAAGGTCCTTGGCAAGAACGGGCCTGGAGGCCGCCAAGGCCTGGCTGAACACAAGAGGATCAATTTTGCCAAAGGCCGGTTTGCGGTTGGTACGACGCGGGGGGTCGGCGTTAGCTGCCACTCAAGAAAAATACGTCAGGAAGTGGTCAGACCAAGGTACCGGGAGGGGATCAACCACCGAGATAGGAAAGTTAAAGCAGATTGGATCGAGGATATGGCCCCCTAGATGTGTCGGGAGACTAATCCACTTTGAGAGCTGGGCAAGATGTAGCGTATCAAGAAAATCATGGGTGTCCCCAGCGGCTGCCTGATCAAGGTGGATGTTTAGATCACAGAGGACAATAAAGTGGGGGAAGCGAAGTGCCCAGGGAACAATAACATCACCCAACGCTTTGAGAAAAGCCCCAGCTGGTCCTGGGGACCTATAGATCAGAAAGCCTCCCACTTTAAAATGTGCCAAGAAGCAAATGTTGAAATTTTTTTGCTTCTAATCGCTGTTTTGAATTTATTCCTTAGTAATTCATATCTCGACTTCTACTTGTTGGATTTTTGTCAGTATGGTCTTGTTTAATTTATATAAAATTCACTTCTATGTCACTAACCTGGTGTGGAGTCTTTTTGTGGTGTTTTCACTGTGTTACTGTTTGAAGGGTTGCACAAATACTTTACACATTGTCTCTTAAGTAAAGCCTGAGTGCTCTGTGAGAACTTGATAATTTAGGGCGTGTGGTGACTTACACTGACTAGGACTGTGGTTCTTCTTGGATAGGGTGCATACCCCTGCCCACCAGAAACCTAATGTCTAACATGGTTGATCAGCGGTGAGGATAGGACTTCTGTTTGTGCAGTGCCCTACAGTAGCTAGGTGCACACTACCCAGCCACATTCAAGACCATTACACTTTTTCTTTTATTTCTCCCTGATTTTCCTCTACATCATGTCTCTGCCTGCTGGTTCTACATCTGGAGCCATGGAATTTGAGCTGGCCAATTTGGACAACTACACAGTGTCCCAGCTTAAAGACGTTTGCAAGGAGATGGGAGTTATTGCCAAGGGTGCCATCAAGAAGGTGAAATTTCAAAGGGTGCTAAGGGCCTAGGCAGAAGCCAACTCCAAGGAGAGTGATGGATTGAGGGAGATTAAGAATGGCTCTTCTGAGGAACCAACTGCAGGGGTTGAGGGTTACAACCCTGAATTTGAGCTCACTGTGAGAGCAAGAAGCAGTGTTTCTTCCTGTGGCCTATCCCCAGAGGAGCTGAGGGAGAGGAAGGAGGAGAAAGAATTCAAACTGCAGATGGCCAAGTTAAAAATGGAGGTTGAAGAGAAAAAGGCTGAAATGAAGACCAAAGAGGCTGAAAGTGCCTTGGAGATGAAAATGTTGTTGTTATCTCATGAGAGGAGCTTAAAAGAACTGGTGATCCAAGCCATAGAGGTGGACTCCAGCAGTGATGGTGGCAGCATATACTCAATATCTAAAGGAGACGAGAATTCATATACCCAAGGAACTGGTGCCCGGTTATGTGGTGGAAGATGACATTGGTAAGTGGTTTTCTGCTTATGAGGTTGCACTGAAGGTGCACAGGGTTCCTGAGGAGCACTGAGTGGGGTGGGGGGTGTCTTTGTAAACACATGCCAACACTTGTGAGGGATAGCTTCTCACATTAGAGGTTGGGGACCAAACCATGTACATCCCTATGAATACCATTTTGATTGCCAATTTTGGGCTGACTGCCAAAAAGTATCACCACAGATTCAGGAAGAGCCAGAAGTTCCCCAACCAATCTTGGGTGGATATTGTTGATTACTTCAGTAAGTGACTGAATGAGGGGCAGCAAGGTTAGTGATTTTAATGGGTTATACCATATGGTCATGGGAGAGCACATGCTCAGTATCTGTTTCCCTGAGTTTTGCCAGCAATTAGTTGACAGGAAGCTGACTGACCCCAGTAAGTTTTCTAATGGAGGAGGACCTCAGGGCTAGCACCATAGTGTCCAAAAATGTATCTGGGGACACCCACAAAGGTGGCCAGGGTTCCCAACAGAAGAATGAGGGGGAGAAAAACTTAAAAGCAAGGAGTTCCCAAAAGGCCCCCAAATTAATTCCCACATGAGTAGTGGTAACCAGTTCCAGTCTAGAGTGGTTCTTTGACCATAAGACGGGAAGGTTTGAATCCCAATGTACTGAGTGCTACAAATATGAGTAGAACAAGAGTGAGTTCTCAAAAGGTACCCAAAATAATTCCCAGGAAGTAGTGATTGCAAGTCCCACTCTGATCCTAAAAAAGAAGGGTTCTTGGACCATAAGACAGGGAGGTGTGTACCCAAATGTACAGAGTGCTACAAATATGGGCACAACAAGGGTGACTCCAAATGCCCCAAGAGGGCACAGCCCTCCACCAGTGGGCAGACACTAGGGTTGGTGAGTGTAGCACTCGGGGGGGAGGCAGACCCAATCAATGTTGGGAGACAGATAGAGGGGATGCTAGTTTCCCTGGGGATAGAGAAATAGTGCTAAAAGCTCACATGCCTTCAAATACTTCAAAGTACAGGCAGTTGGTCAACATTAATGGGCAACAAATGGAGGCTCTTCGAGACACCGGAGCCAGCATGACAACTGTCAAGTGTCAGCTGTTGTTTGCAGAACCGGTCCTTCCAAATATTTTCTACTGAGTCGTAGTCGTCGACAATCGCGAGAGCCATCTACTGGGGGCTCTGGTTCTATTTGAGTTGGGGGAGTCACAGGATTTCTGAAAGTTGCTTTGAGCCCTGCCATGTTTGTTGATTGTTTGCTAGGCAATGACCTGGAGCACACTACCTGGAGGGAGGTAGACCTCAGGTCTCAGTTGGAGATGAGGAGTTTGCCTGAGTGGGTCTGTATGACCACATGAGCCATGGCTGCCCAGAAAGGAAGTTAAGGATGTCTGGAGCCTGGAACAATGGCCCAGTCAGCCGCCAAGGAGAGGGGCAAGTTTCTGCAGAGGAGGTTGACGGGGTCCCTGAGGCGGAAGCCCCCAAGCCAACTGGGAAAGGCATTGCCACCCTAGGTCACCTACCTGAGCTTGCCTGCTGGCAGGTTGAGGGTGTGCCCACCAGGCAGGAATTCTGCCAAGCGCAGAGAGATGGTCCCACTCTTGAGGGCTTGAGGCGTCAGGTCTCAGCCCTCGAGACAGCAGGTAAAGCCTCTGGGGATCACTTAATATACTTGTTGAACAATCTCCTTTATAGCAAGCCTAAGGTTCCTGGTGCTGATGAAGCACGTATGCTGGTGGTCCCCCAGTATTACGGACCTTCCTACCGGGTTTGTCTCATGATATACCGTTGGCAGGACATTTGGGGCAAACCATGGTATTTGCTATGCCTGTCGCCCACTTCTATTCGCCCCAAATTAATACAGCCTCAGATGCATTCTGCAGGTCCTGTCCCACCTGCCAGTCCAGTGAGAAATCAGGTAAAAAGCACAAAGCTCCCCTGAACCCATTACATGTCATTGGCATCTACTTTGAAAGGGTGGGCATCAACGTCATTGGACCTTTGGACCCCAAGACAGCCCTAGGCAACAGGTTAGTCCTGGTCTTAGTGGGTCATGCCACCTGCTACCCAGAGGCCATTCCTCTGATGTCAGTGACTGCACCTGTGGTGGCTAGAGCTGTGATGGGGATCTTCACCCATGTTGGGTTCCCCAAGAAGTCAGTGTCTGATAGAGGCATTAACTTTATGTCCACGTACATGAAGTCCATGTGGGATGAATGTGCTGTAACTGATAACTTCACCACACTCTATCACCCTTAGATGAATGGTCTTGAGGAGAGGTTCAACAAGAGTTTGAAAGGCATGATTTGGGGCCTGTCTGTGCCCATGAGGTGTTGGTGGGACTTCTTCTTGCCATGCCTTCTCTTTGTCTACAGGGAGGTGCCACAGAAAGGATTAGAGTTCAGCCTCTTCGACCTCTTCTATGGACACCCTGTTAGGGGACCATTGACCTTGTCAAGGAGGGGTGGTAGCAAGAACCCAGGGCCCCCTCTCCTCCAGAATGTGGTCAACTACATTCTGGCCTTCTGCAACCAAATGCACCGCTTCAGGAAAAAGGTGAAAAGTAATCTAGAGGCCACGCAAAAAGCCAGGAAACTCTGGTACGACCAGAAGGTCACACTGGTGGAGTTTAAAGCCTGGCCAGAAAGTGTGGGTTGTGGAACCAGTAGAGCCCAGGGCTCTCAAGGACCACTTGACTGGCCCATACAAAGTCTAGGAGCGTAAGGGGGAGGCCACAAACTTGGGAGGATCTCCAGACCCTTAGATTCTCCCTATGGATGCTCTGTCTAAACACACTAAAGCCTCACTTTGAGAAATCCGAGGTAAGCATGCTCCTTGTGACATATGAGGGAGTGGAAGAGGAGAGGGAACCTCTCCCTAACTTCCTCTCTTTACAGGAACTTGATGAGTCAGTGGAGGGTGTCATCTGCTCTGCCACCCTGACCCAGGAACAGAGAGGGATAGTACCAGTTGCTGGGACAATTTGCCTCACTGTTCACTGTTTTGTGTGAACGTCCTTCAAATATGTCCTGGGTTTGTATATTTTTAATCCCAGAACTATGGTAATTTGAAAAGGTTGTTTGTGTGCAAGTAAAATTAAATTTGACCTGGTCCCGAAAGCCTCTGCACAATGCAATCTTTGTTCTTTTTTGTTGGCTTGATTAAAATCTTGCCTCACATGTGATAGATAAATAGTGACTGTTAAGGATAGAGCTGCCGAACATCTGTTGCTGGTGTGTTGCACTGTGGAAAATATCTTTGTCATACTTAATGAATCACATTTTACCTCCCTTTAAAAGCTGAACGGCTGAAATGGCCCTACCAGTGTCCAATGTCTTAACACTGTCACCTAGTGGGCAAGTGAGAAGCAACAGCCCCTGGAACTTTGGTTCAGTGTGAGATACCCATTATTATTGTTGGGAGGGAGGGCAGTAGGCAACATGGGTGGTGAGAAGTAAGGGTGGTTACAAAGCTAAGCGCTTTGAAGCAACAATGCAGGTTAGGATGGGGAAAAGAGCTAGATGGGAGAGAGGGCATGTGGCTGGACAACACAAGCAGGCTTATTCAGTGCTGCAACTTATTATTATTTGTGACTAATTTTGCTCTAGCCCTGCTCCACTTGTGTCACTTGTTGCTATAGCGCCGGGACACCCCCTTCGGGAGGAAGCTGTTCGCGCTCTACAAATGACTGTATTATTATTATTATTATTATAAAACAAGAAAACAGCTTCACAAACTGCTTCTACCTGGACCTTTAACCCCCACTGATTTCATGAACTTCTATACCACTCCTAACGAACTATCATACATTGTGTCCGAGGTGTGAGCTGGGTAACTGCGCCCCGTAGTAAATACTTCCATAATTTGTGTAAAATACTTGCCACTCCCTGATGACAGGCTCATGCTACGGTAACACCCCATATCAAATAATTTAAAGTGAATGATTTAAATTATGAAAACAGGCTGTACACAAGAACTGGCTTTCAAATTGTTTTCACTTCAGCTGCGACTCTCAGGCATTCTTGTCCATGAGACAGCAGAATTGTATGAGAGCACCTGATAAAAAAGGTAAAAACCTTTTAATTTTGTATTTTATTGTGTTTACATTAATATAGTAATTATGGGCTTTACCATACCCTGCATTTGTATATGTGAATCATGATTTAATGGTGATACTTAGTACACACAAATTTGCGCTTTAGAAAAGCATGTAGTAAAAGTGCCAAAAATGGGCACTTGCAATGTAAAAGAGTGGCAGGGTGAAAAAAGGACCTGAAGTCTGTAAAAGCAATGAGAAAAATGTAAATTATGCATGGGGCACCTGGTGTCTGTGCGAGGAGAGAATTCATTATTTACAAGGAACAGTATTCTGTTTTGAGGACAGAGCAATATAAAAAGAAAGTCGGAACAAGGTACACTAGCGTCTCGACCACTGACAGCCCCTGTGAACCCAGACACGTTGCTGTGTCGACTGTGGAAGTTTAAAGAAGTGTCTGCTCTCGGTTCACTGACACAACGTCGCTGTAAAAAATATCGATGTTAAAAATATCGAGAAAAAAATATAGACAACAAAAATATCGATGACTATACTTAAACAGGTAAGTACAAAAATATTGACTAAAAATATTGATGTAAAAAACTATAGATGTGAAAAATATCGACTTTTATATAAATATAAAATAAAATAATGTATATTAAATATATTAAATATTAAATATAGTTTTAACAAAATAAAATACATTTAATATACATTTTTATAAAATATAACAAACATAATAAAAAAGATAAACACAAACATAATTTAAATATATATATTTACTTTAAAACAATTAATAAACTATTAATATTAATTTATGTTAAAAGTTAAAAATAATATAAAAAATAAAAATATATATTAATGATTTAAAATATAAAAAACAATAATCTATAATAAATTAAAACATTAAACTATTAAAAAATATTTAAACTTAAATTTTAAAATACAGTCAGTGCAACAGTAGGGAAACTGTCGGATAGCGGAAGTGTAAAAATAACTATTCCCACTCCAGTGAGTGCAACAGCAGGGTAACTGTTTTGGATAGCGGAGTAATTAAATTTACTATTCCAACTCCAGTGAGTGCAACAATAGGACAAGTGTTAGATAGCGGAGGTGTAAAAATTACTGTTCCCACTCCAAAGAGTGCAACAACAGGGAAAGTGTTGGATAGCGGAGGGGCAAAAATTACTATTCCCACTCCAAAGAGTGCAACAGTAGGGAAAGTGTTGGATAGCGGAGGGGTAAAAATTACTATTCCCACTACACTGAGTGCAACAGTAGGATAAGTGTTGGAAAAATTAAGAAAAAATTCAATATAAATAAATAAATAATAGTAAACAATTTAAAAATCAAATATATTACATATATAAAAAGAAAACATATAATATTAATTACATATAACAAATACCTACAAATAATATATAAAATAAAATAAATACATTTAAAAAAGAATTCTTTCAAACTAGAAAATATTTAGAAACAAAAACATTAATTGATATATAAATGTATTTATTTTATTTACACACCAATAACAACACACTTCAACATTTTAAATTAAAATTACTTCCATACTTAACATAATTATTAATCAATTCAAAAAATATTATTTATAAAAAAACTAATATACATTAATTAACTGCACACACTTTAACACTATAATGTGCACAACACACACCTAAATTAAACTATAAAATAATAAAAAACAAAAATTATTTTTAAATTAAAAACTGTTACTATTAACAACTAATTATAAAGTGATTACAATTTATTTAATACCCACCAGTTACCCCATTAAAACTAAAAACAACAAACACAAAAATTAACAATTACCCAACATAAATATCAAATAATTAACATTAATTAACAACTTTATATTAATTAATTAAACACAAATTACTTCCCATCCATTATCCCTATAAAAACCAGAACACACACCAAAAATTAATTAGACAATTGCCATAATAACCTTTTAATTAATTTAATTAATATCAATTAACAAATAATTATTAATAAAAAGTAAATAAACTACTTAACACCCTTTCCCCTTTAAACCCCCAAACACACACCTAAAATTAATTACACAATTACCATAATTAATGACCAATTAATTCATTATCATTAATTAAAAAACAACTATTAATTCATCAATTAAAAATAAATTACTTCCCACCCTTTACACCTATAAACACCAAAACACACACATAAAATTAATTACACAATTACCATCATTAATTACCAATTAATTAATTTTAATTAATTAAAAAACAACTACTAATTTATCAATTAAACATAAATTACTTCCCACACTTTACACTTATAAACACCAAAACACACACCTAAAAATAATTATACAGTTACCATACATAATTAATTACCAATTAATTAATTATAATTAGTTAAAAAACAACTATTCATTCATCAATTAAAAATAAATTACTTTCCACCCTTTACACTTATAAACACCAAAACACACACCTAAAATTAATTACACAATTACCATAACACCAATTAATTAATTAAAATTAATTAACAACCAATTATTAATTAATTAATACTAAATTACTTTACACATTTAAGATTATAACATCTCAATTAAACAAATATTAATAAATAAAAAATAATCAATTAAATTAATCCAATTAAATTACTTCCCACCCTATTCCCCTATAAATCCACAACCTGCTACGGAACTAAAAATGCAAAATTAAAATAAAAAAATTAATAACTACTAAAAATTTAACCCATATATTTAAAAAAAAACAATTCTTATACAAAAAAACATACATCACATACATTTAAAACATATACTAAATTACATAACATTAATTAAAAAATCGATATTTTTAACTATACTTTTGCAAACGATATTAAACACTTCGATATTTTTAAAATCGATATTACTTACCTTAAGTCGATATTCTTGACCACGATATTCTTGCTGTCGATGTTTCTGAACCACAATATTTCTAACTCGATATTTGTGCAATTCGATATTTTTTATTCGATATTCTGTTGGTTCACCTCTGCACTCTTCTGGCAAGAACTGAGGCAGTCATGGCACGTCATGTGGTGAGGGCTGGGCACCCCCTTTATCTCTTATATGTGTGCATTCTACCACTGGAGTGGCGTGACATGCCTCCATTCTACCACAGGAGTGGCGTGACACACTTTCATCATACTCACAGAGCTTTCTAGGAACCCTTTGAAGGAAGGGGGACACATGAGGGCTGAGATGCAGACAGCAAAGAGAGTGCGGCAGGGGGTTGAGGGAATAGAGTGTTGACAGAGATCAGGCGGGGAATGTAAATGGTAACAAGCAAAGACTATGGTGGAAGCAACAATGACGAAGAGAATCAAGCAATGAGGAGGGAGGGAAGAAGCAATAATGAGGACACAATAGCGAGTGAGGGATGGTGGAAGCAATGATGTGGGAAGAGCGCCGGGGAGGAGACGGCCTGCAGATGCACTCGTATGGAGTGCTACATAGCAAAGGAAAACAAGCAGTGGCAAAGCCAATAGGTCTCGCCTATAAACAAGCTATTGGCTGAAGCAATGTGTTTTTGCCATGTTGTACACCAGTTTGGCTCCTGGTCAGCATGGCTAAATGTTAGTGGCATGGCGTGCCCTAGAGTGGAGTGGGGGGAGTAGAGTGTCATAGAGTTGAGTAGAGGGGAACAGAGTTCAGTGGATCAGTGGTAGAGAGTGTCGTAAAGTGGGGTGGCATAGAGTGGAGTGGAGTGCTTTGGAGTGAAATGAGGCAGTGAAGTGGATTAGTGTGGGTTGGATTGAGTGGAGAGGGATGGATTAGAGTGGGTGGACTGGATGGGGTGGATTGAAGTGGGGTAGATTTGATTGCGTTGGGGTGGGGTTGGTTAGACTGGATTGGGGTGGGGTGCATTTGAGTGGGGCGGATTGGAGTGGCACGGATTTTTTGGGATTGGAGTGGGGCAGATTGTTTTCAATTGGAGTGGGGCAGATTGTTTTGGATTGGAGTGGGGCATTTGTTTTGGATTGGAGTGGGGCAGATTGTTTTGGATTGAGTGGGACAGATTGTTTTGGATTGGAGTGGGGTGGATTGAGGTGGATTCGATTGAGTGGGGTGGATTGTGGAGGGAGTGGGCGAATTGAATTGGGGTGAGGTGGATTGGATTGGATTGGAGTGGCATAGATTGTATTGGGCTGGATTGGGTTGGATTGGATTGGTGTGAGGTGGATTGGACTGGGGTGGATTGTGGTGGATTGGAGTGGGGTGAATTGGGATGGAGTGGGTGCAATGGGGTGAGGTGGATTGGATTGGAGTGGGGTGGATTGGAATGGGGCTTACTGGGGTGGGGTGGATTGAAGTGGGGCAGATTGGAGGACACAGAAGGGAAGAAGTAACACAGACAGTGGGGGTGGGGATGGGAGGGAAGAAGAAATACGCACTGTGCTAGCTATAAAGTTAAACAAAAATACCTCAATCACAGCGCCAGCCGCGGATGTGCTCTAATGAAGATTAAGCAATCAGCCTTTGGTCCATGCTCTAGACGAAAGATGAATGAAGCCAGCACGTGCTGTCCTTTTGGGAGGCATCCCTACTCTCATTCCCAGGAGACCCATCAAGAGATGTGCCTCGTAGGAAGTAATTCAGGAATTATTTTAATTTTTATTTATTTATAGCATTTTCTAGGCTAAAAATTACCTGAAGATAGAGAGCTGTACAATTACGGTCATCAAAATTGTTACATACAGTAGTACAACACAGTAGGGTTGGCAGTCGTATACTCAAATGCCCACAGTGTGACACTGATTGGGACATAAGTTCGCAGCAAGAGTACCTGTGGTTGCAGGAATGTCCTGTTCCGCACATCAAACCCTTCCATCTGATGATGTGGGCTTGCGTGGAAAGTCTCTGTCCGTAATCTTGTCCTAGTTTGTCATGGGAATCCAGGGGAGAGGACTGCCCGAGCATGATTGCCTCAAAGGGTCAGGAGGTCACGTTGGGAATAATATGAGACTTTCTGATGGAAGGAAGTTTCGGATTCTGGGGCTGCTCTGGAAAAGGATCGTGCATAAGTGCTGCTTGTCTGAATCTCGAAGGTTCCAGGAGCAGAGAGCTGGCGCTGTGTAGGGGTTCACTTTTCTGCCGATATGGGGAGACTGAGTGCAGAAATGTACAACTGTGTGTCAGACATTGTACTTTAGCATGCTTCTAGCATTTACAGGGGGCCACTGGACCGAGAGAAGGGAGTTAGTAATGTGATCGAAGTGTCTCTACCAGTTGCCAGTCCCGCTGCTGAGTTGAGGTTTGCCTGGAGGGGGCCAGATGGGATTTCTGTGTACCAATGAGTGTGGCAGTACCATCATCTAATCTGGATAGTACCAAAGCTTACATTACATTTGTGAAATCTGATAGAGGGACAAACAATTTGATCTTCTTGAGGAGACAGAGTTGGAAGTGAGCACTTTGAGTAGCTGCATTGATATGAGATTTATTGCAGAAAAGAGCAATTATTCCTCACCCTCCATGAAAACAGGCAAGGACATCTATTATATTCTGTTTCTAGTACAAAAAACTTCAGGAGACCGCAGGCCTTTACTAGATCTAAAGAGACGAAACACTTGGGTGCAACCAATACATACCAGAATGATAACCTTGCAGAGGATACTTCTGATGATCTCCAAGGGAGACCTTCTATCAGCTATCAATCTCAATCAATCAATCAGGGTTTTGTAAAGCGCGGTACTCACCCGTTAGGGTCTCAAGGCGCTATGGGGTCAGTGTGAGCAGCTCTGTTGGGTCATCGAAAGAGCCAGATCTTGAGGTACTTCCTGAATTGGTGCAGTGTTGGGCTTCACCAGAGGTGAAGGGGGAAATCTTTCCAGGTCTTGGCGGTGAGGTAGAAGGACCTTCCACCTGCTCTGGTCCTGTAGAAGCGTGGGACGGTGGCTAGGGAGAGGTCGGCTGAGCAGAGGTTTCTTTTGGGGGCGTGGAAGGAAATGCGGTTGTTAAGGTATTGGGGTCCAGTATTGTGGAGGGCCTTGTAGGCGTGCATGAGCAGCTTGAAAGTTATTCTTCTTTCGACGGGGAGCCGGTGGAGGTGTTGGGTGATGTGGTTGTGCCGTGAGATATCGAGGATTAGTCTGGCTGCAGCGTTCAGGATGGTCTGGAGTTTGCGGAGGAGCTTTTTGTTGATTCCGGCTTAGAGGGCGTTGCCATAGTCCAGTCTGCTGGTGACGAGTGTGTGAGTGACCATTTTCCTGGAGTCGGGGGGGATCAACTTCAATGTCTTGTGTAGTATGCGGAGAGTGTTGAAGCATGCGGAGGAGATGGCGTTGATCTGGCGATTCATGGTGAGTGATGAGTCTAGTATGATGCAGAGGTTACGTGCATGGTCCGTTGGGGTGGGTAGGTTTCCGATGGAGGGGGGCCACCAGGTGTCGTTCCATGCAGAGGGGGTGGAACCGAGGATGAGGACTTCTGTTTTCTCCAAGTTGAGTTTCAGGCAGCTGTTCCTCATCCAGGTTGCGACGGCTTTCATCCATTCTTGCCTGGTGATGTCGGGTTCCTTGGTGAGAGAGAGAGGATGAGCTGGGTGTCATCGGCATAGGAGACAATGTTAAGCCAGTGGTTTCTGACGATGGTTGCGAGGGGGGCCATGTAGACATTGAAGAGGGTGGGGCTGAGGGAGGATCCTTGGGGTACTCCACATCTCATCTGTGTCAGTTCTGAGAGGAAGGGCAGGAGCCTTATTCTCTGTGTTCTGTATGTGAGGAATGATCGTAGCCAGTCTAGGGCCTTTTCTTGGATGCTGGCGTTGTGGAGTCTGGTGGCTAGTGTGCGGTGGGAGACGGTGTTGAAGGCTGCTGATAGGTCCAGGAGGATGAGGGTTGCCTTTGGCCTTGGTCAAGGAGGGCGCGATGTCGTCTGTGGTGGCGAGGAGGGTGGTCTCGGTGCTGTGGTTGCTGCAAAACCCAGATTGAGAGGTGTCTAGGATGTTGTTGGTTCCGATGAAGTGTGCTAGCTGGGTGTTGGCGGCCTTTTCGATGACCTTGGCTGCGAAAGGAAGCAGTGAGATGGGCCTGAAGTTCTTGAGGTCCGTCGGGTCTTCGGAGGGCTTCTTTATGAGGGGGTAGACTACAGCGCGATCTGCAGGATGCCTATCTACACATCCCGATACATGCAGACCATCTAAAGTTCCTTCACTTTGCCATAGAGGATTTTAATTTTCATTTGAGGGTTCTTCCATTTGAACTCAATTCAGCTCCTTGGGTTTTCACCACACTCCTGGCTCTGCTGGTGCTGCGGCTCCATCAGGAAGCAATTTTTGCTCAGCCATATCTGGACAATTGGCTAATTCAGTCCTCATCAAGCAATCAAACGGATGTTCATACATGAAGACTGCTCTCAGTACTCATGGAGCATGGTTTTCAAATAGATTCGCAGAAGTCCCAGCTGTTGCCATCACAAGATCGCCTATTCATTGGGCAAGGTTTCGATCAGATGTGGAGGTTGTGACTCTTCTAAACAAACGTTTTCAAAAGTTTAGAGTCTTGTAAGAAGGCTGCTTTCCCTCAATCCTCCTACAGCAACAGATTGGTTGCAAGTGCAGGGGGACATGGTGGCAACTATTTTTTTAATTCCTTTGTCCAGGTTTCACCTCAGCAAGGTAATCAGGTAGATCTTGGCTCAGTGGAATCTGACTTCTGAAGATCTTTTGTCATGTGGTTTGTGGCCTCCTGGTCTGCCTTGGAACGTTGGCTTAGGCCTGGCTGCCATGATGCTTTTTTGCGCACGTTACTTTGTGCCGTTGTTTTTCCAGCCTCTGCTTCTGCCCGGCTATTTTAGAACTGTCTGCATTTCTGTCTTTCACCTTTTCTCCTGTTCCCTTTGGGTTACGTCTGCACAACATGTACAAGGTCGAAAAACAATGTCCCTTGTTCTCGCTGATCTGGCCAGTCCCTCGCACTTAGACATAACACTAAGTACAGCTGCCCCGGAGAAATTCGTGTGCTTTTAATATTGTGATTTCACGGTTAGAGACACTTGGAGAAAAACCTTTCCAGAGAGAAGAGCTGTGCTTGTCTGATGATGTAAACCTTGCATCTAGATATTGAGGTATGGGGGTTCGCTTGACAATGCCCAGAGGTCTTCTGTTTTTATAATAAATTAGCTACTAGCACGGGGAGGGTGGTATGGTCATTTAGCCCTATATCCACTGCTTTATGAAATGCTTTCCCCGTTTGTATTCTATGGATTTGTAACTATGCTGATTATATTATCATTATGCATTATGCTGATAGTACTGGCATGTGTACTGTATCTTAGAGCACGGTAGTTGAATAAACATTTTAAACTATACAGTGTCTCTTTTTACGCACGTTGTGGACAGGTATGAGTGAGTTATGAAAGGGTGTTCTTGCTCCTGCGAGTCCTGAGAGAGAGAGATACCGTGTTCTGGGTTGTCTAATCATTGGTAGCATTGTTGCTAATGAGACGCTAAAGCTAGTCGGATTGGGGTTTTAGGTGCTAAGGTTTATGGATGGCTCACCACTATATTCCGAGGTCCTATTATCCTGTGCATAGCTCTGTGTATGTGCAGAATCCCTACAACACTTTCACACGCCAGACTGGAATACCGTCAGAGATATTGCAGGACCTTCACTGGTGGCTGAGTATTGAAACTTTTACCAGGGGTATTCTGTTGTCATCTCCGTCTCTGATAATCACCACCATGGACACCAGTACAGTGGACTGGGGAGCAGGGATGAACATTCAGCAAATTTAGGGGCATTGGTCTGCTCTTCAAAGGACCAGATCAGCCATTTGAAGGGAGTTGCAAGCAATGCGTTTAGCGCCTGGATATCCTCATTGGTAACAAGAAGCGCTGCACAAATCTACTGATTGATTGAGCTCTGACACAGTTCTCTCCGCACTGAAGCACACAGTGAGTTTTTTTTTTTGAGTTTTCAAAAACCTTTATTAAACAAAGAAACAGAAGGCACATTACAGAATGGCAGCACAGTAGTAATGCAGTGAATTCTACATTTCTAGTATGATGACATGTTGCAGAGAAATGAAAGCAAGGATATACATGGCAACAACCCAGCAATATTAGAATAAGAATCAGGGTACAGCAGGAAGGCACAATTAATACGGCCTGGGGGGGTGAGATGGGATCAGCAACCTCAATCCGGGCGTCTTGTGTGTCAGCATTTGGGGAAGTTGGTGCTGGGCCGTCAGGTGCGGACAAGCGCTGGAAATAGGAGACAAGGGGGGCCCAAATATCAGGGGGTCTACTGGGTGCAGGCATCAGGTCCCAAAACGCACCTAAGAGTGTCTGGCAGTGGATTGCATCGTCCAACCAATTTCTAACCATGGGAGCTATTTTAGGACCCCAGTGCATGGCCACCCTACGCTTAGCAAGCACCAGTACCATCGCAACCAGCTTGCGGTTAGCATCGGACACATGTTTAACGTAGCCCAGGAGGCCTAGCAGCGGGTCCGGGGCGACACGCTCAAGTGCAATGTCGCTAATGGCAGAGCACACCTCCTGCCAGAACAGTACCACCCTGGGGCACGCCCAAGCCATGTGCGCGAAGTCCGCGCCTGGAGCCGCACAGCGCACACAATTGTCGTTGTCGATTAATCCCATCTTATGTAGGGAAACAGGGGTGCGGTAGAGCCTGTGCAAATACTTAAAATGGATGAGTCTCAGGCGGTAATTGGGGGAGAGGCGCTTGGTCTGATTGCAGCAATAAAGCCATAGCTCAGGAGAGAGGTCTCTTTCAGAGTCCTGGCTCCACGCCGTGTGGGCGCGCTCAGTGTTAATGGAGGAGGCGGCCAGGGTGAGGGCATTAATCTAGTGACCAATTTCCGCGGGGAGCTGGACGAGTGAATAAACTCAAGGGCAGCGTTAGCCTGGGGGGCCTGCGGGAACGCGGGGTTGGCTTCCCTACATGTTGCCCTAATTTGGTAGTATAACAACTTGTCAAGGGGAGTCGCTCCGTCGGGGAGGGAGAAGAACGTGTTGTCAGGGTAGATGTCCGCTGCAGTGCTAAGGCCCAATCAAGCAGCACGAAGGGCCATGCTCGCTGTCTGCAATGGGGGAAACGCAGCGTTGTCAGCGAGTCCGAGGGAAGGTGCATGCAGTGTGATAGCACCAGTGTATTTGCGAAGCCCGTCCCAGGCCCAGCGCAAACAGTCACCCGTATCTATCTCGCCTCGGGGGGGTTTGGTTGGAAGGAATAGTGCAGTTTGGAGCGGCCAGGGGGCGGCAATGTCAGTCTCGACCGCAATGTGAGGCTGAAATGGTGTGGGGTGCAGCCCGAAGTGGAGAAAGCTGGCTTGGGCACATAGCGCATAGAGCTTAAAATCCAAAGCTCCCATACTGCCACGGACTAAGGGCAGAGTGAGTGTATCATAAGCAATTCTGGGTTGATGTCCAGCCCAAATTAGAGTGATAATGTTAGAGCGGAGCTTGCGAAAAAAGTGCGATGTGAGTAGAATAGGGATATTTAAAAAGAGGTATAAAAATTTCGGGAGTACCACCATCTTGGCGATGGCGATGCATCCAGCCAACGATAAGGGGAGCTTTTGCCACATGCGGACCTTAGTCTCAAGCCACTCCATCGCCCGGTTGAAATTAGACCTCAAGAGTTCGTCAACATCCCTGCTTAGCCAGATTCCGAGGTACCGAGTGGGACCAGACGCCCAGACAAAGGGATAGTCGGGAGTGAATGGCTTTGTAGCATCATTTAGCGGGAAAAGAACAGATTTGCTCCAGTTAACCTGGAGTCCAGAGAGGCACCCGAAACGCACGACCTCCCTAGTCATGGAAGCAAGATTTTCCTGGGGATCGCGGACATACAAGGTAACATCATCCGCGTACATGGATGTTACGAGGGCGCGCGCCGAGAAGTCAATGCCCCGTTGAGTGTGATGCTGGCGCAGACGAGCGGCAAGCGGCTCCATGGCAATGGCAAAGAGCATAGGGGAAAGGGGACACCCTTGCCTGGTACCTCTCGAGATGGCAATAGGATCGGTTACCTGCCCATTCACCCTAATGCGAGCCGTGGGTAGCGTGTATACTAACTGTATTTTGCGGACGAAGCCTGGACTAAATCCCAGACGAGGGAGAAGGTAGAAGAGGAAGGGCCATGTGGAAAATTAATTTGTATCGATAAACATTGTCTGCGCCATCTTGCCCTTTTTCCCAATGCCACACTTTCGTCGTCCGCGGCGGCCATTTTAGCTACCTTGATCAGACCCACTCTCTGCACACCGCTAATCCCCAGCGCGGCTCCACATCCTCGCAAGCCCCCCCCCGCACTGGTCACCTCTCTCTCTCTCTCTCTCTCATGCACGGGCCATTAACCCCCTCCAACTGCGCTGCACTTCCCTGGGAATCTCACCCCGGGCCTGCCCGACACCTCCCTTTCCTCCTATACACTATCACACCCTCTGACACCCCTCTTCCTCCGTATCCGATTGTCCAGGCCGGTCCCAGGCTATCACCTAGCCCTGCGGATACAGTTTATGGCCCCGACTGTAAGGAATCGCCCCTCTTCAAAGGAGTTACAGTAGATCAAGGCCCCCACCCCATGAGATCCGTCACACCACATACATTCCGGGAACCGGCGGAATGCCCTGCTGATCCTGCCGTCTGATGACGATTCTGTATGGTGAATGGGGAGGGGATTCTCACTGTAAGGGTGCGTGGGAACGGGTCTGAAGCGGAAGATTCCAGGGATGTCTTTCATACTTCAAAGTATCTTTACTGTAATAAAGAATGTCTTCCTGCCATAAATGCGTGTATAAGAGGCCAGGCCTCAGAGATGCAGTAGAGCACCTCGTGAAGATTCCCTGTTGGTCTGATCTGACGTGTTCTCCTCCGGAGAGAATAAACCTTTGTTTCCTGCCTTCCAGTCTCCAGCGCCTGCCTCTTCATTGATTCATATTTTGGGGAATAGAGGCGACATCGCCGGGCAATATTAAGGTTATTCCATTCGTCGATTGCCTTCCTGTTTTACAATTGGCGTCCCAAGCGTGGGGCCCATCAGCAACACGTGGATCCAGTGGGAGAGGTCCTGACGACAGAGTGAACGACTGCAACGATCGGGAGAGCTCCTGTCCGATAGACCCTCGTCTGACAGCCGATCATCCGAACTTCACTGGTTCCGAACAGACCTCTCTCGAGTGATCTACGGTCCTGACTGGGAACCATCAGGAGTGCCGCGATAGAAGATAGAGGACGATCGGGCGCTGGATTCGGAAGACAAGAAACAGCCCATGCGGTCCGGGTAAGGTCGTACAAAATGACAAATTGTGAAACGATAACGGTTCTTTGAGACATTTGCTGCTTACAAACGAGGAAGAGTACAAATACTCTATCTTCCTTTGTGAACAGTGAAGGGTGGGTAACGCAGACTTTTGTCCCCCTTTGTAATCTGTCGTACCTATCTTTTCTCCCCACTGATTGTTTGTTTGATTGATTGTCAAGGGTAGCTCCCTTTTTCTTTGAGTATCAGAGTAGCTCCTTTTTGAGGCATTCCCTGTCTACAAACGGCGAGGGATAGGAATATTCTCTCTCCCTTTACAGATAGTGAAGGATGGGTAACGCGGACCTTTGTCCCCCTTTGTAATCTGTCGTGCCTATCTTCTCCCCACTGATTATTTATTTGGATCTAGTTCTCTTGAAACATTCATTGTCTGCAAACAACCTGGAATAGCAATATTCTGCCTAGTCTTTTGCAGGTAGTGAAGGGTAGGTAACGCGGACTTTTGTCCCCCTTTGTAATCTGTCATGCCTATCTTCTCCCCACTGAGTGGTAGCTGGTTCAGCCCGGACCGCTTGTTAGAGGTGGATCATCCAGTCCCACTGGAAGGCACCCCTAACAAAGACATGTTCACAAAGCATGGACTAGTCGCTATAGCATATTGCAAATTATGGCACAGGTATACGAAGAAGGAACCCCAGAGTCAGTGGCCACTGATAGGATCCTTTGAAGAAAGCAAACTAGATGCACTAGATGAAGCCCTAAAAACTCGTAGAACGACACCGACCATGCTAGACAGCGTTGGCCTGTGGCGCAAAGAAACTGTACAGCGAAAGAAGAAAGAGGAAGCTAGGTTAGACAAAGAGCTACGTAAAGCAGCCCACCTAGCTGCAAAGAAACTAGAGGAAGAAATAAAGAAGAGAGAGGAGGCTAAGCGAAAACAAGAGATCGAAACACCGAGCCAGTGTCCTGTTAGAACACCCTCTGCGCTCTACCCTGAATTACCTTCGAAACAGCGAACCAACGATGATCTCTTATTAGGTCCTCCGATCATCTACATGCCCCCTCCATATGCCCCTTCCCAACCTTCAGCGCAACACTCGCGACCCCCAAGCACAGACGAGAGTAGCGCCAGGGCCTCGGCCCCCAAGGCCTCCGCACCGGCGGAATCCCTCGCACCAGATACAAAACAAGCAGCAATATTAGATGACCATGAGGCCCGAAACACAGAACCCACAAGGACGAACAGGTTGGGCAAAAACGAGCAAGAGAGGATTGACAAGGTAGTCAGGACACTAGTAGAACGAAAGGAGAAGGAGGAACACGTTATGGATATATTCAACTCATATGCGGGAAGCCACAGACGACACTTTGTCGTACGATTATGTTATCATGTCCTAAACGCTTATGAGGACCGATATCGAGATAGAGGTCCCGAGAGCCTAACGACTCTGTATAGAAAAATTGATATCGGGGATGAGGGCGAGTGTGACGTGACGGACCTCCTTGCGCGTACACTTAGGGTTTTCTGCCACCTCACTGAATCAGAGGTGGAAGCTAAACCTACGACATCCGTAGCGGCCGAACCACGAATAGAGCAACCTAGCACCATGATGCCGATAAGAGAGGCCGCCCCATATTGGGTCCCCCCACGAGGTCAGGGAACACACGATGATGTTAACCATACGAATGCAAAAGGGAGGATAGTGTACAACTGGGTCTACCAACCATGGGATCGACAGGATATTCTGACGTTCCGAAAATCTCTGCCCGATTTACGAAAAAACCCCACCGCCTTCTACACTGAACTAGGTACAGCCTTAGGTTCCACTATCATGACCCTAACGGACCTCGATTTGTTCTTCGGGTTATGTCTGCCAGCTGATGTGTGGAAGCAGATCCGCAAGGTCGACCACCTTGAGCTGTTCGGACATACCTGGAAACAACTCGATGAGTTCGACAAGCAACGAGGAGCCGGGCAGAAACCCGTAACGGCCATCCTTGAACTCCCGGACAAGATCGTCCAGAAACTCAAGACCCTGATTCCCGAGAAGAAAATAGACTGGTCAATAGTGACGGCCTGTAGACAGAAACCACAAGAAGACGCTTCGGAATACTTCTCTAGGTTCGAAACGGTGTTCTCCGACTACAGCGGCCAAGATATGGCCACTGCAACCGGACACCACTTGTTCGTTCAGAATTTCGTGAAAGGCCTGGTGCAAGAAGTTTCTCAAAAATTGCAGGCGAGCGAAAGCAGCTGGGCAGCCTCTAAACCCGCGGCTATCCTCCAGATGGCCCAATACTATGAACATCAGAAGAATGAGAATGATAGGGCATCCGAACGTAAAAAGAAGGAGTTGAAAGAGCGGGTCATGATAGCTCAACTGCAGGGGGTGACGATAGGTAGAACTAGCAGCCGACAGCCCCTAAAAATACACCCTCCAGAGAACGAATGCCCGTACCCTATACAAGCCGAAGGGACTTAGATGAAAACCAATGCGCGTTTTGTAAAGGATACGGTCACTGGAAGTCGCAGTGCCCGGTCCTTCATGAAGCAAACAAGAACCGAGAGGCTAGGGATGGGACAAACGGACAAAAGAACAGGGACCAGGGACGGGGACACACCAATGATGCTAACTATGACAGACCAAGCCGACCTAACACATTTGACCGCCCACGACAGAATCAGTATCAGCAGTCCGATTGCGAGAACGTCCGCGATTTCGCATAGGACAGCCAGGGACAAGGGAGGGATCCAGTCGAGCTTTGTGTTGACCAGCAAGGTCCTTATGTCACTGCTAAGGTCCTGGGTACGAAGTCCCCATTTTTGGTGGACACTGGGGCAACACGTAGTGCATTATCCAAACGACTGATTCCAAGGGCACCCTTGTCTGGCTCACACGTGACATCAATAGGCTTTGATGGAACGCCCTCTACTAATCCCTTATCTACACCGATTCCCTTTGACTTAGAGAACAACATCACGGACACGACCTTCCTGCTATCTTCCAACACCCCCGACGCCATTATGGGTCTTGACCTCCTGAAGCACTTTCGAGCCACCATTCGATGTTCCCCAGACGGAGTACGAGTCATACTGTACGATAACCAGAATCTGTTCAGACCTTGTCCCACCCGACGCATGTTTTCCATCACTGACGCTGACTTGTCCTTACTAGACACTTTACCCCCGTACCTTTGGGCCAAGACCGACTCAGACGTAGGACGCATGATGATAGACCCTGTGCACATCACTGTACGGTCAGACGCTATGCTCCCAAAGCTCCCACAGTATCGGATATCGCCCGAGGGCGAGAAGGCATTGGTAGGAATCATTCAGTCCTTAGTCGATGCAGGAGTGGTAGAGGAAGTAGTCAGTAATATCTGTAACAGCCCTATCCTACCCATTGTCAAGAAGCAAGGCGAGGGAGATGAGAAGGCTTATCGCTTCATCATTGACCTCCGCGAAGTAAACAAAGTAGTCGTACCTCAGTACCCAGTAGTCTCTGACATCACCACCATCTTGACCCTGATCCCCTCCACTGCCACTGTTTTCACCGTCATAGATCTCAAAAATGCTTTCTTTTCTATCCCCATCCATCCAGACAGCCGATACCTCTTCGGCTTCACCCTAAAAGCCCGTTCATATAGATTCTGTAGAGCACCCCAGGGCTACACTGAGAGCCCCAGCATCTACAGCCAGGCTCTCAAGAGACAGCTGGACGCAGTCCAGCTCCCGGACGGAGTGGTGTTAATCCAGTATGTCGACGACATTCTCCTGGCTGCCGACACTACGCCACTTGCCACCACAGCCACCATCCAACTCCTGCACTTCCTCGCGGAGAATGGTCACAAGGTCTCCAAGAAGAAGCTGCAGTTCTGCCAACTACAGGTGACATACTTAGGCCACCTCCTGTCCAAGGACGGGAGAAAGCTCACACCCGATCGGATCCGGACCATCCTAGAGACCCCCGTTCCCAAGACTCAAAAGCAGGTTCGCTCCTTAGTAGGCCTCACGTCCTTCTGTCGGCAGTGGTTGCCAAACCTTAGTCTCATAGTCAGACCTCTACTCTCTCTGTTAGCGAAAGACGTTCCCTTCCCACTCCCTTGGACCCCTGAATGCCAATCCTCCTTTCAAGAACTACGAGATGCCCTCTGCTCAGCCCCTGTTCTAGGAACCCCTGACTACACCAAGCCCTTCTCCCTCTTCACCCACGAGAGGGAGGGGTGCGCTTTGTCTGTCCTAACGCAACCCATAGGTCCCAAACAACGCCCTTGTGCCTACTTCTCTGCCACTCTTGACCCTGTAGCCAGAGCTCTGCCCACCTGCCTTCGAGCGGTAGCTGCCGCTGCCGTCTCTATCCGACAAAGTGAGGGGATCGTACTTTCGAATTCCCTCACTGTGCTGGTCCCCCATGCTGTCGACACACTCCTGAACCAGACCAAGACTCAGCACCTGACTAGCGCACGACTGACTGGTTACGAGTTAACTCTGCTTACACCCCACATCACGTTGAAACGATGTACCACTCTGAACCCTGCCACTCTGTTGCCCCTCCCCGATGACCACCCCAATGTGTCCCCTATGCATGACTGTGTGACCCTCACGGACGAGCAAACTAGAAGTAGAGCTGACCTCCGTGACACTGCCATCCCAGACCCTGATGGAGAGCCATGGGTAGACGGCTCGTGCATTAAACTCCCCAACGGCACGACCTCGGCTGCCTATGCAGTCACCACAGCCCGGACGGTAGTTGAGACGGCCCGCATCACCCAACGGTCCGCACAAGCGGCAGAACTAATTGCCCTCACACGTGCATGCGTCCTAGCAACAGGCAAAGTCGCAAACATCTACACCGACAGCCAGTACGCCTTCGGGGTGGTTCATCATTTTGGGCTCTTATGGAAGGAAAGGGGATTCCTGACTTCGCATGGCACACCCATCCTTCACGGAGATCTAGTCTCTGCCTTGACCGAAGCAGTCCTCCTCCCCGAACGACTTGCAGTCATCAAATGCCAGGCACACAAGAAAGTGACAGACATCATTGGACAAGGAAATGCACTAGCCGACATCACTGCTCGAACCACAGCTGAGAATAGGACGACGACACGCATGTACGTGACTAGGTCACAGACGGAAAAATGGAAGGACGCTAGAGAGCACATTAGAGACATACAAATGGCCTGCTCCCCCAAGAACTGACTGAATGGGCACGGGTGGGACTGAAAGATGATGAAGGCTGCTGGTTGACAAAAGACACGAACAAATGGCTGCTACCCAATTCCTACTTGATCCCCATACTGACTATGGCACACTCCCCAGCACACATAGGATCTGCCCCCATGATTGAACTCATCACCCGAGTCTGGCACAACGACAAGATTCCCGACTCTGCTAGACGCCTAGTTCAACAATGCTTAATCTGCTTGCAACACAACCCAGGGAAAGGAACTGTTGTCCCTCGGGGTGGGTTCGGGGTCCCCGACCATCCCTTTGAAGTCCTACAGATGGATTACATTCAGCTAGACCGTTGCCTGGGTTTGAAGTACGTCCTTGTTGTCGTGTGCGCCTTCAGCAAATGGGTGGAGGCCTATCCCACACGCGACAACACTGCCATGACCACTGCCAAAGTCCTGTTAAAAGAGTTTTTCCCCGATATGGCCTTTGTCGGATTTTATGGAGTGACAACGGCCCCCACTTCATAGCTGAAGTCATCCAACTTATCTTAAAGGGATTGGGTGTAAAACAGAAATTTCACGCAGTCTTCCACCCCCAATCTGCAGGCCTGGTCGAGCGACACAACGCCACACTCAAGCTAAAAATCTCTAAGATTGTTGCCTCCACCGGACTGAAGTGGCCAGATGCCCTCCCATTGGCATTGCTATCAATGCGCTCCACCCCCACTAAGCACCACTTGACCCCTTACGAAGTAGTATTCGGGCGGCCAATGAATATTTGGGCCGCGCCTAGGCCAACTTCGATCCATGACGTCCCAGACGTCCTAATGTCTGACTATCTGTGCACCCTCACTAAAACCTTAACTGTCATCCATCAACAGGTGCTACAAGCCATCCCAGACGCTTCCAGGGGCCCAGGACACGACATTCACCCAGGGGATCACGTCTTGATCCGCAACTTCCAGCGTGCCAAAAGCTTGGAACCTCGGTGGACGGGCCCCTGGCAAGTCCTGATCACTACACGGACGGCCCTTCGAGTGGAAGGCAAGCGTCACTGGGTGCATGCGCACCATTGTAAACGCGCCCCCAACTCTGACGACGGAAGAAGACATCGCGACTCAGGAAGAGCTCCTGACAAAAGACAAACCATCGTTGAGCTGTCACACCGACACAGAAACGCTCGAACTGGCAGAGTTTCCCGATCCCACCGTACCGTCCAGGGAAGGGTACAACCTACGTAAAGGGAGGAGCTTCGGCAAAGCAGACCACTGACTGGGTAAAATCTCAGAACGGTAGCCTAACACACTCAAGGTTGCCCGAAGAGAAGTCAGAGAAAGTCGGTGGTTCTGCCCGCTACCGAGCACTCTGAAGATGATGGAAGCGCCCGACTCCCCAATGATGGAAGCAACTGGATATCCGAAGAGGACCTACCGAAACCCAAAGACTAACAAACTGCACAGCTCAAAGACTATAGCCGTTTTCATTACCCTTCTCTTTTGCCTCCTCCTCATGACAACCTTCTGGATCATCGAAGAAAGCACACCCGCTCACAAAACATTGCTCCCCACTGAACTGCCGATAACTACCAAGGAACACTTCCTGATTGCCCTTTCTCCACCGCTCCGAGAGAGACGCAGGGAGTTCTGGAATAACTCTTTTGTGCAACTGCTGCACCAACACAACCTTGCCGCTAATGCCACTAATTGCTGGATCTGCGGGCTGCTGCCCCATGCAGCCGGACACTCCATCCCGTTCATTCCTTCGCCCTTTTCCATCCACGGCTCCTGTCTTGCCTGGCTGATTCTTCTGCAAGAAAGCTTTAAAGACAATGCCACATCAGAAAGAACTGTTTCGCATTTCTACCACGAGGCATGGCTGAATAAGACTGGGCGAACCGCTACTCCTTTTACCCTCTGACCTCTGGTACCTCTATTCACATGGACATCCCTGCCAAAGAACGAGTGGAAATGCAAGTTTTCCATAACCCAGCCAGACCCACTTTCTCCTACCTCCGGAAACGAACAGCCACCACTCTGACAGTGGCCTTGTCTGTTGTCAACGTCTCGGGCCTTGTGTGCATCGAAGGCCTGGGGACGCAACTGGTGGGCCGCAGCGCCTGCGTCATCACCAGAACACTGGATTCATCCGACCCTCCCTCCTTTGTTGCTTCTCCAAATATGTACTTTGTTTGTGGCACCAAAGCATACACCTGGCTCCCGAAAGGTTGGGGGGCACATGCTACATTGCCTTCATCCTCCCACCTACGTATGTGGCCCCAGCAAGCCATCACCGGCAAAAGCGTGCAAGGGACATCGACCAGGCCGACTCGACAGGAGCACAGTTCTTGGATGCCGCGAAAGGACTTGTGCCATTCTGGGGTCCGATGACGAACAGCCGCGCCATCCGACACTTGACCCAGGCAGTTGAAACCACCATGAACATCACAGCTGGCATCTTGACCAATAACACCGCAGAGCTTCAGGCAGTCCGCCTGGTGGCTCTGCAGAACCGCCTTGTTCTAGACGTGGTTCTGGCAGACCGAGGAGGAGCATGCCGCATCATTGGGTCCAGCTGTTGCACCTACGTGCCAGACAATTCACCTTCTGTTTACAAAGCCATCGAACACCTCCATAGACTGTCCTCTGAAGTACACCAGGAGCAAGAAGGATGGTCGCTTGGGAGCTGGTTCTGGGACTTACTGAAAGCCTGGGGGTGGAGGTTGTTCACATTCATTCTGATTCCGATTGTGGTGCTATGCGGGTGTTGCTTAAGTATCCAATGTCTGCCTCCTCTGTGTTCATTATTTTCAAATTGCATTTGCCCAAAGACTTTGGACTTACAGGCTGAACACATGAAAACTTTGTATGAGACAGAAATACGTGGCATTATGGGGATCGACCCGAATTAACAAGTTGGCGAGAAATGTTAAAAGGGAGGACTGTGGAAAATTAATTTGTATCGATAAACATTGTCTGCGCCATCTTGCCCTTTTTCCCAATGCCACACTTTCGTCGTCCGCGGCGGCCATTTTAGCTACCTTGATCAGACCCACTCTCTGCACACCGCTAATCCCCAGCGCGGCTCCACATCCTCGCAAGCCCCCACCCCGCACTGGTCACCCTCTCTCTCTCTCTCTCATGCACGGGCCATTAACCCCCTCCAACTGCGCTGCACTTCCCTGGGAATCTCACCCCGGGCCTGCCCGACACCTCCCTTTCCTCCTATACACTATCACACCATCTGACACCCCTCTTCCTCCGTATCCGATTGTCCAGGCCGGTCCCAGGCTATCACCTAGCCCTGCGGATACAGTTTATGGCCCCGACTGTAAGGAATCGCCCTCTTCAAAGGAGTTACAGTAGATCAAGGCCCCCACCCCATGAGATCCGTCACACCACATACATTCCGGGAACCAGCGGAATGCCCTGCTGATCCTGCCGTCTGATGACGATTCTGTATGGTGAATGGGGAGGGGATTCTCACTGTAAGGGTGCGTGGGAACGGGTCTGAAGCGGAAGATCCCAGGGATGTCTTTCATACTTCAAAGTATCTTTACTGTAATAAAGAATGTCTTCCTGCCATAAATGCGTGTATAAGAGGCCAGGCCTCAGAGATGCAGTAGAGCACCTCGTGAAGATTCCCTGTTGGTCTGATCTGACGTGTTCTCCTCCGGAGAGAATAAACCTTTGTTTCCTGCCTTCCAGTCTCCAGCGCCTGCCTCTTCATTGATTCATATTTTGGGGAATAGAGGCGACATCGCCGGGCAATACTTAAGGTTATTCCATTCGTCGATTGCCTTCCTGTTTTACAGCCACTCCAAGGTATCAAAGGCCTTGGTGGCGTCCAGTAGAGCAGCCACAGCCGGCAGAGAGGGATTGATTTGATGCAGGACCGAGAAAATCATTCGTAAATTGTGGAAGGTGGCGCGGCCCGGAATGAAACCGGATTGATCTGGGCGAGCGATAAGGGACATAAGGGGGAGGAGGCAATTGGCCAGCAGTTTGGCATAAATATGAATATGAATCACAGCAATCTGGCGGCTTATCAGGCTTTAAGAGAAGAGTGAGCAGGGCCTCACGCAAAGTTGGCGGAAAACTACCTCGCTCAAGGGAGTCATTGTACATGGCAGCTAAGTGCAGGATGAGGAGAGGTGCGTATTGTTTATAAAAAGCAGGGGTGAGACCGTCGGACCCGGAAGCCTTATCACCTGGAAGGCCTGCGATCACAGTGGAAATTTCCTCCTGAGTGAATGGCTCATCAAGATAATCCCGGTGACCATTACTGAGCCAAAGAAGCTCGATAGTGTCAAAGTATTGATCCATGACCTCCCGGGGAGCAACCTCGCCAGCAGTGTATAGCTGGGAGTAAAAAGTGGAGATTCTAGCAATGATTTCAGTAGGAGAGGTAGTTCTGCCAACGAATTCATCATTTAGCGCCGTTATGTAGGAGGAAGCATGCGGTTGTCTGAGGAGGTTCGCAAGAGTCTTCCCAGGCCGCTCTCCCTCGCCATAGCGTCGAGAGCGGGCCTCCCTACCCAAAAATGCGATCTCCCTGTCTGCTTCCTCATGAAATTCAGAAAGTTTAGTTCTAATCAACGTGAGTGTGGCGGGGCAAGGGTCCAGAGACTGCCGGAGGTCTAGGGTTTTAATCTCGTTTTCCAAACGGTCGAGAGTGCCCCGGATGGATCTCAGCACCCCAGACTGCTTGGCAATACACTCTCCCCAGATGACGGCCTTGAAACCCTCCCAAAGAGTGGAGGGCGACTCCACCGAGCCAACGTTGAGTTCAAAGTAGGTGGTTATAGCACCACGAATCTCTTCGTGGAATGCAGCGTCCCGAAGGGCATTGGGGGGGCAGACGCCAAGAGAACATGCGACGCAGTGTGAGCAGAAACCGTAAACGTACAGGGGCATGGTCGGAGAGGGTACGAGCCATGTGATCCACCGAAGTGGTCCAGGAGGATATGTCGCACGTGGTAAACCACAGATCGAGACGAGACCATGAACCCTGTGAGCCCGAGACACAGGTACCCTCGTGGCTGTCAGGATGTACGTGCCGCCATGCATCCAACAGGGAGTTGTCAGAGGCTATGGAATGGAGCAGGGATGTGGCATGTGGATGGTGGATGCGGCCACCGGAGCGGTCTAGCGCTGGCAGCGGAGCTATATTAAAGTCACCTCCCCAAATAAGAGAGTGGGGCCCCAGGGAGGAAATGAGCTGCCAGGTGCATGTGAAAATGTCAGGATCATCGGAGTTGGGGCCGTGTACTGCTGCTAAGATCAGTGACTGGTTGTACAAGGTGCCAGCGAGGATCACATATCTTCCCTCGGAGTCAATGAATGATTGGGTGGTTTGCCAAGGGAGGCCTCTGCGAAAGAGGATAGAGACGCCGCGGGAATAGTTAGAATAGAAGGAGGAATAAAAGTCGCCCCAGTGTCGCGACAGCAATCTTGGTGCGGTGGCCGGAAGGAGATGCGTTTCCTGGAGGAAGCAGACATCAATCTGATGTCTGATGAGCTGTGCATGCATGAGGCGTGCTTTACGATAATCATTGAGGCCTCTGATGTTCCATGTACAAAATGTGGTGTCAACCATAGGGAGTTGCGGAATAAGTCAATGATGGAGAGCCCGTGCATCATAGTGACATTGACCGCGAAAGGTGCTGCAATGGACAATACGTAACATGATGCATGACATAAACTTGTGCCAGAAATGAAATAAAACAATAATAACAACAGACCTCCAATAAGAGGTACCAACTCCTTAGGGGAGAAACCATCCCACCCACCACCCACCACCCGCTCCAACCCCCCAATTAGGTTGAGGACCAGACCTTACCCCACCCGGGGACCCTAAACTTGGAGAGAGAAATATGCAGGCAAAAACGGGACTCATCCCAAGGGGGCATGGTTCCGCTCGACATACACCCCTGTTGCGATGACAGGGTGGCCAAGCCACAGCACTGTTCGGACCATGGACATGCAAATAATAGGTGCGCATAGAGGTGACCTGCCCCAGAAGGAACAATAACATTAGTTCCAATTGTTAATCTCACAGTAGCCCCATGGACCCGGCGAGCCTGCAGGAGGAATCACAGATCAGCGCCCCGCACCCCAAATGGGCAATATCACCCCAAAAAACGGGGCACAACAAGAAGCCAGAGACATTAGACCAGCAGCGCATGTGCCAACCTGGATGGAACATGAAAAAGCAATAAATGGAACCCAGCAACCCAAATTAGTCATTGTCACTTAGGTGCCCAAGGTCAGCACCTGCCAGGTTTTTGGTTGCTGTGCGCTTTTGCGATTCAAGCTTCTTGGCAAAAGATAGCGCAGCTTTGGGGTCTCCGAAGAACTGCGCCTGGGCACCGCTCTGGACCTTGAGCTTGGCAGGGTAGATTAGGGTATTTTGAACCTCAAGCTTTTGAAGGATTTTTTTAGCGTGGAGAAATTCTCGCCGGGCTGCCTGCACTGCCAGGGTGAAATCAGGATAGAACGAGAGAAGATTCCCCTGGTGCCGCACCTCGCCCATCTCCCATGCAGCTCTCAATACAGTGTCGCGGTAGTTCAACAGCTTGGTGATAATTGGGCGGGCAGGGGCCCCGGGAGGGGGACGTGGCCCCAGGGACCTGTGGGCCCGTTCCACGATAAAGACAGGGGAAAGTACATTCCCAAAGAGGTCCCGCAAGACTGTCTCAACATAGTCCTCCATCCTAGCTATGTTTGTGGACTCGGGCAAGCCGGTAATACGGATATTACCCCTCCTGGAGCGTGCCTCCAAGTCCTCGTTTTTAGCCCTGATCAAGTCCAACACCTTGTCCATCTTAAGCAGCTGCTGCTTGTCAGCTACTGCTGAGTCTTCAATCCCCGACACACGCGCCTCCAGCTGCGTGATCCGAGTGTCGTGCGTGTCCACTCTGGCTTTCACCTGGTCGAGGCGTGCAGTGAGGCGGTCAAGTTTGGAGTTGATCGTGCCAAGGCTGGATTTGACATCCAGCAAAAGTGCTTTGAGGGCATCGTCTCTTGTCTCAGCGGTTTTGGTTTGTGTGTATTGGTCCTCCGCATCGTACGCAGATTCATCCTGTCTAGTCTGGCGCCTGTTCTCAAAATAAATTTTGGACTGTTTCGGGTCGGCCTTGCCCATGCTGCTGACCAAGTAGCACCGGAACCAGTATGGGGGTAAACACTGCCCAATTTCTTAGAGTCCGTGAAGCCCAGTAGGAGCACGATACAACCAGAGCAGGGGCCTGAGGCGGCGCAGTGCCAGCACAAGCCTCTAGGGATGGGGACCTCAATTCAAAAGAATGGCCAGTGGGCTCGCAGGTGGCTTTAGCCGCAGACACAGCAATCAGGCCCCACAGGACAAAGCAAAGACAAAGAGTGTTCAATGCCCATAGGGCGCAGCTGTGTTATGGCGGCCAGCAGAGCGTGATAGGCGCTGGCACAGCCGACAAGCAGGTATCACCAAGGCAGCTCCAGGAACGAAAAGCACAGGTTGTGGGACGACCCGAGTCTATGGGGCCGCAGCGTGGTCAGCAAGGTAATCACAGCAGGAGGCACTTATGATGGACGATTCACGCTGCAGGCCACAGACAGGCCCAGTGGCTCTCCAGTCGGGTGATGAGGTTTAGCAGCCAACAATGCAGGACGGGAGGCACAGGCTTCGTTAACAGCCCCCCCGCTCACACGGAGGGCTGCAGGCAGGCTCAGGGCGTGACGGGCCCGGTCAGGTGCCGCACTTCACAGCGGGGTGCACTATGAGCAGGGAGGCCCAAGGGGGCACGGTGCCCCCGTCTTCGGGCCTGCACAGACACGAGAGCACTCGAGAGGAGAGCACCCTCCCTACACCAAGCCGCGTCTGCCCAGCACCCGCGGTACGGCAACCGCACCCCAACCCCGACTGCAACACACCCTCGCAGCAGCAGACAGCGTCTCTCACCCGGGCCCAGCAATGGTTGAAGACGCCAGTCGAGACCCTGCACGTCCACGGATCCGCCGCTGTCAGGTAATGCCACAACTCGGATAGCGGCTCGTCCTGCCGGCTCGGCACCGGTGGGGACAGTTGATATGCGGCTGCTTACAGTGGCTGCGCCGCGAGGCTCCCGGACCCGCTACTTTGACCTAGAGGGCCGGGGCCACCATGTTTGAATTCCGTCCTCGCGGCCGCCGATGCCGAGGCTCCCTATGCTACGCGATGATGGGTGAAACAGGGACGCAGTTTGGCTCCCCGGGCCGCAGGCAGTCTCCATCTGTGTTGTAGGGGGTCGAAGACACCCCAGGTCTGCAGGATGATATCGGATTTTCGGCTTGGCCGGCAGAGCCCACTCAAGGTGCGGCCATCTTGCAGCCGGCTATGCCACGCCCCCTAAGCACACAGTAAGGTTGGTCAGAACAGACCATATGAGAGCAAAGTGACATTTAGTATAACAGGGAGGCACGAGATCACCTGCTCTGTCCAGGATATTTAATCAGATAATCCTTTGGGCAGAGGAGACTGTGATAGTAATCTCAGCCATTCACATTCAAGGGGTTTTGTATACAGCGGCAAACAAGCGAGCAGGGAAATTTGGTCTTAAGATTTCTGCCTGAGCTGCTTGTGTTTTCTCAGATATGTCAGAGGGCATAGGGATCTGATAATAGATCTCTTTTCTTCATCTCAGAATTCCCTTCTGAATTGTTTCTGTACAAGGGTGGACAGGATGTGGGGATGGATAGTCTGCCCTGTCCTTGGCCCAAGGGTATTCTCTCTGTGTTTCCTCCATTTCCCCTGATTCTCAAGAACCTGATGCGGGACAGAGAACCGAAGGCTTCAGTGATTCTGATTGTGCCGGCACAGCCCAGTTCTTGCTGGCATCCTCTTCTGATATCACAGAAGACTTGCCATGAGGTTCACCTTCCGGTTTCTCCGTCTGCTCTTGTATTTCCTCCTCTACACTAAGCCACCTCACCAGGGCTTTGCATCCACAAGAAGTAGTTTTAGTTAAAGTAATACCTTTCCTTTAGGATGGGTTTTTCTGAAGGTTAAAGGTTTCCTCCTAGAAGAGCCAGTGGGCAGCCATTATGGCATTTTGAGGTACCTGAGATAACCTCTTCGACGATCAAGAGGTTCTTTACAGGATTAGCTAATCAAACTCCTCAAGCTGAGTCATTACTTCTCTCCCGGGCCTTGCAGTTAGTGCTAGAGGCCCTTAAAGCTCCACCCTTTGACTTTATAGATCAAGTGGATATGATAATTTTGTCTTTGAAAACTTTCTGCTTGGTGACCATAACCTCAGTTAGAATACTGAGTTGGGTTGTTCGCTGTCCTACAAGCAACGATTTTTGAGGATTTTTTAAGACAGTATTATCCTTCGTTGGGCCCCTCAGTTGCAAAAGTTACCTCTTCTTTTCACATGGATCAGGAGATTGCTCTCCCTGTATTCTTCCACATCCTTAAGATGCAGAAGAAAAACTTCCACATTCTTTGGATGTAAGAAGAGCAGTGCTTTCTTATCTGCACAGAGTATCAGGTTTTAGGATTTTTAACTCACTCTTTGTGAATTTCAGCCTGGCCAACAAAGGGGGGAAGCTTGCAGTACCGAGACTTAGTAGATGGGTAAAGAACCCCATCACTGTGGCCTACAGGGTGCCTGGGTTACCTTCCCCTCTGGAGTCCAGGGTAGATTAACTGGGGACATGGCAGTCTCACTTGCAAAGATTCAAGGAGCCTCCATTCTGTAAATATCTATGGCAGCCACCTGGGCTTCTTCTATGTTTGTGGAGCATTATAGCATTATGCAGGAGGTTGACGTGCGTGATATATCTAGTTCACAAGTGATCTCTTCTATGGAATGAATAGTAGGAAAAGGAAATATCATCTATTACATTTTGAGCATTCAAATTTTAGTTGCCCTGGTATGTTGTGCTTGATAAATATGTAACATTTGTAGTGAATGTGAGTGAGTGTGGATGAAGGGCTAATGCTTCAATTACTTATCAGTAACTGCATCACTCGGAGTTCTTCCGTCACTGTAATCCGTTGCCTCCCTCCCTCTCGCCCTGTTTTCCAGGTAACCGCTTAGTCTGAGGCTTGTTATTTACAGGATGTGGTTGGGGAAGGGGGGCCTTTAAGTGAAGCTCTGCTTCACTATTGGTGGAGTCTGAGAGGCAGGACGGACTCACACACTGGTGTAACGAAACTTGCGGGGCCCCCCTTCAAAGTACATGGAGCCCCCCCGACTCTTTGGCCAGAGGGCCGCTTCCCGTGCACAGTGCTTGAGGGCAGCCTGTGGCTCGCGGGCCGCCTCGCAGGGGCTAATGTTACCCACTGGACTCACATTGTAATGAATTTAGAGCAAGGGAAGGTCTCGGAGTGACGCAATCAACAGCAGGGTCAGACCGGGCCAATAATAGGCGGGGCACCAAAATAAAAGTGGCCTCATTAACGAACCAGAAGGCTAAACAAACATTTACAATGCAACGGTCTCGCCTTTGGGACCTTATAAGTATTTAGCTATGCACCATATTATCCATGGGACCACCTGCACTCACTTTTTAGTTAAAGCCCATTGCTATCAAACACACCGTCTTGTTAAGCACTAACTACGGCCGTCAGGCCAACCTATTGCCCACTTTTGCTACTATTGTCCACCTCACCACTGCATCTCCCACAAAACATTAGGCCAACTGTCTCTCCTGCTGAAGTCACTTCCCTACCACCATCACCACTTACTAATCCCACAGTGCAGTGATATTTATTTACATGTTTGGTGCAATACTGTGTTAATATTAGCAGGACACTACGATGAAAGTACAGGGACACCTGTCCGGTAGTGCAGTTGTGTGTCCTCCTGTTAAATAATGAAATGGGGTGGTTGTCACTCTGAGTTTTTGATTAAAATATGTCCCCAAGGCCAGTATTTCCCAGGTGGGAGCGAGTCTGATTCCCAGAATTGCTGCGAAGACTTCCTTCTTTCCGGTGAAATCTATGCCTCCCTTTCTGCACTTATCTTTTACAATGAAGTGAGAACTGCAGGTGCCTTGCGCTACTAATACAATCAGATTGTACATGCAGCGGCGTATGGCACGTCTAGCACCAAACACATGTGACAGACGTGCACCTCCAACTGTGAATGCACTTTACACGTGCCAGACATATAAGGTTTATCTGTTGATGCAGTTGCAATTGAAGCGCATCCTCTTTCAGTTTGCCATCGCATTAGCACGAACGGAGACTGAGATGAAGGTATGTCAGTGTGCACGTCATCTGCATTCTGACGAGATTAGGACCCGGAGGACGGATAGCTTCTAAAAATCTGGAGCCCCCCTCTAAAATTGGGAGCGTACTCATGAAGTGCTGCAAACGCCTTAGTATAACTGCTTACATCTTTTACCAGGGATTTGTGCATAAACAGGCACGAACCGCGTGTGCACCAAGATCTTGTCTCGGGGTCTCCCCTAGTGAGCTGGCCTGCCTCTCCGATCTTCGCCCAGACCAGTCCGGGGCCATCTGAGGCAACGTACATTAGCAACGGTCTCGATTGATTTGGGGGCCGGGGCAAACGCCGCCCGCTTGCTCTCACTAAAAAAGGTGCCTTGCACTGTGCTACATGTTTATAGAATCGCTACAAGGGTCCAGGGCACATTCCACAGCATGAGGCGTCTTTCCCGCCTGTAAATGTCATTTGACTGTCTGTAGTCATACCGTGTCTGTGGGTTCGTTCCATAGCCTGTAACCCCACTTGACTGTGAGCTCACATTCCACAGCCTGTGACCCCTCTGTACTGAGCCATTTATTTCTGGCTCGCAATCCACAACCAGTGACTCTGCGCAGAGCCTCTTTCTGTCCGTACACTTTACTTCAAAACCAACGCACTGCCTCGCGCCACTTCACAGCACTAAATACCTGGGAAGCCACGTTGTTGGAAGACGAGAAGGCAGCCGATGGAAGCTGCGTGCTGGTCCTAGTGCGATCACACAGGCACATTGCTCATCATTGCGCGCAGCCAGGAAGGAAAGCTAAAGGGCATATACGGGCGGGGCTTCGGGATTTTAAAACACTCTAATCACGCAACTTTAATTGGATCAAGAGCTGTACGAGCGAACGGGAAGAGTTTCCTCGCTGCGAGCGGACGAGTACCACGTTAATTCGACCATCTCCTGCATTATGGGAGTTGTAGTTTGGCTCATACTAATACCCCGCCTGTGTATCTCACCTTGGCCCCGTAGCTCGGTGTGCCATAGGTACTTGAGCTGTACTTCACCAGTTCTTTTAGCTCAACCCACCGGCGCCCGACTAGCGCTGCACGCAGAGCAGGGTGTAGTATGGAGAGCTCTAAATGTCGCCCCACCGCCTGCTCTGTGGAACCGGAACCCTCCTCCTTTCAGTTAGGCCCTTGCGCTTAGTTGTCACTGACTCCTCGTCGCTGTTGCGCTCGTAATGTGATTTTTAAAAAATGTTTTCATGTGAGCCCTGGCATTCAGAATCGGACAAGTGATTGTTAATAAAAAAGGCCATTAATAGCGGCGGCCGCTACTGAGGGGTGCGCAAGAGTGATCGGAAATCCACAATTAGCCGTCTGTATTGCGCATGTGTAAGTAAAACCACAATTAGCCATCTGTATTGCGCATGTGTAAATAAAACCACAATTAGCCGTCTGTATTGCGCATGTGTTCTGGACAGGTCAGGCACAATAGAGTGCGAATTCACTCAGCCAATCCAAGGACAAAACAAGCATTTACAAATGCAATATGACTCGTATTTACACGAGACCTATTGCATTTGAAAAGTAAGTGCGGCCGTCGAAGAAGGCACAAACGAGAGGTGGGGTGAAAAGTCACGGGGCGGGGGGGAACACAAGGAAAAAAATAGCGTTGGAGTAAAGGGGCCGATAGCCTCTGAAGTCTACAAATGACGACATGCCCGTGAAGAGGAGGGACTAACAATCGGAAAACCAATCAGAAGACAGCATTTACGATCTAACCCAATCAAAAAGATGGGCGGAAAGTGGGCGGAGCTTAAATGAAGCTTCCCCGCTATTGTGTATACGGCATGCCTCGCAGAGCGATGGCAGCGCATTCGCGCTGCAACGCTAGGCGAGACCTAAAAAGGGGCCCGCATTTGCATATCAGGCCAGTTTAGAACATGTAAAGACACCCTGTATGTGCCTTGTGCAAGGTATGTGTAGTGTCCTGCTGGACACGTTCTAGTGTTTCAGCAGGCACTGGTATCTCCAGCCAATCCCTCGAGGGTTGGACACACATGCACCCCACACCCTTCAATCACAGGCGTCACGAGTGACGTGACCCTGCTAATAAAAGGGCCCGGGTGCACATGCTCGCGGCCAGTTCCAGTACTACATACCCTAGTGTCCGTGTAGTCATTTACCAAGCATGTGGGCCTAGGGGCCCCGACACCACAATGGCGGCGAGGGGGGTCTGACCCGCGTGTATGCCTGCTGCAGTTCCATCATGCTCCCAGGGGTAACGCTGTCCGAGGGACCATGCACCTAGTGCCTGCAAGGCGTGCCACTGCACCTGAACACAGGGAGCCTGAGCACGTCGCAATCAGCCTGGAAGAGCTAAGGGATGAAGGTTGCCAAACCACTGAGTGACGCCCTCCGGCACCTACAGCACCCGTGTGGGCCAAGGAGACGAGCCTCCAAGAGCCCGTGACAAAGCAGAGGTGAGGCATGTCATACTGCCCTCCCGGGAGGCCCTGCGAAGCTCCCTGCAATTCTACCGCCAGTGGTGCCTTGACCCCTCTCTAGGAGGACGTTTTGCATGAGCCACACTGCTGTGCTGCATCCTAGATGGCTCTGCTGCTGAGAAGACCCCCACACGTCCTCCCCTGCCATAAGGCGTGCCGCAGCTGAGGCCAACCTGGCGGAACAGAAAGCCGAAGAGCGGCGGTACCCTTCTCATAGTGTAAAGCTCAGAAGAAGCACAGCATGCACAAGGAGCGCCGCAACAGCGAACACTCACCCCAAACGCCGTCCTCAATTTGTGAAGGAGGGGGAGGGGAATCGTTGCACCAGCACGTCGCCCCAACAAGGGGATGAACAGTGACCCCGAAGAAAAAGGGGAAAGAAATGGAGGTCACACCTGCCCCCTGCGCCTGATCGAAGTACCCGTAAAGCACCACTTTGGGCCAAATAGTGACACCACACACACGTTACCTACCGCAGTGACTTGCAGCGGTCAACTTAGGAAATTAACCTCACCAGGATGTGCATGTCCCTACTAGTATCTTCCATGCGCCGTGAGGCCCGCAGCGTCATGAAAGCTGCCACGGCATCCAGCATTGACGCCAGCGCCACCTGGCGGTCACCAGTATAAACTGCACCCATCAACACCGCACCAGTGGCAGCCTCTGCCGCAAATAAGCAGCGCCACCGTGCCAGCACAGCACAGAGCCCCGCACCAACTTCTCCAGTACCCCCGAGGTCTGCAACAAACAGGACAGGCCACCGCAGCCCTCCAGAGCACCGAGCGGTGTTACTGAAGAGTGCCCAGTGCATGACTCACCTGCTCTGCCCCACGCCGCGCCGGAGGGCGAGCTGCGACTTCAGAGAAACCTGCCACGGCCTCATGCACCAGTGTCACCAACAGGCCAAGTAAGTGACTTGGGCCGTCAATTGTTCAACTGTAAAGCCTCCCTGCTGCCCACCGTGAATCTTAAATACCCAACAGTGCCCCTGCTTACTTCCTCCAAATGCTTGCAGCAGTGAGAGCAGTCTCCCCTCTCTGCAAATGAGAGCTTCCCGGCGGAGTCTCAGTAATCAGCAGGAAACTGTAAATAAAAGTGCGCCAGTGCCACCTTGTGGCTGTTCATCTCATCGCGCCCTCACCAACGAGGGAGCACAAAGGTTGGAAGTCCTGCAAAAGAAAACAGAGTACACTTGCAAGCACTACTCCAGCCTGAACCAACGCAAAAATCAGAAGCAGGGAGTGGATCCCCGCCCCTTGCTAGTCACAAAGACTGACACAATCAGTGCTGCACCGTCCTTACCAGTTAGGCCCTTGTACTGGCAGTGCTGGGGGCAGTTCTTCCCACAGGCAGAGTCAGCAGGGAAGTGAGAGTCAGGGCAGGAAGCTCCCAGGTCATTGCCGCCCAGAAAGTGGACAGTGCACAAGAATGTCCATGAGCACCGATAAACAGGACCATGCACAGTAGCCACATTCCCATGACAGACTCACAAATTGGAAAGCGGTAGCATTACTGTGAACACAGCACTGCTGCTACGCCCACTGATAGCAGGGCAGACACAACTGCCAAGGGAAGAGACTGCTAACCCCATCAAGGAGCCCCTAGAACTCCAAAGCTGCACCAGCGTCAAGCAGACAAGAGCAGCAAAGCCCAAGAAGGAAAGCAAGCCCCACATGGAAATACGTGGAGGATGGGCACAGAGCGTGCAACTCCCAGTGGCTGTCCGACGTCACCGCAAGCAAGGGTTTTGCTACACACGCCCCAGTGGTGAACGGATGTCACCGCAAGCCAGGAAAATAGGCACGCCAAGTGCCAGAAGAGGGCACCCAAGAAGAAGTCGGAGCACACGAGGTCAGAGGTGCGCAGAAGGCCGTACCGGCTAACCTGACAGCACAGGCAGGTGCCTGGGAGATAGAGACATCTCCACAGAGAAGCACTGCTGAACGTAGCAAGGAGAGCATCCATATCTCCCCTGCACCAGCGAAGCCCCGCAGTGGGCCAAACACAGCACAGTGTCCTCGCTCACACTGTCTCAAGATGGAGTCGCCAGTGACCCAAGACAGGCAAGAGGAGAGTCGCACACTACGCGTGGCAAGCTGCCACCACATCATGTTGCTCCAAGGACACGCAACACGTGGCTGGACGCCACATGCGCACCGCAGCATGGAGCGCGTCACTCGAATTGACCAACCCCCGCCAAGCATGCCTGAACGGAGGCAAGGGCAAGCGCCACAATGGCGCAGGTTCAAGGTGCAAGCACGACGTCCTCGAGCGAAGGTAACTGCCCTCCTGGCACCGCGAAAATTCCTGAAGAAGAAACGCAGAAGTCAAGTGGCTGTACGCCATCCAACACCCAGGAGGAAGAAGGTGCATGCTATTGCACCAGGAGGAAGAACCGAAAAGAAGAGTGACAATGCTGTCACCATAAAGAACCAGACGAACACAGGTGCGCTGGAGAAAACAAGAGAAGCACAAGGACTCGTACCACTGCAAGCCAAGAACGCACCCCGAGACACCAGACAGCCACCAAGGCGGACCGACGTCACTGGAGACAGCCCCCTGGGAGAACCAAACGTAAGCCGCAGCAAGCGCAAACCTCGTCTCTCCCCAACGCTTCCCAGTGCGACCGTCCATCCCCGAGCATCGGCAGTCTAAGTCAGACAGCATCCCTGCTCCTGACCGCAGATGCCACAGGTGAAGGAATTGCCTCAGCAAGACAGAGACATGTAGCTGCGGAGTCCCTCCAGAAATCCCCTCTCCTAGAAGATCATCACCACCTGTCGTCCAGGTCCAATGGCAACCACATCATCATTGCCATGTGCATGACAACGCACCCAGCAGGAAATATGGAAGTGTGACCGGAGGGTCTACACCAAGAATCTGACGACCGACCAAGTTCAGGAAGGAAACTCGTGAGTGGCTGGGCCGGACGTTGAAGAGAACTCGAGCTGCTAAAGGAGCGTATCCCAACACACCAACAGCAAGGGAAGTGGGTGACAACCAGAGAATGACCTGGCGGCCGCCAAGAGGGAGACCGAGAGTAAGCAGCAAGCACGTGTGAACAGAGTCTCATGCCTCACGCTTCTCAGCGTGTCCATCACGCCACTGTCACCGACGCCTTAGTAGCCCAAGAAGTCCAAGTGCAAGAATGCAGATGCCTCCCCAAAGGAAATGGAGGCACCTGGCCACTTCACTCCCGGTGATCGCCTCAAGAACGAAGGCCTGCAACGATCACCGCAAGTAGTCACCAACTGTTGTCTAGATTCACCACACGGCTGGCAATTGCCATCACGCCAGTCCTTGTCAAATGCGTCAAACACTACCATCTTCAGAGTACCGATGGACTGGAGTCCTACACCGTTGCCACACCAGCCGACAAGAAGAACCAGAGGCTACCTGCTAGCCTGTCTTACACCTAAACTACGGCAGTGAGAGCATGTCTAGACCAAGACTCATCCACCACTGAGGTTTGTGCGAGCGACTTGGTACTGGCTCCTCGGTGGTCTTGCAGCTGCCCCCACGTCGGCACACAAGCAGCCCCCAGCGCAGCCCACATGCAGTCCTGTAGCAACCCCGACTAAAGGACCTCCCCAGGCGGGAGAGTTGGACTTGATATTGTCACACTGCCAGATTACAGGATACAGCGAAGTCGTCTACCAGAGACTTCAGTCGATAAAGCAACACCTTCGTGAACCTTCACCCTGGACTCCAACCATGCTCTTGACGCACCCTGTTTTAATGACCTGTTAGAAGCTACCACAGACCATTCTCAACGTCAGCGAATTGGAGCAACTTCAGATCAAAGGACATGTTCCCACTGGTATGCTACCGGAGTGCAGCTGACGTCTCAAAGCCAGCATTCATGTCCTGAACCACTCAGGTTGAATTATGAGTGCCAGCGAAGATCGTCCTGCTGCAGTCAGTCACCAGCCCCATGTCTGCTGCCTTCCCACTGCCTGACTCGTGAGGCTGACGGACCCTGTGGTGTTTCGTTGATTGCTTACCCCCACAGGTTGGACTGATATTTATTTTGTTTTTCAATAAAGTTTGGGAGGAATTTAGTGTCCTGCTGGACACGTTCTAGTGTTTCAGCAGGCACTGGTATCTCCAGCCACTCCCTCGAGGGCTGGACACACATGCACCCCACGCCCTTCAATCACAGGCGTCACGAGTGACGTGACCCTGCTAATAAAAGGGCCCGGGTGCACGTCCTCGCGGCCAGCTCCAGTACTACATACCCTGGTGTCCGTGTAGTCATTTACCCAGTACCGACACCACAGTATGGGAGGCTGCATGCTTTTGTGTTTGTAATGTGTGTGGTATTATCAGGGAAAACAACAGTAAAAACCGGCCCACCCGGCCATGGAACAGGCCCACAAATTGCTAAAAAAAAAGTCCCACACACTGGTCTGACAGAGCAGCCATCGGCACGGCCTGGTTGCCCCATAGGCCAGTGAGTCCGACCCTGATTACCGGCAAGTAACTGAAGCATCCCGGCACTCAGGAGCGAAGTGTCTGTCGTGATACACACAGTATAGGAAACAAATAAGAGAGGTAGGGTTTTATTTATATATATAAATATATATAAAGGGAGTACTCCTAATCCCCATAAGGTAATGATAAATAAACAACAAAAGGAGTCTACCCTCAAGGATAGAGAAGTCTGTTCGATCAGCGTAGAGGAAGCGCAAAGAAATAAAATCCTTTCTAAAAAAGACCCCTCACTCACCAACCTACTTGGTGACATGCTTCATCATTGGGGTCCCACCCTAATAGCCGAATGCTACCCGGGTGTGCTACGACACCTGATTACAGTGGAGCGGGTTGATTTGAACAGCAGTGGTAGTGTAAAGTGAGTGCAAGAAGGTGGTGAATATTAAAAATTGTCGAAGTTTAACTCCCTACAGGAATTTAATATGGAGTAACTCGACAAATATTAAAAACAGTGTGAGACCCTAGCCAGGCTAAATTGACCTGTAGTGTCTAAGTGAAAAGAAAAGTGATGGTCTACATGTTTCAACCTGTAGTGGGATTACCAGGTTTTCTTCAGGACCGGTAATGGCCCGGGTGGTCTACACGCTCTAAGGTGTACCCAACCCAGGGACCATGGAAAATGCCACACTGGTATTACTGACTGTATGGCGTCCCCTCATCAATTCATGTAAGGAGAAATTAGAGGCTTGAATCGGCCGTGCCCCATGGAAACCGGGGGAAGGCGCTGGCTCTTAGTCAAACATTCATCAAACCATGCCACCTGTGTCCGCACCTACTTGGTTGTCCCGCACGGCGCCTTCCCCCGGTTTCCATGGGGCACGGCCGATTCAAGCCTCTAATTTCTCCTTACATGAATTGATGAGGGGACGCCATACAGTCAGTAATACCAGTGGGTTGGGTACACCTTAGAGCGTGTAGACCACCCGGACCATTACCGGTCCTGAAGAAAACCTGGTAATCCCACTACAGGTTGAAACATGCAGACCATCACTTTTCTTTTCACTTAGACACTACAGGTCAATTTAGCCTGGCTAGGGTCTCACACTGTTTTTAATATTTGTCGAGTTACTCCATATTAAATTCCTCTAGGGAGTTAAACTTCGACAATTTTTAATATTCACCACCTTCTTACACTCACTTTACACTACCACTGCTGTTCAAATCAACCCCCTCCACTGTAATCAGGTGTCGTAGCACACCCGGGTAGCATTCGGCTATTCGGGTGGGACCCCAATGATGAAGCATGTCACCAACTAGGTTGGTGAGTGAGGGGTCTTTTTAGAAAGGATTTTATTTCTTTGCGCTTCCTCTACGCTGATCGAACAGACTTCTCTATCCTTGAGGATCGACTCCTTTTGTTGTTTATTTGTGATACACACAGTGTCAGATGCGTGGCTGCAGTTATCTGGTTCGAGACTCTTTCCTTTCGAGATTATGCTGCCGCATTATTTTGTATCTCATTTTGCATTCTAATTGCACCTGCCCCGCCGAGAGCAGCCAAACACACCTGGTTAGTTCCACTATATTTGTGTTTTCTGTTTTCACGATGTTTAACTCTTACAAGACAATTTTCCAAATTATCAAATGACTGGTGAGGCCGAGGCGCAGTCAGGGGCCAGTGTTAGGACACTGTGGGCTCCGGACGCCGCGTCACAACCTTAGGTGTCCTCCTTACACTATTCCCAACCCCTGGAGAACCGAAGAGGCCGCGAGGGTAACGAGGCGCTGCACAGCCCGCCTGTACACTGTGATTATCCCATTATCGACCACCAGGGGGCGGTGTCCTGAGAGTTCATGCTTCTCCCGGCACCGTCCTTCCGGGACGTCCTGACACTACAAAACTGACACTACTGCAGCTGGTTAGAGAAGCGAGGGGACGAGTGAGGCCCCTCCGGAGGACGGAATTTAGAAGAGAAAGCCAGTGACCTGCCACGGGCTCAATATATACTCAACTTAGTGGGCAGAGTATATGGTCGATGCTGAAAGTGGCCTCTTCTGCATCGGTGCTGCAGGTGCAGTGGCACCAGGGCTCCCGAACCCCGATTATTGTTGTAATTTATACCTGAAAGAGCAGCCCGGGTGGCATTTCTTTCCCTGCACTAGGCCCCAGGACACAGTGGCACACTACGGCCTCCCGCAGTGGTGCCAGGGACCGCCGGACCCTCCATGGCGCGGTGGATGTCCGCAGCATCTCTCCTGACCTCTGTTGTGGTCCTCGGCAGAGCAGGGTGGGGCCTGCAGCCGGGGTGTGACCTCCAAAGCCAGACACAACAGTCCTACTCCTCGGAGGGCGACCTCCTCATTGGCGGTGTGTTTGTGGTGCATGCAGGATTCTCGTCCCCCGCACGCCCCCTCGGAGAGGCCCCGGCGCAGATCTCATGCGAGGTGTACGTGCACCAGTTCTTGTCTTTTATTGTTGCAGCTGTTTGTGAAGTGCAGCCTCTGCACACGTCCGGTGCTTTCTTTGCGAGAGCCCTCTGGTTGTTGTTGTGTCCTAGGTGGTGTGTGCCGGTGCTTGAAGTGGGCCGGTACTCGCCGGTACGGAGCAGCGGCACTACTGATCTGTTCCTCTGAAGTACCAGAACTTCCTCCAGGGAGAGTCCGGGACTCATACATCGAGCCTGTGCGATTCTCTAACAGAAGACTAAGCGCTGGGCTTCAATGAGCTGGCTCATCCTAAGTGTGTCAACTTGTCAGGTGCTGGGAGGGGCCGCATCACACTGTGAGTGGCAGCGTAGGGTCGGGTCTACACTACTAATCACTGCGTAGGTGTGGAGCAGGCTCACCGCCTCCATAGTGTGTGCATGTGGGTCCAGGCAGCGTGGGAGGGGAGGGGGAATCAGACGTCAGTGGCGAGTGTCTAAAGGACAACTATGGCTGAAATGCGGTGTGTGTAGGAGTCTCCATAGTGCCCCCCACCGTTAAATGATACCATGGGTCCTGTAACCCTCTCTCATGCATCAGCCAGGTACCTAGGGAGCGTCTGGAAGCTACCTCTCTGTGTCAGCACCTAGGGGGTGTCTGGAAACTACCTCTCAGGGTTAATAGGGTTAGCACCTAGGGGGCGTCTGGAAACTACCTCTCAGGGTTAATAGGGTTAGCACCTAGGGGGGTCTGAAAACTACCTCATAGGGTTAGCACCTAGGGGGCGTCTGGATACTACCTCTCTGTGTCAGCACCTAGGGGACGTCTGGAAACTACCTCTCTGTGTCAGCACCTAGGGGGCGTCTGAAAACTACCTCTCAGGGTCAGGACCACAGGGGCACAGCTGGAAACCTAAGGGACTGATAGCATTTCTGGAGCCTGCAAGTCTCACTGATGTGTGGGCACTACTCGCTGCAGTTGAAGTGTGCGTGACTGAAACACTTTACAACTGAAAGAGCCCATTCTTACTCTCTTCTTTGTGGAGTAAAATCCAGCCAATCACATTTCACCTCAAATGTGGTCTGAGCAGAAGAGCAATTCTACTTTTAGCCATCATCCAGTCAGGCTTAATTTACCCTAAGTGTCTTGTACCAACCTAATATTAAATATAACTTAAATCCAACATGGAACCATTTCTAATCTCTCACAGGTTTGACAGGTTAGTGACATGAAGAACATGCAGAAGGGACATGTTGTTCAAGATCACACAGTGGTCAAACAGGAAAGTGACAGTTTCAAGGTATCACAGATCTACAGTCGACACCTTTCCATATGGCTCCTCTGTTTTTCCTGCCCATAAGCAGCATCACATGTTGTTCTGAGGCTCATACAGCACAACTGGCCAATGCAATATCCATTCTCCAGTCTTTTGTCACCAGAAGGATCTCAGGATCAAGATATTCTGCTCATTTCACTTCAGTTCTTGCAGAGACCAGTATGGATTATTAAGGGGAAGGTTTAGGTCCTCAAATGCTTCTTTAAAAAACTATGAATTTATGAACAGTTTGAAAAAGTCTTCTTGCTCAGTGAAGCATAGACCACCTTTTGCATCTCACAGGCTTTAGCAGATGATGTACATTTGCCCAGAAAGCTTCAGGTTTAGAGGTGGACACGCAGTGCCTGTAGATACAGGACATGGGGCGTGCTCCCCACTACCTTCAAACATCACTAGCTGCTGTTTTTTCATATCAAGAAAATCTGCATTCCATTAAAGGCCCGCTTCTTAGCTACACCTTTCATCTGCCCACTCCCTCCACCCCGCTTAGTTTGGTGAGTAATGATTTAAAGCATTTGTGTGTCCACAAGTAAATAAACTGTTCTGTATTTTTGCCCCCCTCTCTGCCTGGGTTCAAAATACCTGCATCGTTGTCCATGACTTTGTGTCTCATCCACAATATTGTTTCTCTCCATGTCTCCCTGCCTCAGTCCCTGTTTGAGTGTCTTTGTCTACCGGTACCTCTCCTTGTTCTGTGGTTTCAGTCTATGTACAACTTACTTTCAATATCTATATTTTGGAGAGCCTGTATTCTTGCTTTCTTTTTCATGTGTTTGTGTTTCTTGTTTCAGTGTGTGTGTTTCTTGCTTCAGTATGTGTGGTTCTTGTTTCAGCATCTGTGTTTCTTGTTTCAGTGTCTGTGTTTCTTGTTATATCATCTGCGTTTCTGGCTTCAGCATTTGTGTTTCCTGTTTCAGTATCTATCTTTCTTGTTTCAGCTCCTGCGTTTCTGGCTTCATTGTGTTTCTTGTTTCAGGGTCTGTGTTTCTAGTTCCAGTGTCTGTGTTTCTCGTTTCAGTGTGTGTGCTTCTTGCTTCATTGTGTGCGTTACGTGCTGCAGCGTCTGTGTTTCTTGTTTCAGTGTATGTGTTTCTTGCTCTAGTGTCTGGTATTCTTGTTTCAGTATTTATGTTAATTGTTTCAGTGTCTATTTCTTGTTTTAGTGTCTGTATTTTTTGTTTCAGTGTCTGTTTCTTGTTTTAGTGTCTGTGTTCTTGTTTCAGTGTCTGTTTCTTGTTTCAGTGTCCATGTTTTTTGTCTCAGTGTCTGTGTTTCTTGTTACTGTGTTTGTATTTCTGGCTTCAGTGTTTGTGTTTTTGGCTTCAGTGTTTATGTTTACTGTTTCAGTGACTGTGTTTCTTGCTTCATTGTGTGTGTTTCCTGTTTCATTGTGTTTATTTCTTGTTTAGTGTCTGTGTTTCTTGCTTAAGTGTGTGTGATTCCTGCTTAAATGTCTGTGTTTCTTGTTTTAGTGTCTATGTTTCTTGTCTCAGTGTCTGTTTCATTTTTCTGCCTCTGGCATCTGTGTTAATTGTTTCAGTGTCTGTGTTTCTTCTTTCAGTGTCTGTTTCTTGTTTCAGCATCTGTGTTTCTGGCTTCAGTGTTTGTGTTTCTTGTTTCAGCATCTGTGTTTCAGTGTGTGTGTGTTTATTGCTTCAGTATCTGTGTTTCTTGTTTCACTTTGTGTACCTTTATTGTTTTAGTGTCTGTTTCCTGTTGTAGTGTCTGTGTTTCTTGTTTCTGTGTGTGTGTTTCCTTGTTTCATCATCTGTGTTTCTTGTTTCAGTGTCTGTGTTGCTTGTTTCAGCGTCTGTGTTTCTGGCTTTAGTGTCTGTGTTTCTTGCTTCAGTGTTTGTGTTTCTTGTTTTAGAGACTGTGTTTCTTGTTTCAGTGGGTTTTGTCCTTGTCTGAAGATTTGTGTACCCTGTCTGTATTTCTGTCCTACAGTCCGAGTCCTGCTGTCCTCGTGCTCCTATATTCTTGTTTCTTTCTTCCAGTGTTTATGTTACTTCTTGCAGAATCTGGGTTTCCATTTCCCATGATCTCCCTCCCACTGTATGTGTCTGGTTTCCTGTGTCAGTGTAGGTGTTTGCTTCTCTCAGTATCACTATCTCATAGTCCCAGCGCCTGTGTATGCTCTTTTGAACATTCTTGTGCCCTTGGGCCAGTGTCAGTGTTGAAGTGCCCGTGTATTCCAATAGTAGGACCTGCTGTTTCACAGGCTAAGGGGCCGATTCCGATTCAGGCCGGAAATCACTCCGACCGAGCCGGACCCGGAGAGATTTCCGACCGAATTAGACCCTGGCAGTCCGACTGAACGAGTACGATGCGCACGCATGCAATCGGACTCGAGTCGGTCGGACTCCCATTGAAGTCAATGGGAGCCGGACGTACAACGCGTACGCGGGCTCCCATTGACTCAATGAGTGCGAGGCGAACAAGGGCGCCCCCTACAGCGGGTACACCTCGATGCGACTCGCGGCGTACATGCACAGGTAGGGGGGCCCATAGGTCCCCCCTGTGTGCGACTCGCGCGGCTACGCGTACAGGGGGGTCCGACACGGACCCCCAAAGTCCGGCTCCGACTGCTCTCTCGAGCCGGACGGCGCGAGTCGGTCGGACTGCTCGCGGCGCGCATCGTACTTGCCCGGCTGGGGAACGTCTCCATTGCGCTGTGCGAGTCGTGTCCGTGCGAGTCGGTCGGAGCGGTTTGGACCCGCGTACGAGTCGGTCGGCGATTTCGTGTGCGCTCGCATTGTACTCGCTCGGCCGGACGCACGTACGAATCGGTCGGGAATGAGGGCTCCGAATCGGATCCGGTTAAGCCGAATCCGATTCGGTGCCCTACCGGCCGAGATCGGAATCGGCCCCTAAGTGTCTGGGTTTCCTGCCCCACTAGATGTTTCCCTACGTGCATGTCTGTTGCATCTCTGTCCAATGTCAGTGTTCTCCTGCCCCAATGTATCTTTCCATGAAGTGAGTTTTTATCCCTGTGTCTCCCTCTCCCAATGTTAGTGTCTCTGTCAATCAATCAATAAAGGATTTATAAAGTGTGGCATATCACCCGTGAGGGTCTCAGGGCTCTGGAATTACTCATGTTACACTGTCCCAGTGTTAGAGTCTATTCTATTGTTCTGGCCTTCCTCTCCCAGTGTCACACTCTGTGCCTATGAGTCCAGGTCCCTGTGTCGCCCAGTGCTAGAGTCTTTGTCCTATTCTGTCTGTCCTAGTGTTCATGAACCTCATTGTTAATCTCTCGCTGTCCTAATGTTCATCAGTCCAATTGTTCCTCTCTTGCTGTCCTAGTGTTCATAAATCTTAGCGTTTGTGCCTCGCTGTCGTACTGCTTTTAAACCTCAGTGTTCATGTCTCTCTGTCCTAGTGTCCAAAACTCCTAGTGTTTGTCTCTCGCTCTCCTAGGTTCCATAAACCCTAGTGTTTGTGTCTCTCAGCCCTAGTGTTCATCAGTCCCAGTGTTCATCAGTCCCAGTGTCCAAGTGTTGAAATGTTCTAGTGTTTGTGCCTCTCTACCTTGGTATTCATTACTCCTACTGTTCATAACTCTCTGCCCTAGTGTTCATAAATCCCAGGGTTTGTCTCTCACTATCCCAGTGTTCCTAAACCCCAGGGTTTGTCCCTCTCTGTCCTAGTGTTCATAAATCCCAGGGTTTGTGTCGCTCTGTCCTAGTATTCATAAATTCCAGTGTTTATGCCTCTTTCTCGTAGTGTTCATAGATCCCAATGTTTGTCTCTTTCCTAGTAGTCATAAATTCCATTGTTCGTCTCCCGCTGTCCTAGTGTTCATAAGTCCCACTGTTCATATCTTTCTCCCCAGTATTCATAAATCCCAGTGTTTGTGCCTCTCTGTCTTAGTGTTCATACATCCCAGTGTTTGTGTCTCACTTTCCTAGTGTTTATAAATGCCATTGCTTATCTCTCTCTGTCATAGTGTTCATAAATCCCACTGTTTGAGTCTCTCTGTCCTAGTGTTCATATGTCCCAGTGTTTGTCTCTCACTGTCCTAGTGTTCATATAATCCAATGTTTGTTTTTCTCTGTCCTAGTGTTTATAACTTCTAATGTTTTTGTCTCTGTGTTCCACAGTCCCTGTTTCCTTGCCCCTTTGTCTCTTTTCCCTGTCCCAGTGTCGGTGTCTCTGTATTTCAAGGTATTTGTTTCCATGTTCCTTTGCCTCTCTTCCCTAACTCCATGTCTGTGTATCTATGAACCTATGTTATTGGTTCCTTGTCCCTTTGTCTCAATTCCCTGTCCTAACACTTGTGTATCGATGTTCTTGTTCCCTTGTCACTTTGTCTCTTTTCCCTGTCCTGCATCTGTGTATCCGTGTTCCATTGTCCTTGTTTCTCTGTTCCTTTTCCTCTTTTCATTGTCCTAGTGTCCATGTACATCTGTGTTCTAATGTCCTTGTTTCCATGTTCCTTCATCTCGTTTCCCTGCCCCATTGTCTGTATATCAGTGTTCCAGCTTCCTTGTTCTTTTGTCACTTTGTCACTTTTCCCTGTCTCTATGCTTCAGTGTCCTTGTTTGTGTGTTCCTTTGTTTCTTTTCCATGTCCTCATGTCTATGTATTTGTGTTTCGATGTTCCTGTTTCCTTGTCCCTTTGTCTTTTATCCCTATTCCAACACTTGTGTATCTGTGTTCCAATGTTCTTGTTCCCTTGTCACTTTGTCTCTTTTCCCTGTCCTAGCATCTGTGTATCTGTGTTCCATTGTGCACGATTCCCTGTTCCTTTTTCTCCCTCTCAATGTTTGTGTCCATGTTTATCTGTGTTCCAATGCATTATTTCCCTGTCCCAGTGTCTGTGTATTGGTTTTCCAGTGTCCTTGTTCCTTCATCACTTTTCTCTGTCTCTGTGTTTCAATGTCCTTGTTTCGGTGTTGCTTTGTTTCTTTTCCCTGTCTCTATGCTTCAGAGTCCTTGTTTGTGTGTTCCTTTGTTTCTTTTCCATGTCCTCATGTCTATGTATTTGTGTTCCAATGTTCCTGTTTCCTTGTCCCTTTGTCTTTTATCCCTATTCCAACACTTGTGTATCTGTGTTCCAATGTTCTTGTTCCCTTGTCACTTTGTCTCTTTTCCCTGTCCTAGCATCTGTGTATCTGTGTTCCATTGTGCATGATTCGCTGTTCCATTTTCTCCCTCTCAATGTTTGTGTCCATGTTTTTCTGTGTTCCAATGCATTATTTCCCTGTCCCAGTGTCTGTGTATTGGTTTTCCAGTGTCCTTGTTCCTTCATCACTTTTCTCTGTCTCTGTGTTTCAATGTCCTTGTTTCGGTGTTGCTTTGTTTCTTTTCCCTGTCCTGGTGTCTATGTATTTGTGCTCCAATGTTCCTGTTTCCTTGTTTTCTTGTCTTTTTTCCTTGTCCCAGTGTCTGTATATCTGTGTTCCAATGATCTTGCTTCCGTGTCCATTTGCCTATTTTCCCTGTCCGAGTGTCTGTGTCTCTGTGTTTCAATGTCCATGTTTAAATCTTCATTGTCTGCTTTCTCTGTCTTTGGGTCAGTGTATCTGGGTTCTCAACTCCTTTTTTTCATTTCCCTGTCTAGTGCCATTCAGTGCCATGTATCCGTGTTCGAGTGTCCCTGTTTCCTTGTTACTTTGTCTCTTTCGCTGTCCCCATGCCGGTACATCTGTGTTCCATTGTTTTTATTTCCTTGTCCCTTTGCATCTTTTCCCTGACCTAGTGTCCTTGTCTCTGTATTTCAATGTCCTTGTTTCCCTTTAGCTTTGCTTCGTTTCCCTGTGTCTGCGTATCTGTGTTCCATTTATTTAATTTCTTTGCATCTTTTCCCTGTACTGTGTATCTGTGTTCCAATTACCTTGTTTCCTTGTTTCTTTGCCTCTTTTCCCTGAGTCTTTGAATCTGTGTTCCACTATCTTTGCTTCCCTTTAGCTTTGCCTCATTTCCCTTGTTTCTTTCTCTCTTTCCCCTATCCCAGTGTACCTGTTTATCTTTCTCCACATCTGTGTCCAGGCGACCCAGTGTCAGTGCCTCCCTGTCCCAGTGCCTCTGTCAATGAACTCTTGCATTGAAATTGCTCCCAACTGAGTGTTGCTGGACTTTCATGCAAGTACTTAACAACTCATCATTAAAATGTAGTAGTAAGAGGGAGGGTCTTCATGCAAGAGTGTGGGGCGACTTAGCTAGGAGGTAAGTTCTTTATTCCATGTTAGGCCCTTAGGTTACACTCACAGCAGGTAGGTCCTGCCAGAGCCCCCTCCATCTATCCCTATCTCCGAGCTTCCACTCCACACCACACACCAGCATTCCATTCCATCATTCACTTTCAGCATTCCAGACAGCAGCTCAGACATACTGGGAAGGGGGACATACAGGACACTACAGGTTCCCTGGCCTGGTCTGCATGCCTCGCTGTCAGTGTTTTCATGTCCTAGTGTCCACGTCTCCCTGTGCCTGTACTTTCTGGTCCCTACCCCTACACAATGTTTCTGTGCCCCCATCTATCTGTGACATAGACTATCAGAAATCGTGTACATGTGTCCTTAGCCTGATGTTTGCTTGTACCTGTCCTAGTCTCCACAACTGCCTGCCTGTGCTTTCTTGCCCATACTCCACCTCTCTGTGCTTCAGTGTCATTGTTCCCTGGCCTGGTACACTTGGCACAGTTTGTAAATCCTGCTGGGTACCACAATAGCAGGTAAATCTTACTAGGGAAGTAGTTCAATTTTCACAAGATTTATGGGCTCAGATCTACTCATTTCATATGCAGCTAAATTTGCTGATCTGATGTGCTTTGGCTGTTGTTGTGTCCTGCACTGACACTGCAACAAGGCCACCTTGAGTGCCGCACAGCACATGATGCAGAAGTGAGCGTGTTCTGTCTAGCATATGATTCATTCTGAGGCACACCCTTACAGTACACACTCCTACCCGTAGACAAATTCAGAAGGATCCAGGCCTTGGATGCGTCCTGTTCCCTGGAAGGCTCCATTATGTCGAGAAATAATGTCTGCTTAAAGAAGGCGTTAGTGTATCATGGAAAGCCTGGCCAGGCTACTTTAGAAAATCAGGCTTTGTGATGAAACATCTGGGTGTTTGTGATGAAACATCTGGGTGTTTGTGATGAAACTTCTGGGTGTTTGTGATGAAACATCTGGGTGTTTGTGATGAAACATCTGTGTGTTTGTGATGAAACTTCTGGGTGTTTGTGATGAAACATCTGGGTGTTTGTGATGAAACATCTGGGTGTTTGTGATGAAACATCTGGGTGTTTGTGATGATCCACCACACTAACGCCCAGTTGACTCAAAGTCAATGAAAGCAATGCAAAGCATATTCTTTTACCTTAAGAAAAGTGGACCTTTCCAGCACGAAGCCCCTTCCGCGCTGCATTGTAAGTGAGGCGCTAAATGTCATTAAACAAGTAATGGAATCAAGACCAGCACCCCGCAATGTTACGACGAAATCTTTGATAACTTTGACCTTTATCTGCCTTAAAAAAACATTTTTGCCTTCAAAGACGATCTATATCTGCAGATTCAGGCAGTTGCAATGGGGTGTAGTTTTGCCCCAGAAGTAGCGAACCTCTTTATCTCTTTAAAAAAAACAAAAAAACTGGGTGTATAACAATGAAAACCTCTTTAGAAATAATATAAGACATTGGTTCTGCTATATTGATGACGTGTTAATGATTTGGAGTGGTACCAAAGAGACACTCTATACATTCCATGATTGGCTGAACCACATAACGGCAGATCTCAATGCCCCCTGTCATACAACACAAAAGTACATTTTTTAGACTTGTGCGTGGAAGGAAGAGAAATAAGTCTCTATACCAAGCCTATGAACCAGAACACTCCGTTACATTTCACAAGTGTCATCCCCGCTTTTTAACAGAGAATTCACCATATGGACAATTCCTCCGTATCCGGAAAAATTGTTCCAAGAAGGAGGATTATTTTCAAAACACTCCGATTTTGGTGAATAAACTCACAAATGGATACCCAAAAGCTTGGTATACTTCTAGGGTTGCACTCTTGGTTTCTAAACTCAGGAAAGAAGAGAATCCATTGACATGTGCCATAGTCTACAATACAAAGGCGCATAAAGTTAAAAACATTATCGAAAAAAACTGGAACATTTTGACAAATCTACAGATCCCCAAACCTTTATTTTCATTCAAGAAAGGAACCAGCTTACGACAACGGTTGGTTAAAAGAAAGGACTACCTGAGATGCTTGGTCCATCCCCAGTGACAGGACATTACAGATGTAGTAACCGCTTAGCCTGTCAGTTCACTAACACCACCAAGATGGTTACACTTAGTGGAGTGTTACACAAACAAACAATGTTTTCAATCTGCACACCAAAAATTTAGTGTACAGTGTCAAATGCCCAAGTGAGTTAGTATACATTGGACAAACCACCCAGACAGTTAAAGGACACATTCTACAACATAGATCAAGAATCAAATGTGCAGTACAAGGTGCTCCACTTGTAGGGAATTATAAAAACTTAAACCACTCAGAAAATGACTTGGTCCGGACAATCGTTTTGGTCGCACAAAGACACTGCAGAGGTAGATTGATTGCTTCCATCTTAGCTAAGACTGAGGCAAGAATGACAGAAAAATTCAAAACAGCCACACAAGCGCTGAATGAACATGATGAAATCTGGGCATCAATATGATGCTATCCTTCATTCCGAAGGGGTGTCGCCTTGTACACATGAAAGGTTGGGGGTCAGGTGATGAAACATGTTATATATGTATATGTTATCAAAATGTATCTTGAGACCTCCGGGTAATGTGTAAATGTTAGTAATACACCTGCCTACTGCTTATGATTCAATGCAATGTAGATTTTTTTAGAAACTTTGTCTAAATTTTGCTTTGCATAATTATTTTAATAGAGCAAATCTATGACCTCACATACTGACCTGCAATCCACTCGAGCCAGCTCCGCGCTACTGCTTGGTAGAACTTTTTAGTCTTGGTAGCCATACGGACGGCCACGTCTTTGGAGGGATTCCATCCATTACATAGACAGATAGGTATGGCTTTGACCTATTCAAAATGGTGGCAGTGTTGTTACGCGCATTACACTATCTAAGTGCTTCCTCCCCCCAGGGTCCTTCCTCCTAACAGCACATAATTCACATCTGTTTAATTTGAATGCAATCGCTCCTCTCCGCATATATCGCATCAATATTGTTGTATCCTAGTAATCATTGCTGGCTCCACTGTGGGGTTCTGGAAAGTGATTCCATGAGTGGAGAGAGTGTCAGTTGCTGGAGGGAAAGGACGTGTAAAGGGGTTGTTCCTGCTGTCTTAATAAACAACTCAACCACCCTAATCAAGCCTGCATGTCTTAAAAGTGGCGTCGAGGATGGGATGCTGATCCACGATAGTGTCCGCATGGCTGGAACGGGATTGTCGTTGTTTTGTTGAACCGAGCAATCCCTGGCCTTCCGGAGGCAATTGTGTGCCTAGAGAGCGACTGATTGCAATTAAGCACATATGTGCGACTTGTGCAGCACGGACACTCGCAGGTACTCTTGTTGTGTTGTTCGGCCTGTGAGTGTGTGAAAACCCGAAAAACTGTGCTAAAACATATCACATGAACATAGGGTGCTCTCCGACTTCTTTTGTGAAGCCACACACTCATTTCAAGATGGCGGCACTGATCGCAGTACAGTTCATGTGACCGAGATCAGCGTCTCCCTTCAAAATGTTCACCTGTTCTAGGCATCTGCTGCAGCACATTTCTGTGGCAAGCGGTGTGGCCCCAAACTCTAATAGTCCCCGGGGCGAGTGCGGAACACACGTTGCACGTATCCGTCAGCCTCAGATGTGTCTGAGGAGGAGAGTAATTAATCGGTCGGCGCGGCTTTTGAGCTGTGCACCTGAAGCATAGTGAGTTTTCCCGCAGTGTTTGCATTAAGAGACTATTTAGCAAGTAATGTAGGGATTTTCTTTTTCCTTTAAAAGTGCAGAGTGATGCTATGAGAATGGGTTTAATGCCTCACCCTTTTTTACAGTGCTGGATTTCAGTCACCCGAGGATCACCCTGGCCTGTGCACGTTGCTTGTTGTCTTTGCCCAATGGTCTGTATTCTAGGTAACTTCACCCCTAAGCCAGATTTTCCTTAATGCATGGCAGTGGTATGAGACACTTTGGTAATGCATGGACCTTTGGTGCTCTACGTGTCTTATTTCCGAGGTAGTGGTTTCCTCCACCATTAGGCCATATAGAGACACATGGGCAAAAAAACAGTGTTTACAAGGAACTCTTTTGTTAAGACAATATACATTTGCAAGAATCAATCAATCAATCATGTCACTTATAAAGCGCACTACATACCCGCGAGGGTCTCAAGGCGCTGGGGGAAGAGGGGGTGGTGCTGCTACTGATCGAAGAGCCAGGTCTTGAGGAGTCTTCTGAAGGCCAGTAGGTCTTGGGTCTGCCGAAGGTTGGTGGGGAGGGTGTTCCAGGTCTTGGCGGCGAGGTGGGAGAAGGATCTGCCGCCGGCGGTCGTTTTCCGGATGCGGGGGACTGTGGCGAGGGCGAGGCTGGTGGAGCGGAGCTGGCGGGTGGGGGTGTAGAAGCTGAGTCGTCTGTTGAGGTAGGCTGGTCCGGAGTTGTGGAGTGCTTTGTGTGCGTGGGTGAGGAGCTTGAAGGTTATCCTCTTGTTGACAGGGAGCCAGTGCAGGTCTCTCAGGTGGGGTGTGATGTGGCTGCATCGGGGGATGTCGAGGATAAGACGTGCAGAAGGTGTGACTTGCTGGAATTAATAAAATAAAAAAAATAAAAACAACACAAAGAAAGAGAATATACGGCAAGACATTAATTAGATTATGTCAGACGGTATTCCATCGGTATAAAAGCCCATAAGACACTATAATTCAGTTGCACTCACTTCAGCCGAAGTGAGTGTGATTTATTTTGTAATCACAGCAATCATAAGTACCACAGAGAATATTTCAAAGAAACAACATTTTTGGTATATACATTATGTACATTTCGAACGTGATCTAGTGAGCCCCAGTGGAGTGACCATAACCTAACGGTGGTGTAGAAAGAATTTTAAGGTGACATAAGCAAAGGAAGCGGTTATTGGAAGTAACAAACACGAGGAGCCTTTGGTAATTGTAATACAGTGGGTAGTATTAATGTTTCTCTCAGGCACTCTCTTAATGAAGTCGATGACGTTTTGACCCTATCGCGGTACAGGGTCTCTTCAGGACAGGGGTGCTGGGGACATATTTTGCACAAACAATGAGGGTCTTCCGGATGTGTTCAGCAATTTCCAATGGTGTCCGGGGGAGTATGTACCCGGGTAAATTCAGCTATGGTGTGCAATAGGGTGCGTATTCCATTGTAGAGAGATAGGTATAGTAGCCTAGTTGAGAATCAGTGAGGAAGTCTCGGTTGGTTCGCTAACTCAATTAAAGGAACCACCCGACTGCTCAGGCAAATTAATTAGCCTAGGTTTCCATCAGGGATCCGATGGAGGCTACGGCGAATAGTAAAATAATTTTTACTATCGGTACGGCCGTCACGAGTTAGTAGTCATGCGGTGAAGCATTGTCGGGCCGGGTCCTGTGCACAGCCTGAGCAGTCCGGTGGTTCCTTTAATTACTAATTACTATATTGGTAAAATATAGTTTTAAAATATATGTATTTTAGTATAGATTTAAATTGTATATGTTATAATTTGTGTGTATATTTATTGTTAATGTTTTTTAATATAGTTTGTAAATTTTTAGTAGTTTCTAAATATAATTTAATAGTTTTTTATTTTTAGTACCGTAGAGGGTTGTGGGCTCTATAGGGGTACAGGGTGGGAAGTAAACTAATTAATTAATACTCAATTTTTAATTAATATTAATTACTTAATTGATAATTAATTATGTTAATTGTGTAAACAATGTTTTTATTACATTAAGTTTGAGATGTGGGTTGTGGGGTTTTTAGGGGTATAGGGTGATTATTATGTAAATTGTGTCAGTAATATATATTTTTTTATATTTTTCGTGTGGGTTTTGGTTTATGTAGGGGTAAAGGATGTTAAGGACATTAATTATAAAAAATAAAAGTTACTGTTCATTATTAATTTGTGTTTAATTGATAGTTAATTATGTCAACTGTATAATTAAGATATTTTTAAGTTATATTTCAGGTCCAGGTTGTTGGGTTTGTAGGGGTAAAGGGTGGGAAGTTAATTAAGTGTAATTAATTTATTATTAGTTAATTGTTATTAATTGTTTAATTGATAATTATGTAAAGTATGTAAATAAGATATTTGTTATTTATATATTATGTGTGCATTGTTGCTTTTGTAGGGATTATGGGGCCGATCACGATGGCGGGCGGATCGCCCCCGCCGGGCCGGCAGTAGTCACCGCCGGCCCGGCGGGGGCGATCCGCCCGCCATTTGCCTGAATATTTCCACCGCCAAATCAGGATGGCGTTGGGAATGGGAATTGTACTGCGGCGGACGGAAATACCATCCGCCATGGTCCCGCAAGGCGGTCCTTTTCCGCCCGCCTTGCGGGACACGGTACAATGGACCAATGGCCGCGGTGCCGTGCAGGCACCGCCGTAGGCATTACGATGCCTGTCTTCTGTGGTGGAGATCCCGCCGCAAGAAGACAGGCGGAGAATGCCTTCGGGGGCCCGTTGCGGGCCCCCAGAGTGTTGGGGGGGATGGGGGCTGGTACCCCCCTGCATCTGCATGTACAAGGTGGCAGGCACCGCACGATAATTAGTTATATACAATTTTTAATTATTATAGTTTTTAAGATATATTTTAGGTGTGTGTTGTGTAGCTTGTAGAGGTATAGGGTAGGAAGTTGTTTAAGTTATAATAAATATAAATATATATATATATTTTTAAAAAGTGTGCAATTTTATATGGTATATGTTAATTGTGTTACGCTTTTTAGTTGTAAATAAATATATTTTTGGATGTTATGATTGCGTGAATATAGTATGTTATTTTATTTATATTAATAATATGTGTTTAAATGTAAACTATCTATAAAATATTGTAATAAACATGTATTTTTTTATTTTTACAATTTTTTATGAATATTTTATATTTAAATATTTATATTTTTTGTTATTTAATGTAGTTGTGAACATATTTTATTTGATTGAAGTGAACCACTCTCTCTCTACTGTTGTATAGAATTGAGTGGGAATAGTAAAGTTTACATCGCTTTTTCTACTGTTGCACTGACTGGAGTGGGATTAGTAATTTGTACACCTTCTGAGTCCAACGCTTTCCCTGCTGTTGCACTGACTGGAGTGGGAATAGTAATTTGTACACCTCCTGAGTCCAACGCTTTCCCTACTGTTGCACAGACTGGAGTGGGATTAGTAAATTGTTACCTCTCCTGAGTCCAACCCTTTACCTATTGTTGCACCGTCTGGAGAGGGACTAGTACATTTTACCCCTCCACAATCCGACACTTTCCCTACTGTTTCACTGACTGGAGTGGTAACAATACATTTTTACCCTTCTGAATCCAATGCATTCCCTACAGTTGTACTGACTGGAGTGGGAATAGTAAATTTTACCCCTCCTTAGTCACACATTTTCTCTACTGTTGAACAGAGTAGGGTGGGAATAGTAAATGTTACCCCTCTTGAGCCCAACGCTTTCTCTACTGTTGCACCGACTGGAGTGGGAATAGTATATGTATTATTTCTACAATGGTATTGTTTTGTTTAGAATGTTTAAATTTATATTATTATGCCTATGTGTACTTAAAATTATATCAGTTTTAATTAGTAATGTTTGTTGTATGTAAAATATTTTCAATAAAATGTAATTTTCATATTGTTTACTTTTTATGCGTAATTAAAATTGTTTCCAGTTTATTCGTTATGGCGTCTAATTTATTGTGTGTGTGTATATCTATTTCTATCCACATATATATATATATATATATATATATATGAGAGAGAGATATATGGATAGATATACAAACAAACACACAATTATATATATATATATATAGAGAGGGAGAGATATAGATATAGGTATATTTTTGTTATATTATACTTTAAACATAATTAGTAAATTATAATATAAATTAAAATAATTATTATAATAATAGTTTTAAATTATGTATGTTTAAATAAACATACACACCTACATATATGTGTGTTTGTTAAAAACAAATAAGAATAACATTTATATAAATTTTAAAATTATTTAAATATGTTTATTTTACATTATACTTCTGGTAGTGTTTAATATATTTAATGTTTACTATATCGAATTATATATATATTAAAAATGTATATATTTTTTAATTCGATACTAGTGTACAACGATATTTTATTTTCAATATTTTTATCATTTCCATTATAAGTACATGATAATGATATTTTTGTGTTTGATATTTTTGACTCGCTATTTACATACCACGGTATTTGTGGATTTGATATTATGTCAGTGAACCAGATAGGAGAGGCAGAGACCTCTGCATGTAGGTTTTTTTTACAGTTTTTTATATAGCGCAAACTTGACCCAAAGGCATTTTGTATCAGAGCGCTTTACACGAGCACCAGTTGTGTTGCATGAGGACACATTCATTTTTGTTAGGCATGGGGAGATTAAGTGATTTGCCCAGAATCACAGGATGTTGTGCGTCCTTGCTGAGACTCGAACCTGGTTCCCCAGATTTGAGGTCGACTGCCCTAGTCGTTAGGCCAACTCCTCTCCCCAGGTTTGTGATTCATATTTTGTTACGTGTGAGTAGTACTACTGTATTATAACTAAATGTGCTACAAAATACAGTTTGCGAATAGTACCCAAAGTATACTACAAGTGTACTACTCCTCTGGGGCATTAAAGCTGCTGTTAGCAGCTTTATTGTAGATATCAGCAAGGAAGAATCATTCAGCGATAAACAAGGCAGGAAAAGTTGTCCTGTTCCGTGTGAACTGGAAGGAGCAGCTGGAGCATCTTCGACTGTAGAATCTGCCAGAAGATAAGATGAACCTATGAAGAGCAGAGCAAACCTGAGAACTGTAAAAAAAAATCTTCACCCGAGACCTGGAAATACAAGATGAGCCTAAAAAATGAGTCCAGTCATAAGTATGTATCAAGGCATCATAGCATAACAGAGGAAGACTTCAAATGGACTGGGAAGGAAAGGAGGGGCCTACTATTTGTCTGCTTAAAATGTTCCTCTTTGCCAAAGATAGGAAAACCCCATTTCAAAGCGAGCCAAGTAGGTGTTATAACCAGCAAATTGAAACCCTTGAAAAACTCTATGAGCCGTATGATCCATTAACTTCAGGTTGGAGATCCTGAGGAGTCTGCATGATCTACAGCTCTCACGATCACCTTTAACCATCATACAGCGTAGATCTCCTTGGATGCCACAGCACGCCACACAGAGTGGGCCCCAAAAGAGGAGATGTGGATTATTGGTGAAGCCCGTACCACTTGAACCCAGTGCGCCAGTGTTGGATAAGGAATATGAAGCCTCCTGAGTTGAGGAGCTGAGCAGAGAAGGGGAGATCAAAATGGGATTGTCCTACAGAGCTGATCATTTGGACAAGCGAGAATACCCCACAAGGAGAGAAAGGAAAATGTGATTTCTAGAACAAACACCACCAGGCTGTCTTAGTTTGAGATTAGAAGCAAAACCTGGTCCCATTGGGGGTAAAGTAGAGATCCTGACATCCAAAACACTCCTACAAGAGATAGGACAAATGAGAAAGAGAAGCTGAAACAAAGTACACAACCAGGGAGATGTCCCAAGCAGAGAAGTAATGCGACAGAGGAAGCTTCTTAAGTAAAAGTGTGTAATCTGCTTGTGCACAATTCCTTGAAATTTCAGGAAAATCATGTGAAATTGCACATGGTAACAAGATATGCGAATCAGTCATTTAGCTCTATATTTTAGCATGTAATGTATCCTCCCTTCAATTTTTTATGCATAGTCCCATTTTGCGTTAATAATATAGCTACACAAGCACACGTGGTGTGAGTAGCAGCCACTCATGTTCTGACTGGGGAACAGTCGGAACACGCAGTCTAAACCACCAGTGTTCCGACTCTGGCAAGCCTTACCACGCATGTCTTAACCATACATATGCCTTAACCACGCATGTGTGTGGTTAAGGCAATGCACGGTAGGGCTTGCAGATGGACAGAAGCATGGAGACATCAAGGTGAGGTAAGTGGGGCTGGAGGGTGGGTCGGGGTACTTTTGTGTGATGGGGTCTGGGTTGTTTTGTGGGCTGAGGGGTAAGTCGGGGGTTGTTTTGTGGGCTGGGGGTGGGTCGGGTTGTTTTAAGTGGGGCTGGGGGTGGGTTGGGGTACTTTTGTGGGCTGGGGGTCGGGGTTGTTTTGTGGGCTGGGGGTGGGTCAGGAATGTTTTGGGGGTGGGTCTGGGTTAGTCTAGCTTCGGACGGACGGAAGCAGGGAGAGATTCGCAGTGAGGTAAGTGGGGCTGGGGGTGGGTCGGTATACGTTTGTGGGCTGGGGGTCAGGGGTTGTTTCGTGGGCCGGGGTGTGGCTGGGGGTAGGGTTGGGGTACTTTTGTGTTCTGGGTGGTTCGGGGGTAGTTTGGTGGGCTGGGGGGTTGGTCAAGGGTAGTTTTCTGGGCTGTGGGTGGTCAGGGTAGTTTTGTGGGCTGGGGTGGGTCAGGGGTAGTTTTCTCAGCTTGGGGTAGATCCGGGTAGTATTCTGGGCTGGGGGTTTTGGGGCTAGTCTTCAGGGCTGGGGGGTCGGAGTAGTTTTCTGGGCTGGGGGTTTTGGGGCTAGTCTTCAGGGCTGGGGGTTGGAGGTAGTTTTCAGGGCTTGGGGGAATTGGGGCTAGTTTTCAGGGCTGGGGTGGGGCTAGTTTTCAGGGCCTGGGGGTGGGGCAAGTTTTTAGGGCTTGGGGCATTGGGGCTAGTTTTCAGGGCTGGGGTGGGGCTAGTTTTCAGGGCTGGGGGTGGGGCAAGTTTTATGGGCTGGTGGTCAGGGGTAGTTTTCAGTGCAGGGGGGGTCGGAGTAGTTTTTAGGGCTGGGGGAGTGTTGGGGTAGTTTTTTAAATTAGGGTTTAGGGTATTAGGCCTCAGGGCAGGGGAGGTGAATGGGTAGGCAGGGTAGTTTTTAGGGCTTAGGGGAGGGTGGGGCAGTTCCTAGGGCTGGGTCAGGGCTGGCCAGGGTCAGGTTAAGGGACAGGGTTAAGGGACAGGGTTTTAGGCATTAGGGCAGGGGGAGGGCACAGTGTGAGGGCTGGGAGGGGGTAGGGGTATTTGCACCTCAGGGTGGGAGGGTGGTGGGGGGGAGTTTGTACCTTAAGGTGGTGGGGAGGGGGGTGGCGACCTTAGCCATGCATACCCCTTTACCATGCATGCCTTTACCACGAAAACTCTTGGTAAAGGCATGCGTGGTAAAGCAATGTGTGGTTAAGACGCAGTTGTTATTCAGACCACGTTGTTTACGCATGCAGGTTTAGGGATATCGTTGTTCCGTCATAGAACCGTTCTGACTGTTTGCATTATTTCTGCTCTCTTGTGGTAAAATTTTGAAGTGAACAACACTTAATTACGCAACATGGTGTAATGGCATCATCTCAGAAATTTCGCATAATAAGTGTAATGCGAATTCCCCAAATTATGCAAATTGGGCCTAGTCTTAATGTCAATGCCCTTCATGAGACAACAAACTAGAAGATCGCGACTAATGGAAAAAAGTTGCAGAGAGGCAGATGCATGCCAGCCACGAAGCGGTAAATGTTGATCATCCGTAGGAGAGGCCTTTTTCTAACAGCTTCAATAGAAAGTTCACTAGAGAGCTGTGAAAAGTAACAAGAGTATCCAAAACTTGCCACTCGCACTAGTGAAGGGATTCTGCCAAGCAGACATATGGGCTCCCGGAGCCCAGGGCTCATAAACCAATCCAGCATCAAGTCTCAAAAGGCTTCCAGATACTATACATGCAGGAATGCACTGGGGACGTTTTCAGATCAGATCATGTTAAAGACTACCGGACCCTGAAGAAAAGAACTGAACAAAAGAAACTGGCAACCAAAGTTCATTGCAATCCATAGCAGTTGAGGAACCCACCCCCAGTGTAGAGGAACCAGCACAATCCAATCTTGCAGGCCAAGGACCCTACACAGAAGAAAATCCATAGAAGGGAGAGGGTTGGAAAAGCATAGGATGGAACTGTGACTGTAGTGGAGGAATTCATCTGTGGCCCAGGCTTCGGCATCTAGACACCAGCTCATCAACTGTGGAAGGTGGGGCAGAGAGCCTAGAAGAAGGCAATGGATTAAAAAGGTTCGGGATCCAGCCTCAATTACTCAGATCAAAGAGAAGCTGGGGTATTGATGTGCTGTGGAGTTGTGCAGGAGTAGGAATCTGTCCATGATAATCACCAGCATGCTACAGAGACAGCGCTGCCAGATATCCCTGGAGAGAGCCACATGAGGATTTAACCTGGCACTCCCGAGCTTATTGACATATGTCACTGCAGAAAAAGATATATATTTAAAGAAGGGCACAAAAAAGTACAATCTGATTGGCTAGAGTCTTGATGGCAAAGACATTCACACACACAGTTAGAGTACTTAGAAACTGTGCTGTACCAAAGACCACACACTTCTGCTAAATATGTCATTCAGGGTGGCCCACCAGTCCAACCTGCTGCTGTCTAATTCAATGTCTAGGGGCAGTTATTTAGAGTATGGTGGACAAGTGCCAGCCCACAAGGCCAGCAGAGGCTCTGACACCCTCTTCCCTTCCACGACTGAAGACCTCCTGCCATTTATTCAGATTTCCATTGATGGTTCCATAAAATGCAGTGACGGTTTGCTGAGCAGTCTCCATTTTTAATTTGCCTTCTTAGAAATGTTTGCAGAGAGTTTCTTTCCTGCATGTTGGGGCCACACTATTTAGGTAATCCTACTCTAAACCGAGTGAGGCAAACATAAGTTTGACCTGAGGACACTGTGGTGGACAGTTTGGACAGTTCGGAGGTTTACACCAGCAGAGCCAACTGAGTCAGTGTAAACAAAGCGCTTCCCCTGCTCTAAATGGAGAAGCAATATAAGGAGTTTAGTGAGGGAAGAGCACAGCCAATTTATGGCCTTTTCCCACTCTGCCAAACTCTACGCACATAAAGGCACAAAAGTTGACCGAAGCCAAACACCTGGCTGAGGTGAGGGTCACCTAAACACTACTAAGGCGAGCCAGGCTCCTCAACATGAGGGGATGAACAGAAAGGGCTGAATTGAGTCCACATTGATCACAGTTGGCATGCCTCACCTTTGAAGGAGTACAAAATGACTTTTCAAAATATATCCATATGTTACAAATCATGTAGAAGATACACAGCCAGATCCAGCTGATGAAACAAAGAGGTGGGACACTGGTAGATTAGTAGTATATCATCTAGGTAAATGACACTGCCCTTAATACCTTGATGAAACACCCGTGGGTGGAGGACAGGCCAAAGGGTTGGCAACTGTCACATTTTACCTGGCCACAGGAACTGAAGGAAGGGCTGACAGTCATGGAAGCTTTGGATAGAAAAAGAAGAATCTTTCAAATCCAGCCTGACCATCCAGCCACATGGAAGAACAGTGTCCCTCAAAATATGGATTCTCTCCATCCTGCAGTGTTGGTAGATGACCCAGTAGTTGAGGAGATAAACGTTTTTTACTGTCCTAGGGCTGGTCCTCTTTTTTTCCACAGGAGACAGCTTACAAAGCTTCCCTGCAAGGCAGCAGAAATGATGGTGCCCTTCCTGAACATTTCCAAGACCTCTGGATCTACAAGGTGCTTTCTTCTAGGGAAGCAATCATGGGGTTCGAATCATGGACTGGGATGGAGTAGCTGAAATGTTTATATGGTACCAAGCTATAGCCTGTGTCAACCAAGGCTCTGAGGTGATTTTTGGGAAAAAAATGAACAATGCACCCTTCAATGTGTGGGGTTGGAGAAGAGGAAAGGAAAGATGGAAGGGTCCACCTAGGAAGTAGGTGGAAAGGCTCCTTGCGAAATCTGTGTATTATGCCTCTGTAGTCCATTTTCTATGTTGATAGGTGCTGCCATTGTAGTTCTTCTGTATCTATCATAGCTGCAATTTCTAGTCTTGTGTCTGTACTACTTGTTGGGTTTTGGTTTTTTGAAAATCGGATGACTTAACCTCTATCTCCTGGTGTACAGTGCCTTAGTGAGCAGCGCACGCACACTGTTAGTGAGATGACATAGGTTGCTGCAGCAGCAATGACCTGATGGCTAAAGAACAAGGAATGATCACTCTGAGAATGACACCACCGGTGGCTTACGAGGGCTTATCTGTTGACTATCTGTTTATGATTGGAAATCTCTGCCTCTAACATGACAAGGGGTTTGGATTCTATTAAAGACATGGAGGCAAACACTATGATGTGAGTCTCCTTCAATGAAGTTAGCAGCAAAGACACACACATATATCTATACAATGTGAAATGGGAACACAATATGCTTTTGATGACACTAGATGCCTCTACACTGTATATCAGCATCCAACATCATGATGGGCTTAGGGCCACCCAACATTTTTTGAGGATGAGGTCTATAGGCTTTGCTCTACACTATCATATGCTTATGGAAATGATGGAGTGGTGTTTGACAAAAAACATTTTTATGTTTCCTAATGAACTTTTTCAACAGGGTACAGGGTACAGCCATGGGCACCTGCTTCGCCCCTAGTTAGGCTAATTTGCATATGGGCTGGTGGGAGGAGCAGGTGGGAGGGGGCCCTCCTATGGAACGTTGGGCCACAAAAGTCACAATGTGGCTCAGATATATAGATGATGTCTTTGTGCTGTGGCAGGGCACAGAGACAGAGGTTAAGATGTTTATGGAAGACCTCAAGGACAATAACCTGAATTTGAAACTTAAAGGGAAAACTAGCACCACTTCAATAGAATTCTTAGACAACCTAGTCTGTATTGGGGAGGAGAAATTAGAAACTACCATATTTAGGAAATCTACAGCAGGAAACACCATCATACATGCGTGCAGCTCACATCTTGCCCCATTAATTAGAAGCATCCCCTTTGGTGAATTTTATCAGGCTAGAAGGGCGTGCAGCACAATGGAGGAATTTGATAAGATCGAGATAGAAATGAGGCAACGATTCAAGCAGAGAGGGCATTCTAATTCAATACTGGAGGCAGCATCCAAAAAAGGGAGAGCACTGAACAGGGAAGCTGTTCTCTTTGAACTTTCCAACACAGCAAACAACAAACTATATACTAAGAGAGGGCCACCCAGGTTTATCACCACCTTTCACTGTAAACACCCCAAGTTAGGGAAATTGTAAACAAACATTGGCACTCAGTGAAACAGGATCCAGTTCTAGGTAAAATAGACACTAAGAGACCTCAGGTTACCTATGGAAAATCTAGATCTTTAAGGGACCACTTAGTTAAAAGTGATTTATCTTCTGGTAACATGAATAGAACATGGCTCACTGCCAGAGCAGGTTTTAAGAAGTGCTCTAAATGCAAAGCATGCAAGAATGTTGAAAACTTGACTACTATAACCACGCCATTCCAAAAGACAATAAAAATCAAGTGCAATTCAACCTGTAAATCAAATTTTGTTCTTTATATTTTGAAGTGCCCTTGAGAGAAATTATATGTAGGGAGTACAACCTTAACTGTACATGGGAGAATCTTACAGCACCTCCGCGCTATGAATAATAAAGATTGGAGTTATCCGATAGCGAGACATTTTGAGAAAACTCACCAGAGTAATCCCTCTTATTTGAAATATAGCTGTATCGCCCAAATCCCCAAAATGAAAAGGGGAGGGGATAGAGAGAAGGAATTAAGACAGAAACTTTTTACATCTTGGAACTGGACAGCATGGAACCACATGGTTTTAATATTGATGAAGAGCTTTATACATGTTTGTATTAACTGTATCTCTGCAAGCACTTCTCTTAGAAAGATCTTGTTACATGTATAAATTATATAATTTTTTTATATTTATTTTTTTATTTTAGAGGGCACAAAGGCACTGTATATATTATAGTGCTGTGCACTTTATGACTTGGGCACTAGCCATGCAAATATTTTTCACAGCTTCTATGCCATTGACAATGTAAAGGTTGAATTAACAGAAACTATGAAATTGTTTTTAGGATCATGTATAATATACCATTTGTCAAACTCCGAGCCAGATTGACTTCATTATGGGTTTTATTGAATCACCCTGTAGATGGGTATTTCGATAATAATGTCATTATTTTTTTAATATATTGATGCCTTTAATTATTGTTATTAACATTTGGCATCTCAATATATATAGGCACTTGCCATTTGATGCATGCACCAGAGCACCCTATTTTCTGAAGTGAAATGGCTATTGGAACATTTACTGTAAAGTATCTTTGGAGTTTGTATTGCAAACAAAAGAGTAGACTCCAGTGGTATCTTAGTATAAATGACACATTATTTCATGTTTCTAATACGAGGCATGCCTTGAGTATTGCTGTAATTTCACATTTTAAGATGGCACTGATAAAAATCATTTGTGTAGGCTTGCACTTTTATTTTGTATTTGTCCTCTTTAATGTTGATGAAAAGAAAAAACTTTTAAATTGATTGTACACATGACACGATTCATCGTGAACAACGCTGCAGTTGTCAGCCAAAACACGTAGATGATGTCATTTCCTTGATCAGATGATTTAGCAATAATTTAAAAAAGATTCAACCCACCTCGAATGGAGTGCTGTTTCTATGTCCCAACAGGACGTTCTTCTTTTGATATAAATATATATATATATCTATACATCTACAGAGCAGCAAATCATCTCTTCTTTGCCTTGAGAAGCAGGTCCCAATATAGAGAAAAAACAGTCATCTAAAGATCCATCTTCATAGTCCATTTAAATTTCCAACTGAAGAAGTCAAAAACAGCGGAACTGACCAGCTGCATCCAAGTGATGAACTTTACTCATATTAAGTCCTCTTCAGCAGAGGCAACCATTTCTCGTCTGACTTCAGGAAAAAATAAGAGTATTATATTTCAGGGACTGGAAGGGAGGTATAATCTTCGCCTGCGTGTCTTTAATAGAATCCAAACCTCCTGACGTGTTAATGGGGGGGATTTCACATTCTATTAAATGACCAGATGCTTGGTATGACAAATTTGAAGCTTTGTCAAAACATTACAAGAAAAATAAAACAAACAATACTAAAGCACACATAATGTGTAGTCCGTTAGTTTACATGAGTAGTCGTTACAAAGTCAGTTCATAAGTTCCAGCAGGTTATTTGAAAGTTGTACCAAACACTCACATGGATCTTGATTGGTAATTTGTATACAACAACGGGCACCCAACACGCATTTCATTAAAGTGACTTTTTCAAAGCTCAGTGCAAGTCGTCATGATGTCTAAAAATATACAGAGCATATGAATATGGTAGTAGTACACTTATGCACTCAGATTAAACATTACCCATCCAAAAATGTAATGAATTAAGAACTATAAAGTGGCCCTCCCAATAATAAAGTATCTTCAAAAATCAGTATTGCATTTAAGTGCAACACTGTATGATTTGTAACCAACAAAAAGTTTGTTAACGTCAGATGTTAAAATTACGAGATAGAGGCAGTGATAAGCCTGACCTGAGTCCTGGTGTCTGCCCAAGCATTGTAAACTCAGTCAACCAAAGATACCAAAGTCTTCTGTATTAGAGGAAATATGTTGGCTTGACTTGTAATAGAAAGTCCAGAGGAAAGAAAAGCCTTGGACGCCATATCTCCTATTGTTGTGTAAGCCCCAAAAAGAGAAATATCAATACCTGCTTCAGCCATGATCCATATGACGCATCTAGCAAGAGTCTAAAGAGAGACTGGAGCATCGGGTTTAAAAGAGTTAAAAAATGAAGCTTATAGAGGAAGAAAGACGAAATTTGTTGTTCGTAAGAATGAAGGCAAGTATCTATGCATATTTTCTTCCATAGAATCAGGGAAAGCAGGATAAAAAGCAGAAGTAGACAATGTCCTGTTACCCTTTGTGGAGAAAAACGTGTTATTGACATCAAGAGCTTTAACGTCAGAAACCCTCTTGAATGAAATAAGGGAAACTAACAGTCAATTTAGCTGATTACTGTTTCAAAGACGGGTATTCATTGCCAGGACATGACAAGATTAAATCTAATACCACCTTCACGTACCATACAGAGGAATATTTTTGCTTTGGAGGAACCTTGATGTGTATTGATTTACGAGCTCTACAGACCAGAAGGTTTCGCCCAAACAGCTCTCCTTCAAAATGTGACCTGTAGAAACTGCCTACCCGCAATCGTTAACTGCCCTCTATGCTTTACCTGCTATAACAAGAGATACTAAACAATTAATGAATAACAGTTGGCAACCTGAGCAGAAAGCACAAAAGTAGAAGCAACAAATAAAGTCCAAATGTCAATTCTTAGTATTTTCTTCTTGCTTTATTCCAAGTTCTTACGGTATACACCCATATTTTCAATCTTCTTAACACTTGTTGTCCAAGCCACAAACCATGCCAACACGTGTTTCGTCTATACGGCTGTAAGCCATAGACTTCATCAGGGCTAGAACAAGAGCAAAGTAACCAAGTTACATTTTTAGGGAACCAGTCTCTTGCATAAAGGGTAAAGTACGTCCTTAACCCACAGTATCTTCTCCAATGGTAGGCAAACCAAAGAGATGTCATGAGTCAATCCAAAGGAGGGGCAACTTTCCAATTCAGTATGACTCATTGAAAGAGGAAAGTAAAGAAGATTCACCACTTTTGTGCATATATGATCTCATAAAATTAGAAATTAAGAAATTATTATATAAATGTTAGTCTAAAGCAAATAGATAAAATCCAGTATCACCACACCGCATAGTGCTCATAATAAGTGCTACATACACTTACCAAAAGAAAATCTCATCATAATCATCATACTCATAAACAGTAGATTTACTAGTATCCAGACATATCCTGAAGAAGCAAGAAAACACAAATTCTTCACGCCTTAGGGCAGTTGACAGAAGACTATCCATAGCAACAAGAAACATATTGCGCACAACCTAGTCAAATCCGTATCTATCTACTAGTAAAAACATAGGGCATCAAAGTCTAGCGTCAAAAGTACGTATTGACAGGCAAAAATAAACGTAAGTATAAATGTGGCCAACTATTATAATACGACCAAAGCCACTATATCAAAACAGCATATAATACTAAAACCGCAGGCTAAACTATGCTAAAAATGGCAGGAAGTGGAAGGCCATTCGTTAACACTACTTTGTTTCTAGTAATCCCCGACGGCAATAACATCTAAACATGATCGTTAAAAAACCATAATAGCCTCAATAATATCAGTCAAAATAACTATATTAGCCTAGACATATTACATGATAACTAACGTACAAAACTAGTTCATCTCTAAAAGTATCCATTAATGGCTCGTTACCTTAATCCGGCATTGCAAATCTGGGAAAATATTCCTCGTGTCCTCCGCGGCGTGTAGCACAACCGCCATCTTTAAGTGCCTATTTATATATTCTAATCATGTAGAAACTAAGGACGGTCTAAAGTGAATCACACAGGTCTGGCGCACGGCCTCCTCCGTAATAGATAAACGAGCGCCATCTTAGATGTATAAAACAAAGCCACTAGGTCTCCACGGCCGTAACAAGAGTACCAGTGATTACAAAAAGGTTGCAAAGTGTTAACAACCAAAAGATCTACTTCTGGTATATCTCAATCTCAATATTATCAAGTATATCAACATAAAAGATATATGCGTGAAAATTAAAAGAATTCATTCATATAATTGATAAGAAAACACCGAATACAGAGACAGAAAGGGTGACTCCTAACCACACAATTCCCGTAACCCTGACGGGAAGGCACAATTATTAGCATGACTATTGTCATCTAACGGATACGATAAAAAAACAGTTCTAAGTATCATTGTATAGTTCACATCCGTGATTCAGCACTTAGTCGATAAAGGAAGGAACCCATCACCCACATTAAAAGTTTAAAGCACTAGTATAATAAGGGAAAGTTAGTGTTATCGCAAGGCGAAAAAAGAAGAAAGGACCAAATTTTCATCCTAATTCATAGCAACTAGTTCGATCAAATACAACATTCGAACTTGCAAAATCATATTACAACAACAGCATAAATGTTCCAAGGGGGTAAGCAGCTTCTTCTGTTTGACATAAATATGGTATACAGACACAGTATTATAGCATTACAAGAATTATCTCAGACAAATCAAAGACCCCCACAATGAATGCCATACATAACTTATTGGCATATGTACGTCTGTTAGAACCTGGACCGAAGGACAACAGTATCAGCAGTAATGTCAACCTCCTAAGAAATACTGCAGTTCATTATCGATATTGATTCCCAGTTCAACCGCATGTAGTTTCAGAATCCAGCGTGCTTCAGCCTGACGTAATTTCAATTCACGATTACCTCCCCTACAGTCAGTGGGTACAGTTTCCAGACCATGGAATTTGAATGACAATTGTTTGCGTTGTTCCACACATTCTAACTCATGGTGCACAATGGGATATCTCTCATCCAGATTTTTGAGCGCCCTAAAGTGTTCAGAAATGCCTTCTTTTAAGCTTCTAATAGTGCTCCCTACATAAATTTTAGAGCATTTACATACAATAATGTAAACCACAAATTTAGTGGAGCAGTCTATATGTTGATTAATGTAGTATTTTTTTGACCCATTGTATTGGAAATCACATATTCCAGTTAAGGCAAATTTGCACATACTGCAATTGCCTCAGTCAGTACAGCTTCATCTAGTAATGTATCTGGGACAGGAGATGAGGTAGTAGTAGAGGGAGCCCCGAATGTAGCGATGGGCAATAGTTTTTTTACGCGAGGTCCAACGTATATACATTGGAAACAAGGAGAGCAACAACAGACAGAGAGAAGATATGCGAGGAAGACCAAGAGAGGGAGTAGGGGAGAGGCAAATCCAGAAGTAAGAGAGAGCGTGAACACACGCTCATGGAGCAGGGCCAAGCAATAGACAATGTAGGAAGGGAGATCCAGGTTATTAATCTGTTGAATACTACACTTTCTAATGATATGATTTCTGTTTTAAGCAAGGGAATGAACTTTTGCCCTACCACATATTGTGACATGACTAATGTTAAAATTGACCTATATAAGTTTGTGAGGAACTTGAAACTTTAAAAGTGTTTTGCTTCTAGTACACTAGTCAATAAACAACGTGCATCTGATGTTATTGTGGGTGATTTATCGATACAAGACATTCGAGATACGACCTTACTACTCTCAATTACGGAAGAGGAGCAAAATCCTATTACGATGCATAAGGTCTTGCAAGATCTTGAATGTATTACTGACCTGAGTGTAGATAGTGGCCTTAAGCCTAAATCTAAATGGGTACCTCATCTAACTAGTGGCAACAATATTGATGCTTTCCATAAGGTTGTTATTAAAGAACTTGACAAATATGAGGACACACTGAACCACCATAAACGAATGCCTCATGTTGATAACTTGACACCTAATGAACGTGCCGCACTTAATCAACTGATGTCCAATGATAGGATTATCATAAGGGAAGCGGACAAAGGTGGCAATATTGTGGTTATGGAAAAGGAGTTATACGAGAATGAAATTATGAGTCAACTGAATAAGGTATTGTGTTACAAAAAGTTGCCTAGCAACCCTGTTTTGGGAATTACAAAACTGATTAATGAACAACTAAGGAAATGGAACACGAATGGCCTACTTAATGATGATGAATACAAATATTTGCTAATAGACAGGCCCAGATACCCTTGTCTGTATTCACTACCCAAAATCCACAAGAATGCCACTGCTCCACCAGGGAGGCCTATTGTGTCCGGAATAGGTGGCCCGACCGAGAGAATCTCTGAATTAGTAGACACATATTTACAACCTTATGTGAACAATTTACCCTCTACAATTAGAGACACCAAACATATCTTGAATATCGTTATGGATATAGCATGGGATAGGTCTATGATTTTGGTTACACTAGATGTGGTGTCTCTATACACCAATATTTTACATCAACAAGGTTTGTCAGCACTTCGCCACTTTCTCTATAAAAGGCCTGTGGAACTTTTGGAACATTCTGAAATTATAATAAGTATGTCACAGATGATTTTAGAGCACAATGTAATTTTGTTTGGAGGTGATTGGTACCAGCAAACGTGCGGAACAGCAATGGGTTCTAGATTTGCGCCGTCCTTTGCCTGCCTCTTTATGGGGTGGTTTGAGGCGGCGCATGTCTGGGGCCCATCGGGGGCCGCCTGGCAGGACTATATAATGTATTTTGGCAGATATATTGACGACTGTCTTTTAATTTGGACTGGCAGTGTTGCTGACCTGCAATTTATTTTTGAATATCTGAACAACAACATGTATAATATGAAATTCACAATGACATACAGTACTGAAAAAATTGTGTTTCTTGACGTGGAGCAATTTGTTGAAAATGACAGTATTAACTGCAGGATGTATAGGAAGGATACGGCCTGTAACTCCCTATTGCATGCAACCAGTGCTCACCCTAAGACACAAATTAACTCTATACCATATGGAGAATTTTATAGGGCACGCATGAACTGTAGTAAAGACTCAGACTTTCACTATTGTACCACTGTTATAGAATGGAGATTCCTAGCTAGGGGGTATGACAAACAAGTTATCAACAAAGCAAAGAGAAGAGTACATACGCTAGCAAGGAATGAGACCCTTAAGCCCCGGATAACTAAATCTACGGAGGAACAAGCACCAGTGAGAATGATCGCTAATTATCATCCATGGTCACATAAAGTTTTCAATATTTTGAAACGCCACTCGTATTTATTAACAACAGACTCACAATTGCAGAGACACATAACAAAACACCCTAGTATGGCATATCGTAAAGGGAGAACCATCCGTAATATGGTTAGTCCCAGTTACCCTAATAAGAACACGGGAGGTCTTACATGGTTACACAAATGCAATTTGGGATCATATTAAGGGTGGGCGTAGTTCGCGAAGTAATGCTTCGCGAAGCTACGCAAAGTGCAGTTCGCGCTACGCAAGCTTCGCGTAGCACTACGCGAACTGCGTAGCGCACTGTTCGCAATGATTGCACAGTGCCGGATGCTTGTCCGCACTGTGCAATCATTGAAAACGGCAACTTGCACAGTGCGAGCTGTCTCTTACTGCCGCTCGAGTAGATTTTTACCGAGCGGCAGCTTTCTCAACGCGGACTGGTAGTTTCTCATCGCGAGCGGTCGCAAGCATACGCGACCACTCGCAATGAGAAACCTGACCTCCCGCGTTGGAGAATCTCGCCGGGAGGTTTATTTTCCACGCTCGCGATCGGCAACTTGATGTTGCTGATCGCGAACGAGGAAAAAGTCTCGCCGGGATGTCATTTTGCTTGCTCGCGGTCGCCAACTTGACGTTGAGGACCGCGAGCAAGCAAAAAATGACCGCGGCACTACGCTACGCTACGCTACGCGTGTTCGCACTGTGCTACGTGCAATTCGCGTTGTGCGAAGTAGCGCAAACTTCGCAAACTACGCGAGCGTAGCGTAGCACTTCGCCCAGGGTTAGATCATATAAGTGCGGCAATTGCAGTATGTGCAAATTTGCCTTAACTGGAATATGTGATTTCCAATACAATGGGTCAAAAAAATACTACATTAATCAACATATAGACTGCTCCACTAAATTTGTGGTTTACATTATTGTATGTAAATGCTCTAAAATTTATGTAGGGAGCACTATTAGAAGCTTAAAAGAACGCATTTCTGAACACTTTAGGGTGCTCAAAAATCTGGATGAGAGATATCCCATTGTGCACCATGAGTTAGAATGTGTGGAACAATGCAAACAATTGTCATTTAAATTCCATGGTCTGGAAACTGTACCCACTGACTGTAGGGGAGGTAATCGTGAATTGAAATTACGTCAGGCTGAAGCACGCTGGATTCTGAAACTACATGCGGTTGAACTGGGAATCAATATCGATAATGAACTGCAGTATTTCTTAGGAGGTTGACATTACTGCTGATACTGTTGTCCTTCGGTCCAGGTACTAACAGACGTACATATGCCAATAAGTTATGTATGGCATTTATTGTGGGGTCTTTGATTTGTCTGAGATAATTCTTGTAATGCTGTTATACTGTGTCTGTATACCATATTTATGTCAAACAGGAGAAGCTGCTTACCCCCTTGGTACATTTATGCTGTTGTTGTAATATGATTTTGTAAGTTCGAATGTTGTATTTGATCGAACTAGTGGCTATGAATTAGGATGAAAATTTGGTCCTTTCTTCTTTTTTCGCCTTGCGATAACACTAACTTTCCCTTATTATACTAGTGCTTTAAACTTTTTAATGTGGGTGATGGGTTCCTTCCTTTATCGACTAAGTGCTGACTCACGGATGTGAACGATACAATGATACTTAGAACCGTTTTTTTATCGTATCCGTTAGATGACAATAGTCATGCTAATAATTGTGCCTTCCCGTCAGGGTTACGGGAATTGTGTGGTTAGGAGTCACCCTTTCTGTCTCTGTATTTGGTGTTTTCTTATCAATTATATTAATTAATTCTTTTAATTTTCACGCATATATCTTTTATGTTGATATACTTGATAATATTGAGATTGCGATATACCAGAAGTACATCGTTTGGTTGTTAACACTTTTCAACCTTTTTGTAATCACTCGTACTCTTGTTACGGTCGTGGAGACCTAGTGGCTTTGTTTTATACATCTAAGATGGCGCTCGTTTATCTATTATGGAGGAGGCTGTGCGCCAGACCTGTGTGATTCACTTTAGACCATCCTTAGTTTCTACATGATTAGAATATATAAATAGGCACTTAAAGATGGCGCTTGTGCTACACGCCGCGGAGGACACGAGGAATATTTTCCCTGATTTGCAATGCCGGATTAAGGTAACGAGCCATTAATGGATACTTTTAGAGATGAACTAGTTTTGTACATTAGTTATCATGTGATATGTCTAGGCTAATATAGTTATTTTGATTGATATTATTGAGGCTATTATGGTTTTTTAACGATCATGTATAGATGTTATTGCCGTCGGGGATTACTAGAAACAAAGTAGTGTTAATATCAGATCCCGCTTGTTTTTGCCCCTCTATTAGGACATATGGTCTATTGTGACCTTCTTTTGAATTTACGTTTCTATTACTGACGAACCTCTACAATTGGCTTGATACTTTGAACTGCTCTTGGATTTTAAGGTACTACTTGCCATTGGATACTTTGTGACTGAAGTTGAAACTTCACAGATGTGCACAAAGGTTCTTTCTTGTTCCTAGACATGTTCGGCTCTCGTTACCCTACAATACTACTATTGTAACGAATGGCCTTCCACTTCCTGCCATTTTTAGCATAGTTTAGCCTGCGGTTTTAGTATTATGTGCTGTTTTGATATAGTGGCTTTGGTCGTATTATAATAGTTGGCCACATTTATACTTACGTTTATTTTTGCCTGTCAATACGTTCCTTTGATGCTAGACTTTGATGCCCTATGTTTTTACTAGTAGATAGATGCAGATTTGACTAGATTGTGCGCAATATGTTTCATGTTGCTATGGATAGTCTTCTGTCAACTGCCCTAAGGCGTGAAGAATTTGTGTTTTCTGGCTCCTTCAGGATATTTCTGGATACTAGTAAATCTACTGTTTACGAGTATGATGATTATGATGAGATTTTCTTTTGGTAAGTGTATGTAGCACTTATTATGAGCACTATGCGGTGTGGTGATACTGGATTTTATCTATTTGCGTTAGACTAACATTTATATATTAATTTCTTAATTTCTAATTTTATGAGATCATATATGCACAAAAGTGGTGAATCTTCTTTACGTTCCTCTTTCCTCTTATAATGAGTCATACTGAATTGGAAATTTGCCCCTCCTTTGGATTGACTCATGACATCTCTTTGGTTTGCCTACCATTGGCAGAGACACTGTGGGTTAAGGACGCACTTTACCCTTTATGCAAGAGACTGGTTGCCTAAAAATGTAACTTGGTTACTTTGCTCTTGTTCTAGCCCTGATGAAGTCTATGGCTTACAGCCAGTATAGACGAAACACATGTTGGCATGGTTTGTGGCTTGGACAACAAGTGTTAAGAAGATTGAAAATATGGATGTATACCCTAAGAACTTGGAATAAAGCAAGAAGAAAATGCTAAGGATTGACATTTGGACTTTATTTGTTGCTTCTACTTTTGTGCTCAGGTTGCCAACTGTTATTCATTGTATTTTATGTTGACTTTTGTCTACATTCTTACAACGTGGGGTGGTCGTTGTATGGTGACCTTGAGGCATTAGCACTGATTGGAATATCTGAATTGGAGATACTCTATACACTACCCTGCGCGGATTTCCCCGACTGCCTTTTCTTGTTTAAGCTCAGCATTATTTGGGGCTGCTGCGGCTTGTGTGTTACTTTGAGTGCTTAATATTGTTAAATATGTGTTCCAGAAATGAAAGAAGCAAAGTAGCTGAAGAGCTCTTTAAAAACTTAAATGCAGGGATATCTGTTAATAAAGCTGTCACTCAGGGAAATGTGAGGCCTAATGAAGGCCTGAAAGCTAAATTTTCTATGTTAGAGAGGCTTAAAAAGATAGAGATTGGAAAATGGTGGGATGGGGCAACGCTCAAGGAGTATATCAAACTTGAGAGGATCCCACGGGGCCTTCGCTCCAATATTTTTCCAACTTATGATGATTTAGAGGAAGACCTGCTCCTGCGGTAGGAAAAAGAACTCATAGGAAATTCTATGCGCCTAATGAATCTACTTATTGAGAACGCGGAGAGAAAAGTATTGAAGGCAGCTGAAGAGGCAGATGCATTGGAGAAAGAAATAGCAGATATAAAGCTTACAGAAGTTACCAAAAAGAACTACGCTATTTGGGAGGAAATACTTAATAAATTCGAGGAAGAGATCAAAGAAAAGAAAGCTCGCAAACTAAAGCGGGATGAAATAGACTACCGTAATGGTAGAGTCTTTACTTTTGCCAAGAAGTTTGACAATTTGGTCAGACAAGATTTATAACATGGCGGTAGCAGATCTTCTTTACTCAGTGCAGTCAGTACAGCTTCATCTAGTAACGTATCTGGGACAGGAGATGAGGGAGTAGTAGAGGGAGCACCGAATGTAGCTATGGGCAATAGTTTTTTACGCGAGGTCCAACGTATACGCACTGGAAACAAGGAGAACAACAACAGACAGAGAGAAGATATGCGAGGAAGACCAAGGGAGGGAGTAGGGGGAGAGGCAAATCCAGAAGTAAGAGAGAGAGTGAACACACGCTCATGGAGCAGGGCCAAGCAATAGACAATGTAGGAAGGGAGATCCAGGTCATTAATCTGTCGAATACTACACTTTCTAATGATATGATTTCTGTTTTAAGCAAGGGAATTAACTTTTGCCCTACCACATATTGTGACATGACTAATGTTAAAATTGACCTATATAAGTTTGTGAGGAACTTGAAACTTAAAATGTTTTTTTGCTTCTAGTACACTGGTCAATAAACAACGTGCATCTGATGTTATTGTGGGTGATTTATCGATACAAGACATTCGAGATACGACCTTACTACTCTCAATTACGGAAGACGAGCAAAATCCTATTACGATGCATAAGGTCTTGCAAGCTCTTGAAAGTATTACTGACCTGAGTGTAGATAGTGGCCTTAAGCCTAAATCTAAATGGGTACCTCATCTAACTAGTGGCAGCAATATTGATGCTTTCCATAAGGTTGTTATTAAAGAACTTGACAAATATGAGGACACAATGAACCACCGTAAACGAATGCCTCATGTTGATAACTTGACACCTAATGAACGTGCCGCACTTAAACAACTGATGTCCAATGATAGGATTATCATAAGGGAAGCGGACAAAGGTGGCAATATTGTGGTTATGGAAAAGGAGTCATACGAGAATGAAATTATGAGTCAACTGAATAATGTATTGTGTTACAAAAAGTTGCCTAGCAACCCTGTTTTTGGAATTACAAAACTGATTAATGAACAACTAAGGAAATGGAACACGAATGGCCTACTTAATGATGATGAATACAGATATTTGCTAATAGACAGGCCCAGATACCCTTGTCTGTATTCACTACCAAAATCCACAAGAATGCCACTGCTCCACCAGGGAGGCCTATTGTGTCCGGAATAGGTGGCCCGACCGAGAGAATCTCTGAATTAGTAGACACATATTTACAACCTTATGTGAACAATTTACCCTCTACAATTAGAGACACCAAACATATCTTGAATATCGTTATGGATATAGCATGGGATAGGTCTATGATTTTGGTTACACTAGATGTGGTGTCTCTATACACCAATATTTTACATCAACAAGGTTTGTCAGCACATCGCCACTTTCTCTATAAAAGGCCTGTGGAACTTTTGGAACATTCTGAAATGATAATAACTATGTCACAGATGATTTTAGAGCACAATGTATTTTTGTTTGGAGGTGATTGGTACCAGCAAACGTGCGGAACCCCGATGGGTTCTAGATTTGTGCCGTCCTTTGCCTGCCTCTTTATGTGGTGGTTCGAGGCTGCGCATGTCTGGGGCCCATCGGGGGCCACCTGGCAGGACTATATAATGTATTTTGGCAGATATATTGACGACTGTCTTTTAATTTGAACTGGCAGTGTTGCTGACCTGCACATTTTTTTTCAATATCTAAACAACAACATGTATAATATGAAATTCACAATGACATACAGTACTGAAAAAATTGTGTTTCTTGACGTGGAGCTATTTGTTGAAAATGACAGTATTAACTGCAGGATGTATAGGAAGGATACGGCCTGAAACTCCCTATTGCATGCAGCCAGTGCTCACCCTAAGGCACAAATTAACTTTATACCATATGGAGAATTTTATAGGGCACGCAGGAACTGTAGTAAAGACTCAGACTTTCACTATTGTACCACTGATATAGAACGGAGATTCCTAGCTAGGGGGTATGACAAACAAGTTATCAACAAAGCAAGGAGAAGAAGAACGACATACGCTAGCTAGGAATGAGACCCTTAAGCCCCGGATAACTAAAGCTACGGAGGAACAAGCACCAGTGAGAATGATCACTAATTATCATCCATGGTCACATAAAGTTTTCAATATTTTGAAACGCCACTGGCATTTATTAACAACAGACTCACAATTGCAGAGACACATAACGAAACACCCTAGTATGGCATATCGTAAAGGGAGAACCATCCGTAATATGGTTAGTCCCAGTTACCCTAATAAGAACACAGGAGGTCTTACATGGTTATACAAATGCAATTTGGGATCATATAAGTGCGGCAATTGCAGTGTGTGCAAATTTGCCTTAACTGGAATATGTGATTTCCAAAACAATGGGTCAAAAAAATACTACATTAATCAACATATGGACTGCTCCACTAAATTTGTGGTTTACATTATTGTATGTAAATGCTCTAAAATGTATGTAGGGAGCACTATTAGAAGCTTAAAAGAATGCATTTCTGAACACTTTAGGGCGCTCAAAAATCTGGATGAGAGATATCCCATTGTGCACCATGCGTTAGAATGTGTGGAACAACGCAAACAATTGTCATTCAAATTTCATGGTCTGGAAACTGCACCCACTGACTGTAGGGGAGGTAATCGTGAATTCTTGTAATGCTGTTATACTGTATCTGTATACCATATTTATGTCAAACAGGAGAAGCTGCTTACCCCCTTGGAACATTTATGCTGTTGTTGTAATATGAATTTGTAAGTTCGAATGTTGTATTTGATCGAACTAGTGGCTATGAATTAGGATGAAAATTTGGTCCTTTCTTCTTTTTTCGCTGTGCGATAACACTAACTTTCCCTTATTATACTAGTGCTTTAAACTTTTTAATGTGGGTGATGGGTTCCTTCCTTTATCGACTAAGTGCTGACTCACGGATGTGAACGATACAATGATACTTAGAACCGTTTTTTTATCGTATCCATTAGATGACAATAGTCATGCTAATAATTGTGCCTTCCCGTCAGGGTTACGGGAATTGTGTGGTTAGGAGTCACCCTTTCTGTCTCTGTATTCGGTGTTTTCTTATCAATTATATTAATTAATTCTTTTAATTTTCACGCATATATCTTTTATGTTGATATACTTGATAATATTGAGATTGCGATATACCAGAAGTAGATTGTTTGGTTGTTAACACTTTGCAACCTTTTTGTAATCACTGGTACTCTTGTTACGGCCGTGGAGACCTAGTGGCTTTGTTTTTATACATCTAAGATGGCGCTCGTTTATCTATTATGGAAGAGGCCGTGCGCCAGACCTGTGTGATTCACTTTAGACCGTCCTTAGTTTCTACATGATTAGAATATATAAATAGGCACTTAAAGATGGCGCTTGTGCTACACGCCGCGGAGTACACGAGGAATATTTTCCCAGATTTGCAATGCCGGATTAAGGTAACGAGCCATTAATGGATACTTTTAGAGATGAACTAGTTTTGTACGTTAGTTATCATGTGATATGTCTAGACTAATATAGTTATTTTGATTGATATTATTGAGGCTATTATGGTTTTTTAACGATCATGTATAGATGTTATTGCCGTCGGGGATTACTAGAAACAAAGTAGTGTTAATATCAGATCCCGCTTTTTTTTGCTCCTCTATTAGGACATATGGTCTATTGTGACCTTCTTTTGAATTTACGTTTCTATTACTGACGAACCTCTACAATTGGCTTGATACTTCAAAATACTCTTGGATTTTAAGGTACTACTTGCCATTGGATACTTTGTGACTGAAGTTGAAACTTCACAGATGTGCACGAAGGTTCTTCCTTGTTCCTAGACATGTTCGGCTCTCGTTACTCTACAATACTACTATTGTAACGAATGGCCTTCCACTTCCTGCCATTTTTAGCATAGTTTAGCCTACGGTTTTAGTATTATATGCTGTTTTGATATAGTGGCTTTGGTCGTATTATAATAGTTGGCCACATTTATACTTACGTTTATTTTTGCCTGTCAATACGTACTTTTGACACTAGACTTTGATGCCCTATGTTTTTACTAGTAGATAGATGCGGATTTGACTAGATTGTGCGCAATATGTTTCTTGTTGCTATGGATAGTCTTCTGTCAACTGCCCTAAGGCGTGAAGAATTTGTGTTTTCTTGCTCCTTCAGGATATGTCTGGATACTAGTAAATCTACTGTTTATGAGTATGATGATTATGATGAGATTTTCTTTTGGTAAGTGTATGTAGCACTTATTATGAGCACTATGCGGTGTGGTGATACTGGATTTTATCTATTTGCTTTAGACTAACATTTATATAATAATTTCTTAATTTCTAATTTTATGAGATCATATATGCACAAAAGTGGTGAATCTTCTTTACTTTCCTTTTTCCTCTTTCAATGAGTCATACTGAATTGGAAAGTTGCCCCTCCTTTGAATTGACTCATGACATCTCTTTGGTTTGCATACCATTGGCAGAGACACTGTGGGTTAAGGACGTACTTTACCCTTTATGCAAGAGACTGGTTGCCTAAAAATGTAACTTGTTTACTTTGCTCTTGTTCTAGCCCTGATGAAGTCTATGGCTTACAGCCGTATAGACGAAACACGTGTTGGCATGGTTTGTGGCTTGGACAACAAGTGTTAAGAAGATTGAAAATATGGATGTATACCCTAAGAACTTGGAATAAAGCAAGAAGAAAATACTAAGGATTGACAATTGGACTTTATTTGTTGCTTCTACTTTTGTGCTTTCTGGTTAGGTTGCCAACTGTTATTCATTGTTTTTTATGTTGACGTTTGTCTACATTCTTACAACGTGGGGTGGTCGTTGTATAGTGACCTTGAGGCATTAGCACTGATTGGAATATCTGAATTGGAGATACTCTATACACTACCCTGCGCGGATTTCCCCCCCTGCCTTTTCTTGTTTAAGCTCAGTACTAAACAATTTATTATCACCACTGGAAAGGCAGAAATGGGATCAATCTGTTGTTCCACAGACCAGCCCCCTCAGACTGACCAAACCTATTTATAACAGGATCTGGTGGAAAGGGCCAAGAAATCATTGTTCACTGACAATACATATTTGAAAGTCCTAGGACATGGCAAGGACAGACTGAAATCTTGCAAAACAAAGAGTTGTAGATGCTCCTGTAAGACTAGAGCACGAGAGCAGCCCAGAAGGTCTTGGAGTAGAAGAGGAAATACTGGTATCACTCTTGGACAATCTACGGAGTGCTGTATAAGTTCCAGTACCACATTTGAGCTGGCCAAAAGGCGGTCACTAAACTAAGGGGTGGCAAATCCCTTCTAACATGCATGAGTCTTGAGTATCATTGAGAATGGGAGTAATGCATAAGCCCAAAAATGTTCCTACTGTTGTAAGAATGTATCCGCTGCTTCCACTTAGGGATACAGTCTCCAACTAACAAAATACAATAGTTTCCAATTCTAGTGGGAGGAAAACCTGGAAGTAGACCTCACAGCTGTTGAATGCTCATGGTAAACCTAGTATGCAGAGAAGAGTGGCTTCTATCTTGAAGGAACTTGCAACTCCAATCTGCCACCAAGTTGGAAAGCTGAGGAAGATCTTCGTACTGGAACATGATCTCTTTGTTTAGATAATAATGCCAGAATTCTTGGACCAAAGCTGCTAGACCCTTCGACCTTGTTCCTCCCAGCTTTTTGTGGCAAATGCAACAATTTACTTTTTGTCTGTAAAAGTGGTTCTTTCAGTGAAATTGTAGAAACTGCCTGTGGGACTGGTGTATTGAAATTGAGAGGTAAGCATCTTTCAAATTCCCCTTTGCCAGACAATCCAACTTCTGTAAGGAGTCTCTAAGCAATTTACGCCTTCCATCATGAACAGTCTGTATATTACAAAATTGTTCAACAGTTTTAGGTTTATCATAGGACGATAACTCTTGTCAGACTTTAATACAAAGAAGAGATTGCTGAAAAGGCCTTTTGAATGTAAAGGAATCTTCTCTAAAGATCTTATCTGCAGTAAGTTGTTAACTTCTTGTGTTCTTAATTTAGGGTGTGATTTAGATCTTGGAAGATCTGGTCCCGCCGTTGCTTTTCTGTCAGTTTTTCCACCCGCCTACTAGGCAGTCCGCCTGCTCAATTTAGATGCTGGCGATCTATGGACGATAGTCCGTCCGAGTGCCACCGTCTCCGACAGAATTTTCCTCCTGCGTTGACGGCACCATAGGCAAAAGCGGCTGTCGGAAGGGAGTGCAGCTAAAATTTCTGCCGGGCCAATCACGATGTGCATCCCGCTGATGTAACTGTGGTGGGTAAACGTTCACACCTGAGTTGGTGGTGCCAAAAGGATATAAGGTAGAAAACATCGGTGGCCGGCACAGGTAAGTGCTGTGGGGCGGGGCAGGGCTCGGCAGGCGATAGACGACGGAATAGGCAGTATTTATTTATTTAATTATAACTATTCCATCGTCTGTTGACTCCCCCCCCCTCCCACACCGCCCTGCCCCACCGCATTCACCTAAGCTGGCCACCGTTGGTAGAAATGTACCTTTTTTTCTTTTTCCATTTCCTTTTCCGACATGAACCTGATTGTCCAAGTCCTTCCTTTTCTGCTGCTACTTGACCACGAAGCAAATCAACATCGTCGTCGCTGGAATCGAAGATTAGCTTCTTTTTTACTTCCCAGCAATTTTTGTAGCAAATGCAACAATTTACCCTTTCTGGAAAAGAAATGGTGAGCAGTTCTAAGTAATTTATATGCTAATATTGTTCTTTGAACTGTATACTCCGCAACTGTATCACCATATCAAGCCCTCATGTTCTGCTGGCGTCGGACTCTGTGGGAGGGCTGGGCGGAAGAAAAAGCGAGGAGGCCGAATCCGGGGATCAATTTTGAATATGTTTTATTGTGGATTATAAAGACACCCAACAATGCAGTTTGGAGATGGGTGGAAGCGTTTCTCAGTCTCTCTAGGTTGGTGGTGATGATCTTCCTTCGGGTAGTTCCGGCTTCTTTTCCTTGGTAGGGCACCCCAGGAGGCTCGAGAAGGAAAGAAAGAAATGGCGGTAAGTTCATCTATGGTCCCTGCCCTAACGGAAAAGTACCCTCCACCGTTGAGGTGCACCCGCTGTGCTGGACAAGGGACGGGTTCCTTGTGGTGGTTTCACCTAAAGCAGTACTAGCAGTAGTGGTCGAAGGAAAACACTAAACCCCAGTCTCTTTAGCGTCAGGGAACTATCAGTGCTATCGGTGGATGAGGAAAGAAAAGGAGGTCAACGTGCTCTTAGGTCGGGGTTTGTGTGCAGGGCGAGGTAATATAGAACACACACACAAATGTGTACAATATTTACAGTGCCCGGTGACGTATTACACTTCCCCCTGCCCACCCTTTACTCCCTCCCCCCTCCCGCTTCACGTACCGCAACAGCCGCAACTCTCCGGAGTTGCGGCGGCTCGTAGGCGTCCTCCGGGGGCGTCCACCACTCCTCCGTCCAGGTCTTCGCTCCTTCTTCCACGTCCTGGATGGTGTCGGGGCAGACGTCCACGATCGCCTTTCCGCCGGGATTTTCTTCCGCTGCACGCTCTTTCTCCTCGTCGCTCTCCTCCTTGCGCCAGGTCTGTTCTCCTCGTTCCTCCGGTCCTCGACGACGTGCCTCCTCTTCCGCGTTCTCTTCATACAAAACTAGCCCCGCCTCTCCGACGTCCCATTGGCTGCCATCATCCCTCGCCGAGTTACTTCCCTGTACGCAAGAGGCAGTGGAAGACGTTAACCCTTTCTTTCCCTGTCTTTGGGGCTCACCGATCCTTCGCCTTTGATCTACGGGGAGAAAAGGAATGCAGGGCAGGGTGTCTATCGAGGTGGCCTCCTCACATCCCCCTTCCCTAACTTTCTTGCCTGCAAGAAAAGAGTCAAGGGGATATCGGGACAAGTAATCAGCATTAGACTGGTCCTTCCCTTTCCGATGAAGAGTGGTGAACCGGTAAGGTTGAAGTGACAGGAACCACCTCATGATTCGGTCGTTGTGGCCTTTATTACGGGAGAGCCACTCCAAAGGTGCATGGTCTGTATATAGAGTGAATTCTCGTCCCTCCAGATAGTAGCGGAGTGTCTCGATTGCCCATTTTATTGCCAGGGCTTCTTTTTCTATTACTGCGTATTTCGTTTCCCGGGGAAAGAGTTTTCGGCTTATATACATTAAGGGTCTTTCTAGTCCCTGGGCATCAGTCTGGGACAAGACAGCACCCAGTCCATGGTCTGACGCGTCAGTCTGCAGGATGAATGGTTTCCCATAATCTGGGCTTAGCAACACAGGTTTGGAGGTGATTGCTGTTTTTAGGCTCTGGAAGGCGGACATATGGGTAATCAAGGGGGAGCGTAGGGCTTTCTCGGTGTTCACGTTTTTCTGTAGGAGGTCAGTTAAGGGGGCGGCCTTCTGGGAAAAATCGGGTATAAATCTCCTATAGTAGCCTAAGACGCCTAAAAACGCTCTGAGGTCTTTTTTGGTTTCCGGAAACGGGATATTGGCTATGGCAGTTACTTTCTCGCTCTGGGGTTTAATGAGACCCTCCCCAAGGAGATACCCCAAATATTTTACTGACCTAGCTGCTAATTTGCTTTTGGCAGGGTTGATGGTCAGGCCGCTGTCTTTCAGGGTCTGTACAACAGTAGCAAGATGGTCAAGATGTTGTTTCCAGGTTGCACTATATATGACGATATTGTCTATATAGGCCGCTGCATACTCAGCACAGGGTCTGAGTACAGTGTTCATTAACCTTTGAAAGGTTGCCGGCGCCCCGTGCAATCCAAAAGGCAGAACAGTGAACTGATACAGGCCCCCAGGGGTTGAGAATGCTGTCTTTTCCCTATCTTGTTCTCTTAAGGGCACTTGCCAATATCCTTTACTGAGATATAACGTACTAATGTACTGGGCCTTCCCCAGCTTCTCTATCATTTCATCGACGTGTGGTAGTGGGTATGAATCAAACTGTGAGATCTTATTTACCTCCCGGAAGTCGATGCAAAACCGGATGGACCCATCCGGTTTTGGCACGAGAACAATGGGAGAATTCCACTCACTAGTTGACGGTTCGATCACTTCCATCTGGAGCATCTGTTGTACCTCACTTTCGACAGCCCTTCTACGGGACTCCGGAAGGCGGTATGGACGTAGTTTCACTGTCTTCCCTGGTTGTGTAATGATGGCATGCTCGATCAGGGCGGTTTTCCCTGGGGTTGTGGAAAACACAGCCCGTAAAGGCCATAATCTACCAATACCAGCACAAACCTGCAACCACTCCTGGATGGGAGTAGGGGTCCGATTATGTCCATTCCTACTCGGGAAAAGGGCTCGCTAATGATGGGTAGAGGACGTAACGGGACTTTGGAGGGTGTATATCTACTGTTCTTTTGACAAATGGGGCATTCTTTCCAGTATCTACGGATCTGTTGGTATATACCGGGCCAAAAGAATTTCTCCAATATTGCCTTCTCTGTTTTATCTTCGCCGAAGTGTCCCCCTAAGAGATGACTATGGGCAAGGAACATCACTTTTTCCCTATAAGGTTGGGGAACCAATAACTGTAGGGGTAGGTCCTTCCCTCCCTTTCTGTACACTAACCCTTTCCTTAGGAGGAACTGGGGACCTACTTGTTCAGGGTCTTCCTCATCTGTTGCCTTGTTCCATACTTCCCTCAGTGTGTGGTCTTCCCTTTGGGCAGCAAAGAAACCCCGGTCATACTGCCACCTGGTTTCCTCCTTTTCCTGGGCCAGAGCGACTCTTGTCCAATCCCTTTTTTCTCTTTTCTTTTGTTTCCCGCTTTTCCGTGGTTTCCCTTGGGGAGTATCCAACCAGGGTTGTTTAGAAAAAGGTGCACTCAGGCACCGGCCTTCCTTCTTGGCAGCTGTCTCCGGCACAATCGTAGAGAGATAGGGGTAGTCTGACCCAAGGACTAAAGGCTCTGGTAATCAGGGAATCAGCCCCACCCTCAGGGGAACCGGTGCATAGGAGGGACCATGTTGTATTTGGACGTCGGTGGTGGATACCTTTTGTTGTCCCCATGTACGCACTGTATGTTAACCATCCCAGTTGTTTGGGTGACTCCTCCTGGAATAGCCGAGGGTTGTATCACACTCTGCAGGCAACCTGTGTCCATTAAGGCTTGTCTGCTTTCCCCATTAACCATCACGGTGTGATAGTAGGGTGGGTTTTTTTTTTTCTCTGCCGGGTTGCAATAATAGGAACGGGTGAGTCCAACCTCCATGGGTTCTTCCTTTTGGGGGCACACCCTGGGTATGTCTCCAAAGCCCCCACAGGCATAACACTGAGGGCCAGGGTGGGATGTGGGTCGAACGGGGACTGGCAGGGGACCAGGCAACAGGGTAAAGGTATCCGGCTTTCGGGGAACGGGTGGTTTGGTGGTTTTAGAGGTGCCTCCACTGGGTTGCTTCCATGTATGTTCGTCCCGACCCCGTTGGAGCTCCTGGGCTCGGTTAAATGCGCCTGCGATTTCCACCGCTCGATCAAAGGTCAGTCCGGTATGCTGACGCACCCATCTCTGCACGGGAGGGTGTAAGGAAGACAAGAACTGTTCCAAATATACCTTCTCCATGATGTCCTCTTTGGTGGAGGTCAGGGGTTTCAACCATCTATCGGGCAAATCCCGAACCCTATAGGAGAGGGTTCTGGGTGTCTCCTGGGGTCCTTCTTTTACCTGTCTTAAGCGTATCCGATAAGTCTCCTCATCGATTCCTACCCTTTCTAGCACGGTTCTCTTCACATCGTCATAGGGAGTGAGACCAAGAGGATTGGCGGCCTGATAGGTGGCCTGCAGGTCACCTGTTAGCAGAGGTCCCAGATACTGGCCCCACTTGTCGTTGGCCCAACCAGCTGCCCTGGCCATCCTCTCGAAATTCGAAAAGAAAAAATCGGGGTCCTCCCCACTGACATACTTTTGTAGGACTACCGAGGGCAGGGTAGTATGGCCCCTTTGCTGTCCCAGGGTGTCGGCCAATCGGTTAATGACGGCTTCCTGGGTTTGGCTTTGCTCAGTTAGGGATTTGTGGAGCTTCTCTCTGTCCTCTTCAGCCACAGCCAGGAATTTCTCCATGACATGGCCCAGTCGTTCCTGGCCTTCTGCCATCTTCTGCATTGCGGCCTCCATCCTCGCTGATCCCACTTCTGACACCAAGTGTGGGAGGGCTGGGCGGAAGAAAAAGTGTGGAGGCCGAATCCGGGGATCAATTTTGAATATGTTTTATTGTGGATTATAAAGACACCCAACAATGCAGTTTGGAGAGGGGTGGAAGCGTTTCTCAGTCTCTCTAGGTTGGTGGTGATGATCTTCCTTCGGGTAGTTCCGGCTTCTTTTCCTTGGTAGGGCACCCCAGGAGGCTCGAGAAGGAAAGAAAGAAATGGCGGTAAGTTCATCTATTGTCCCTGCTCTAACGGAAAAGTACCCTCCACCGTTGAGGTGCACCCGCTGTGCTGGACAAGGGACGGGTTCCTTGTGGTGGTTTCACCTAAAGCAGTACTAGCAGTAGTGGTCGAAGGAAAACACTAAACCCCAGTCTCTTTAGCGTCAGGGAACTATCAGTGCTATCGGTGGATGAGGAAAGAAAAGGAGGTCAACGTGCTCTTAGGTTGGGGTTTGTGCGCAGGGCGTGGGGTGAGGTAATGTAGAACACACACACATGTGTACAATATTTACAGTGCCCGGTGACGTATTACACTTCCCCCTGCCCACCCTTTACTCCCTCCCCCCTCCCGCTTCACGTACCGCAACAGCCACAACTCTCTGGAGTTGCGGCGGCTCGTAGGCGTCCTCCGGTGGCGTCCACCACTCCTCCGTCCAGGTCTCCACTCCTTCTTCCACGTCCTGGATGGTGTCGGGGCAGACGTCCACGATCGCCTTTCCGCCGGGATTTTCTTCCGCTGCACGCTCTTTCTCCTCGTCGCTCTCCTCCTTGCGCCAGGTCTGTTCTCCTCGGTCCTCCGGTCCTCGACGACGTGCCTCCTCTTCCGCGTTCTCTTCATACGAAACTAGCCCTGCCTCTCCGACGTCCCATTGGCTGCCGTCATCCCTCTCCGAGTTACTTCCCTGTACGCAAGAGGCAGTGGAAGACGTTAACCCTTTCTTTCCCTGTCTTTGGGGCTCGCCGATCCTTCGCCTTTGATCTACGGGGAGAAAAGGAATGCAGGGCAGGGTGTCTATCGAGGTGGCCTCCTCACAGACTCTGACATGATATTTGGGGCCCGGTCAAAAAAAGATCTTGTATTCCAGAGTTTCATCTGAGAAAGCCCCCTTGCCTCTACAGACATGGGAATTTATGCTGTGTAAAGGAGACCTTGTGGAGATTGAATACATTTAGACCATGAAGAGCCCTATATTGTAGTGGTGCTGGAAATATCGCCTGAATGGATGTGGACAGAAGACCTTCAGTCGTGGCTAACTTCATTAGAGAAAACATGTCTATTGAGCTAGGGGCACTCCCCCTCCGACCGCCTCCTCCCTCCAGGACTCGACCTCTTGTTTTACTCTCTGTGGACCCCTCCCGGAATGCCCTGTGACGCCTTCCAGATCTGCTGCCTGACACCCACCATCAGGACTCGACCTTATGCTTCGTCTACTGTGGACCCCTCCCGGATCATACCGCAACGTCCTCTCGATCCGCCTTTGAGACACGCCAGTAGCGGTGTTGATTTCTACTTTCAATTCCACCGACGCGTCCTCGTTGAGCAGCGGTGGATGGCGGATTACCGGGTGTGTCTGACTGCAGTGCTTGCAGCCTGACTGAGCTCCGGTTTCCCTCCCGAGTGGCTGCTCCACTAAAAGAAGGCCTCTCAATGACTCTCAGGCCAATCTTTACTCAAGGTACCCTTTTTATTTCCTACCTTCAATAACCTAATATCATCGATGGGACAATCGATCCCCTAACTTTGCCTGACCCTAAAATGGCGACTAAGCTTGTAACGCTCGCACATCTCCAGATTGTTTTTCATCTGTACCCACGCCTACATGAGTTAACGCCTTGCCTCACTCGTACCTGATCCGCAACTCACCGCTTGCCAGCTGCCCATGTGTTCCCTGGGTACAATAACAATCATCATTATTGAATCTATTCTCCCGGCATATAAGATGGCACCTGCTTGGTGGCAGCTTGACATTCCACATCATAGGTGACGGTACACCCAGCAACCCCGCACTTCTGTCCCAGATAGTACAGAAGCCTGCTTAACCTCTCCCCATCGCAATGATGGTCCGATCTGAAGTACAGGATCTGCTGAGGGAGACATGGAACACGATGCAACATGGTACCCCCACATTGCTGGGATGACCTAACGCGGTGACCCAACTTGACTCTGGACTTAATGACTATGAGACCCTATCTAAGCGTTGGGCCCATTTACTCTACCATCTTGGGCCCCCACGAGGTTTTTCACTCCCACTGCTGATCTGTCAGATCTTATCCACTTCACAGCCCCCTGTTCCCCCCCCTTCTCTCTTTCCTCTCCTGGGGACTTGTTTCTTCTGTATTGGACTATACAACTGTAACTATTGTAACCATGAAACACTGTTTTTCTTTTCCCTGACCGCTGACACTTGAGCACCATGGCTGATGCCTGGTGGAGACGCTAGACAGCTATAGAGGAGATCCGCCCTGGCTTACCACCTCGGCCGTCACCTACCCAGCCAGACATTGGGCACAGTTCTTCCCGTCTCCCCACCGTTGTCTACTCTCTCCCCCTCCCTTCGTCTAATTACTGTTACATTGTTTTTCTGCCCATGTTCTTCTATGCTCTGGTAACGTATGTAATTTGTAATCTGTAACGTAACGATCCTCATGTAAAGCGCTCTGATACCTACGGGTCTAGCCAGCGCTATATAAAACTTCAAATAAACCCCAGAAATGTAATTGTCTTAGAAGGAAATAGAAAGGATTTCTTCTAATTTATGACAAATCTGTAGGAGGGAACCAGCACATGGTATGTGAGTGGTAAAACATGTTCAGAATGGGCCTTTTTCAACATGTTGTCCTAATAAATTAGAATATTTACCCCCTGAGAACCCAGGTGGCCTGCTACAGGTTTCAAGAGTTTTGTTAAACACCAGGGGGCTGACGTGAGTCTGAGAGAAGAGAGTGAAAATGGTTCTTTCAGTGAAATTGTAGAAACTACCTATGGGAAAGGTTTATTGAAATTGAGAGTTAAGCATCTTTCAAAATCCACTTTGCGGCCAATCAAACGTCTGCAAGGAGTCTCTAAGCAATTTACTCCTTCCATCATTAACAATCTTGGAAGATCTGGTCCCGCTGTCGCTTTTCTGTCGGTTTTTCCGCCTGCCTACTAGGCGGTCCGCCCACTCAATTTAGATACAAGCTGGTCTATGGATGATAGTCCGTCCGAGTGGCGCCGTCTCTGTCACAATTTTCTCCTCCTGCATTGACATAGGCAAAAGCGGCTATCGGAGGGAGTCCAGCCACTATTTCTGCTGGGCCAATCGATATGCCTTACCGCCGAGTGAAACTGTGGTGGCTAAACCTCCACACCTGAGGTGGCAGTGTCAAAAGGTTATGATGTAGAAACTTACCTTTTTAGGTCTCGCCTTGGCAGCGCTTGCGCTGTCTCGTTGAGACATGCAGTATATACTATAGCGTGGAAGCTTTGTTTAAGCTCCGCCCACTCTCCGCCCATCTTTTGTATTGGCTTAGGGTCCTAAATGCAGCCTTCCCATTGGTTTGAGGCTTGTTAGTCCCTCCTCCTGACGGCCATGTTGTCATTTGTGTCCTTACACGGCTATTGGCCCCTTTACTGTAAACACTATTTTGTTCCCATGCCTCCCCCTGTCCCCTCCTGCAGTCCATAACTTCTAGGGACACCACCACCCCCCTCGCACTCCTGTTTCTGCCTTTTTGCCCGCCCGTACTCCCTTTTAAAATGCAATAGGACTCGCGTAAATGCGAGTTCTATTGCATTACAAATGCATGTTTTTAAAGTAGTGTGCAGCGATGCCTTACATCGTACGCATGCATTGTGGGCGGGGATAGGTAGGCACACTGTCGCAAGAAGGCAGGACATTGATACCATGGGAGCGGGAGCCTACCCCGCATTTTTTTTTGTTTGTGGAAGACGCAGCGTCAACAAAAAACATCGCAACCGGAGTCGGAAGTCGGGCGGACTCTCTGGACATAGGCGGGGCCTTGCAGGAAGACAACGTCCCAAGAGGAAGCCAGGCGGCTGTGCCTGGTTGGGGGCGTGGCATAAAGCCCCGAAGCACAGAGTCCCGCGTGTGACTGTGAGAGCGGTGTCCGTGCAGCTGAAGAGGCGGTGGAGTCCCAATTGCAGTAAGAGCCTAAAGCATATATTTTTATTTGATGTGGTAGAACATTCGCAAATATTTAAGTAAGGTGGACGGCCGGCTTCGAGATGTATGGTTTGCGGGCTACGCCGCAAATTCAGTAATGGCGCAGCTCCCAGAGCTGCTGCAGGTAGTTGGCACCGGGCTGCCGCCACACCACGCGGTGTTATTATTTTTACCCCTACCTATGCAGCCCATTCGGAGAACTGACCCGGGGATTTCAGCACCAAGCAGCCACCAGGACGGTATCACTGGGCCGCCCCGCACTAAGGTTTCAGGATAGCGTGTGAGACCGCAGGCCGGGTGGCAAATGGTCCCGAAATCGCGGCCTCGCCTGAGCTCAGCCTCTCTGCATTGCCGCAGCCAGCCCTTGCAGGCCAGAGTGAGTTGTTGCCTAGAAGCGCCTCCCGTCTGCAGCCTCCGGACACACAGACACTAACACTCATCTATGGCCGGGCGGCGGCCCAAGTAGGTATCACGAAATTTCTGGTCGTGATGCTCCATTTCCCTCTATTATTACCCTCTATAATGCCCCGTTATTGTGTCCGGTACCTGGTTATTGTCGTGTCTGGTTATCCTCGCTGATGCCTTATCATTGTCCTCTTTGATGCCTTGTTATTGCCCCCTCTCATCACGCTCTTTCTGAAGTAGTATTTTTTCCTTATTTATTGCCGTTATTAACCTTTTCCGTGTGCTATTATTGTCCTGCCGTATGCCATTATTGCCTGCACTATCTCGTGTTAATGCCCCCTCTGATGCCTCATTACTGCCAACTCCTATGCCAGTATTGCCCTCTCTATTGTCCCGTTAAAGCCTCCTCTGATGTCTCATTGACTTCTCTGATGCCTCATTATTGCCTCCTCTAATGCGTTGTTATTGCCCACTCTATTCCCTGTTAATGCTCCATCTGATGCCTTCTTATTGCCCCCTCCAATGTTGTTATTGCCCTGTCTGAGGTCCTGTTATTTCCTCCTCTGACGCCCTGTTATTGTCCCCTCCCTGGCTCCGGGTCTCTCCCTGTCCCTGGTATGTTTATTTTGAGGCCTCGGGCGGGAATTTTAATGTTGAAGTGAGCAGTAAAGAATTTTAAGGTTGTTAATAATGGTGGGGCGGCTAGTTGTTGCAATGAATAAAACAAAATAGATTTTAACTGTTATTTAAAAAATTAGAGCAACGACAGTACTGTGGGAACTAATGCACAACAGCTTTAGAAATCCGAAACTGCCCTATGATTTGGTAATCTAATCTAGGTGTTACAATACATGGATGATGATTTGCTATTTTGTCCCATACACGTTTTCGTCCTAACTTCTCTTGATAAAATGTTATTCAAAGTGTCACTCGTGATAGATGTAAATTCCGCTAATTAGTAGAGTATAAACATAAAAATGTCACTGGTATGCATGCTGAACACTTGGCAGCTATGTGCATCAGTTCAACCCCTGATGTCTGGTACTTAGCAGGCCTGGTGTAATTTCTGATATTTATGTTTCCTTCGTCTTCATTGCTTGATTTTTCTCGCGAGAAAGTGTCACTTATAGTCGTTGAAATGTCACTCATAATTACACTGAAATTATCAAAATGTCACACATGGCAATCTGAAACCTTGGCAGCTATGCCTGCGTGATTGCTGGGTTTTTTTCTCCCCACCAACAGGTCGCAGTGAGGCTCCCAAGCAGGAGGTGGGTAAACCAGCGGTGGCATACTGAGCAAACTCAGCAAAACTATATGGGTTGGCGTTTGGGAACTCCAGGGAGGACTGCACAAAAGTACATTTGCGCTATGCAAAAATGTCATTTTTATGCAGTAGGCAAACAGCAGCTTCATCGTACTTTATTGCTGTCTGCAGGTGCCGTGTCTGCTTCCTGGGAATAAACATTTATCAAACCATCTTATCCCATCAGGCGAGTCGCGCACAGAATAGCCTCAGTTGGGCTTTCTGATTTGCTACCGTATTTCAATCGATTCTAAGATATGACCACAACCTCAGCTGAGCCAGGCTAATTGCAGCGCATTTATAAATAGTTTTTTTATAATCATTGCTCTGCACAGCACGCACTGTGCTTAATAAAACTAGGTTTTTTTTGCACAGCTGTTCTCTGTTACTCTTATGTTCGTTCCGCCTGGAGTTTGAGTGGGGAGATGCGTCAAATCAGGTATTCAAAAGTGCCACCGTCTTTTCACCAATATATCAAAGTATTGGTTTCACGAGTCTAGTTCAAATTAAATGTTCAAAACATAGACAACGGCGTGCTTTGTTGTTTGGAAAACTGGTAGCAGTCTCAGGTGTTTTGGGGGATTTTATTTGCTATTTTGATCAGTGTTTATTTGAGCCACATCAAAAGTAAACCAGTTCTGGACACAAGGCCTGCTGCTGCGTGTTGTCGGTCAGGACCGCCTGTGCGCACTGCAGCCAACTTTGCAAGTGTTCTAATGAGGTTCGCCCATCTCTGCAACAGGGAAACAGCCAGGGAGGGAGAACTTGTTTGGCACGAAGTGACCGGTCTAAGCACCACTGCCAACCAGTAGGAGAGGTGGAAGAAACAACGTTGGTCATTCTAAACGGAAGTGGTATTATTGCACGTTACCCAAATTTGCATTTCGTTGTATTGCCCTAGTGTGTCCTTGTCAGATGCGGGTGAATTCAAACTTTGATCTCAAGCATTCAATTACACACCAGATTCTGCTTTCTGATTGGTTGAGTGGGATCTGTTGTGATTAATATGTTGATGTCGTGTTTATGTTTTGTTGTCAGATTGTTGCAATGTTGATCGTTGTTCGGTGTGTGTAGCCGTAGATTTACCAATGCGAGTAAATGCCTTTTACAACGTTGGCGTGAGCTAGAAAGCTATGGCAACAACATGAATACCCAATTAGAAATCTTCTTTTTGTCTGGGGACAGAACTTTTTCAATTGTAGCAGCAAAGGCATAGAATTCTCTGCAATGTTTGCTTTCTGCTCTGATTCTACTATACTCTGGTTAACCCCTTCCGTGCTCGTGACGAGCTCAGCTCGTCATGCTGCGTGGTAGCGCTGTGCGCATGACGAGCTGAGCTCGTCACGACCCCACCCGCGATCGGAATGTCCAGCATACGAGCGGAATTCCGATCGCGGTCAAGGGGTTAAAGAAAGCTCTGGAAACTTATATACAGGGCTTTAAGTGAGATGAAGAAACTGGGGGGGGGTGGTCTCTCAAAGGGGTGTGGCCAATCTAATAAAGAGCATAGCTTAATACACGTAAGCTAAAAATCTGTGCTTAGCATAGTGTGCCACACTACTGGTATTTGGCTGCTTCTGTCATAGCATACACATATATGTTACAACAAGTAACATTACACCTACAACAAGCCAGGACTATTGGATTTGTCAATGGCTGTTAGTTGCATATTACTAAGGACAATTGAAAGATGTACGGCTTCTCTGTGCTTGTTTTAATGGCATCATGGTGTTTGAGGCCGCGTAATATCTAAGACTAGATTTTCATAATCGCACTAAACTAGTTATGGCATCCATTGGCATTCTTAGATATTGAATTTATACTCATTGTTTTCTTTGCCTGCATAGCTAAAAACGTATAAGGTCCCAAAAGCGAGACCGATTGCATTGCAAATGCTTGTTTCTTTTTCCACTTCCTTTTCCGACATTAACCCGATCGAGCTTTTTTTTACTTGTTTTCATTTAAATTGTCTGTTTACACCAGCTCTGGATTTGTGAATATTCGAATCTCTTTTTCAAGCAATATTTTCCTATTGCGTAAAGCATATGTGTGTAGTGTTGTTGTTTAAGAAATTTAAAGAAACCTGTATTAATTTTTTTTTCATTTGAAATTTGGTGCAAGCTGCTTTCATGATAATAGATACTTACACAAAATTCACATTAATCAAAATGTATAATGTGTTCATACAGGTGTGTTTAATTATTTTTTGTAAACTATCAAATTATAAACATATGCATTTTACAGTCTTTGAATATTTCAAATGTAATATAATTTAGTAATTGCACTAGACAAGGTAAAACATGTTTTCAAAAAGTAAATGTAAAGTCAATGTTAGTTCTAAACTTAAATCCTTTTATATATTTATTTATGTGCCATATCCCCTTGTCTAGTGCAGTTTTCTGTCTTTTATTAAATTTACATTTCTGTAATTTGTTTTAAGGTGTAATGCATATGTGTTTATTTTTTCCACTTATTAAGCTAAAATAAACACACCGGGCCTGATTCACAAAAGTAAACTTTTAGACCTAAAATCTAACTTTGCTACTAATAAAGTTAGACTTGTGGTTAAGTTTAGACCAAAAGTCTAACTTAGACCAAAAGTCTAACTTTACTACTACTAAAGTTAGACTTTTGGTCTAAGTTAGACTTCTGGTCTAAACTTAGACTAAAAGTCTAACTTTACTACTACTAAAGTTAGACTTTTGGTCTAAGTTAGACTTTTGGTCTAAACTTAGACCAAAAGTCTAACTTTACTAGTAGTAAAGTTAGACTTTAGGTCTAAACTTAGACTTCAGGTCTAAACTTAGACTTTTGGTCTAAGTTTACCATTGTGAATCAGGCCCACTTTTATTAACCCCTTCCATGCTCATTGCGGAATGGTTCCATCATGAGCCACAGTGCTTGTGTGCTCATGACGGAACAATTCCGTCATGTGCACACGAGCACAAAATCCCTCTGCTGTAGATAGCAGAGGGATTTCCTTCTTTTTTTTTTTGCCTCCCGAGGCATTTTTTTTCAATGTATTGACGCTTGCGATCATGTTACGCTGACGTCATTACATTGAAACTGAAACTAAAATGAGACAAGCAGCTCATTTCAGTTTCAGTGTTTTGGTGCTCGTGAGGCTATCTCAGCCCCCGAGCACCGAAACACACAGGAGTGGTATCATTGGAAAGGGGAGAATCTCCCCTTTCCAATGGTACACCTCCCTAGTGGATCCTTGCTTGGGGATCGCCTCAGGAGCGTGATCCCAAGCAGGGATCCACCACTAGACAGCAGGGATAGGGGAGCGGCCCCTTGGGCAAGATTCTTTGCTCCCCCCATAAATAAATGGGCCTATTCAGTCTTTCTGCCCCCTGGGGGAGCACATTAGACACCAGGGAATATTTTTTTTCATAGTTCAGGGTAGGGGACTGCCCAGAGTGGGCATGCCAATGCGCCCACCCCACCCCCCAAAAAATGCCACAGTCTTTCTGCTCCTCCGGAGGCAGATGGGGGCAATAACCCCTGACCTGCCCCCCTGGCAGGACAGAAAGCCCACTAGGAACCAGGGATTTTTTTTTTTTTTTATGTAGGGATGGAGGATGCCCAGATGGCTAGATGGGGGTTATTTCCCCCAATCGGCCCCCGGGGGGCAGAAAGCCCACTAGACAATAGGGATTTATTTTTTTTAATAAAAGAGAGGTACAAGTTGCCCACAATGGGCAGGGCCATTCCCCCACCCCACATAAATGGGGACCGAAAACTTTCTGACTCCCCTAGGGGGTAGGCGAGGCAATAGCCGGGGGGGGAGTAGAAAGCCTACTAGGCACCAGGGACAATTTTTTTTCTTAGTGTAGGGGTGGGGCTGCTCAGAATGGGCATGCCAATGCCTCCACCCACCCATAACAATGGTCAAAATCTTTCTGCACCCCCCGGGGGCATATGGGAGCAATAGCCCCCGAGGGGGCAAAAAACCTGCTAGGCACCAGGGACTATTTTTGTTTCTTAGTGTAGCAGTGGGGCTGCCCAGAATTGGCATGCCAATGCCTCCACCCACCCATAAAAATAGTCAAAATCTGTCTGCCCCCTCCAGGGGCATATGGAAGCAATAGCCTCGATCTGCACCCCCCAGGGGGGCAGAAAGTATACTAGGCACTGACCTTTTTTTTGCAATGTGCCTAGCTGTAGATTAATGGACCTTAGCGCAGCCGGCACCTAGGGAAACCTAGCAAACCTGTACATTTTTTAAACCTAGATACCCAGGAGAATACAGGATGGGGTGACTTGTGTGGCTATCATCAGTTTCTGTGACCCAGAATTCCTTGCAAACCTCAAACTTTCTAAAAACAGAACACATTATCCTCACATTTCTGTGATGGAAAGTTCTGGAATCTGCAGGGAGCGACAAACTTCCACCCACCTAGTATTCTTCCAAGTCTCCCAATAAAAATGGTACCTCACTTGTGTGGGTAGGCCTAGTACCCGCCACAGGAAACGGCCCAAGTTACAACAAGGACACATCACATTTTCCCAGTGAAAACTGACCCTTTTTTCACAATGTGCCTAGCTGTGGATTGTAGACCCTAGCTCTGCCGCCACCTAAGGAAACCTAGCAAGCCTATACATTTTTTAAAACTAGATATCCAGGGGAATCCAAGATGGGTTGACTTGTGTGGCTATCACCAGGTTCTGTTACCCAGAATCCCTTGCAAAGCTCAAACTCTGTAAAAAGAAATTTCCTCACATTTCTGTGATGGAGAGTTCTGGAATCTGCATGGAGCCACAAAATTCCACCCACCCAGCATTCCTCCAAGTCTCCCGATAAAAATGGTACCTCACTTGTGTGTGTAGGCCTAGTGCCCATGACAGGAAACGACCCAAAACGCAATATGGACACATCACATTTTTCCATAGAAAACTCACCCTTTTTTTGCAATGCAACCCAAAAGGAAAAAAAATAATACATATGATAATTATACCTTCCAGTAGTATTGTAATTAAATTTTAAAAAACCAGTTTAAATTACACACAAAACTACTTCAAAGAAGCTGGTAAAATGATGACCTGAACTGAAATTCTTTTAGAAATTAGACATACAATATACCAAACATTCAACACAACACAGAGAGGGGATATGTGAAATAAACTATTCCAAGGCCTAGCAGGCTAAAATTCTGATATTTAACCAACTTAGGGCCTTATTACTAGTCTGGTGCTCCATGGACCGCTAGTCTTGCAGGGTGCGGTGGTGGCGGTCCAGCCACGGCCACACCGTCGGTCCGACCGTCGTATTATAAGCTTGGCGGTCGGACCACAATGTGACCACCGCAACCACCAGGGAACCACGTTCCTTGGTGGTGGTGCGGCAGTCAGCGGTTCAGAATATGCTGGCAGTGCTGCTGCAGCACCGCCATGCATATTTTGGGGCGTATTTACAACAAAAGTGGCGGAGAGCAGGTTAGTTCCAAAATAGCTAACGCTAAAAGTGGCTTAACACCGCCTTGTAAATAAGGCAAAGCCCCTATCGCCACAGGAACGTCTTTAAAAGTGACGTTCCTGTAGCGATAGGGGCTTGTAAATATGCCCCTTTGAGTTTCCCGACCGCCAGCCTTAGATGTCGGTCAGCACCACCATTTAAAATTTGGCGATGGAGAAGCAAAGAGGGTCCTACAGGGCCCCTGATCCCCCATGCAGGTGCGTGCATGCAGGGGGGCACATGTTTTGCCCACCTGTGTGCAATCACCACCCCAGTTCCAGCACGGCATGGACTTTACAGTCCATGCTGTGCTGGAACGCGCTGTGGTGGTCCCAGGGCGGGGCAGTATTAAAGGCTCATTGATCCTTTTTACTGCAATGCCGCGGGACCTCCACGCTGCCCACCCGCCAGACAATGATTTGTATCGTAATTTGGTGGGCGGGAAGCGTTCAGGTTTGGCAGTGCGGGAGCGGGCTGGTGGTGAACTGCCCTGCTCCCACACTGCCAAACTCATATTGAGGCCCTTAGAATGATAAACAGCATTAATCATCATATAAACATTGCAAAGTACATTTATTAAAAGCGACAACTTATTTTCAGCAGACAAAATAACATACATTTTTAAGTCAACAAATCTGGATTTGTGTCACAAATAACATCAATTCAATTAAATAACAAGTAAATGACTACATGCAAAACTAAACCAAAAAACATTTCAAAACATATAGTAAAATATAGATTGATTATTACATAACAGTTTGACTTATGTGAAAATATGAAAGAAAAGAGAGAATGACCTAACTAACTTTGCAATCATATTTTAATGAGACAAAACAAGGCATCATGGTAGTTGTAGTCATATCAAACATTAACAACACTAGCAAAACTGTAAGTTAAACATACCTACTAAAATATGAATTAAAAACTAACAGACAAATACGATATTAAACACATATGAAACATGTTTTTGGGTGAAAAAAACACATACAAGCACCATAACAGCAAGTGAAATTTAATGGAGATTGATACCTGTAATCTTATATACAACCAAATACATTCAAACAAACAAGGAAACAAGGCAAAAACAAACTAAATCACATGAAGGAAAACACATATTGACAACACTTATTTACAATTAGTAAAAGGAGAGAAACAGCAATAATGCTACATATTTCTTAAATAAAACAAAGCAAATATATATATAGGTTCATATGTTTCAAAAAGGTGCAAAACACATTACCAACAGCTAAATTAAAAGCGGAAATTAAATTTTGGTTTACTGGCACATTGCAAAGTATGACTTAGCAGTCTCAACTCGTAGGATCTGCAAGACCTTATCCTCCCAGGAACATAGTTGTAGTGGGGGGCTGGGAGAACCACCACTAGTCCTCTGGGCCTCCAGGTGATGCTTGGAGGCCAGGGAATGTACGGTCCCATGCAGGTCGTTCCTCCTCTTGCTACAGCATTCACTCTGTCAACTATTCTGGACCACATTTGTCTTATCCGAGCTATGGTTGCATTTTGTTCTTTGGCTCCAAATCTACTCTATTAATTTCACACACCATGACTGACAATTCTCCCCCAGGAATATGGGGATTTCTCTTCCCTGCCATTATAAATAAAATACACTTAATTACATTTTATAACCCACAAGAAAATAAATGAAAGAATAAAAAATGAACAAGCAACAGAGAAAGCAAAGAAACACCTGACGACATAGAAAAAGTTCTCCTTGACAATGTGGGCTGCAATGGAATGACAATGGACCACGGGCTGAAATGGAGTGTGGTTTATAGTGTGGCATGTAGGTGAAAACAATTAGGCAAACACATCAGGTGTGTGATGCTAGCATCCATCCAAAGCCACAGGAATAGTACAATGTTCAACGCGCCCTGCGATGGAATCACACCGTTGGCAATCTGCCGCTAGAACAGCGCCAGCAGAACTGTGAAATCTGAATATACTCGGCGCAATCCCGCTACCCAGATGGAGACGAAGTAATGTTAGCCAGCTGAGGAGTCGACCATGTCGACAGCAGTGAGCCGTTTAAGCAACGGAAAACACTGTCAGCGCGGATGGTGGATCAGCCAGCCCACATACAATACACAGTGGGCAGGAATCTGTCAGCTGAACTGAGTATTTCTGAACTCCGCCATGGAGGGACGATGGGTGTCCCGCCAAGATCTATATCAGGCCCTAAGTTTCTATGGTAATGAGCACTATTGATTGGAAAGTAGATAAATGGACTAGGTGAAAATAAAATTATATTCTGTAACCTTAAATTGTCTGTCATATCTATTGATCTGAGGTAATGAGTGCCCCACTGGGAACAAAGAAGGCAAGAATGCCACCCAATTTAAAGTTTTGCTGGAAAAACCTGATTATACTACAAGCTGCACCAATATTCCTTAATCAGAATTTAGCCAGAATGAAAGAAACAATGTTTCAAGCCATGAAAGGCTCCAAGAAAGGAATTCTCCCTCAAGGGGACCTTCTATTGAATGGTTGTTTGAGGAGAGCGGCTGAAACGATGTTGCTCAGAGTTCTGTGACAGCGGTCTGCCGGGTCTCACAGACCTCACCGACGGCGGCCTCCATGTCTCAAAACAGACAAAACGAGCCGCGGGCTCTGAGAGTGAAGTGTGCATTGAAGGCAAAATACATTCGAAATGCCTGTAGTACTAAACAAACTTTTAATTATAAAGAAATGCAGCACCATTATGGTATGCAACACCAGAGCATTAACTGTATAAAGATGACACGCGTACTTATCAGCTGGAGAAGTAAATAAGAGGCCGTTGCTGCTCTACTGATACAGTTATATTTGAATGTGGCCTCGGATTGGTTATGGCATTGTGAGGTCATAGCAGGACTGTAACGCTCACCTTCCTGCATGTTACTTTGAGAAAATCTTTCCTCCATCCATGTTGGGTGATGTTTATATTTCTTTGCTGCCAGAGTTCAGTGATGGAGACTAAAGTCATAATTCAGCCTCCGGTCTTGTAATAGCGTCCTATAATTCTGCAGAACAGCCAAAGCTGTGTCTGGCAGACCTAGAAACAAGAGGCGTTTCACAAGAATATTCACTACTGCATGCATAAAGCAGTGTGCACACATGCTCTCTCTTCCCTAATGTGGACTTGTTTTCAGAGATTGACATCTCCATCTTACTGCAACATTATTATTCTGTCATCAACAGTTTACCATTTGTTATCTACTTTCTCGTATAGGTTCCTTATCAGATATTATCGAGCAATGCTGGCCATGGTTTTTGCCATTAAAGAAATCAATGAAACACCTGATCTCTGGTACGAGGAGCCAGGTTCCAGGGTACCGGTGCCCACAACATCCTCTGCTGGCTGGCATTGTCGGGGAAGCAATATCGTCTTTGAGCGTCTCAATGGCCAGGATTATGGGGGTTCTTCACTACCCACAGGTAAAAGAGATAAGTTTCTTTTTTTCTGATTTTAAGGGCAATATATTTCTTTCTTTTTTTTAAGTTTAATATTTTTTTTCAAGGAAGAAAAATATGTACATGAATTCTTGCAGACCAATCCATTAGTGAAATGTTACTGAACAGAAAAGGTAAGCAATGAAGCATGTTCAAACAGCGTATAAAAAGATAATAATGTTGGTCTTAAAACGAGTCTTAACGGAAGGTAGTCCTATGAAGTAATTTAAGATGAGTTAAAAGGAGAGTAAAGTGAGGAGAAGGAGAAGTAAAAGAAGAAGAGAGAGAAGAAAAGAGAAATATTCAACAATAAAAACCTCCTAAACATTGTGGTAATAGATCAATAATAAAAACGTAAAGAAAACAACACGGTAAATATGCAGGATAATAAATGCGAACAATATATACTGTAAGTTAGTACTTAATTAGGCTTTTCTGCCTGCAATTGAAGACAAATGTTACCTGTGGTGCAGCGATCAGGGACTAATACATTTCATTAACTGGACCCAATGTCATTACCCAACAGCAAGTCCCTTCACGCTGTGTTTAGTGAAACACCAGATTTATACCAAACTTACCAAACCTAGTATGTACCTTCATCTCTCCATATGGCAGTGAAACCTATAGTTGATTGTGGTTGGCGAATTATACTTAGTTCTAAAAAATACTCTCATAAACTAATAATGACACCTAAATAATGACAGACTCAAAATGTATAATTATAATGTTTATCTAAATAATGTGAAATAATGCTCACAAATAGTGGCACACAGTACAAATCAGAGATAATTACAAAGCGAAATTAATTGTAGAGAGAAAGACAAATTCATATTCATCAACAATGCAATGAAGGAGTGGAAAGGCGAAGAGACAAAAGTTTCAGAGACAAGTACATTTGCAATGATTATGCAAATTCAGTTTTCAGTCTATACTAACCTAGTTCGTAAATAGAAAGCTACCCCCTGGCCACGAGAGCAGTAAAGCCCCTCAGGTAGATTCGAAAGGGCAAAGATTAGATCAGGAATCAGGAAACAGGAACACAGGTAAGACAGCAAACCAATGACAGCGACGATCTCACAAGTGCAGTTTGTCTAGCCTAAAAACCCCTCCCATAAGGCACCCCAGTTATACCCTAAAACCTAGATGTCCAACCCACAACTGTTTCAGGAGAATGAGCTAATTCTACTTGTGATTGGTTAGTCCATCTTCTCAAAATGTTCCTTTGCTTTAATCATCCATCCTACTAACTTCCACCCAGGAAAATACAAACTTCGTGCCACTGTCATAGTACACATTTCCTGCAGCTCAGTCGTGTAACAATTTTCTGTGCTTTCATTGTCCACTTTCGCCGCTTTCTAAGGAAGCCAACTTTTGCTTTTATTGATTATCTTGTCTCTTTCCGCATCTTGGCAATCATTCAGTGCTTGTTGAAGGACACTCAGCCCACTCTCCCGTTTTCATGCTGAATTAAGCATTTTTATTTTCCAAAGTGAATTTAATCTCAGGCCTTCTCTACTGAGCAGAAAAACCCTCCCAGTGTTTTATCTTTCCATGCGCAACCCAATATTATTATTTATTACTTTTCCTATCAAACGTTAATAAAATGAATAAAAAGCAGCATTAGTTCTTTTATCTTTGGTTAGTCAGGAAGCATCTGCGGACTACTTCAGTAGTTTATTTTGTGCTTGCGCAGAAGCATTTTCCCTCATGTTAGTTTCTTGTATTGAAAATTTTTTCACTGCACACTGTTAATAAATGTTACTGAGGGTTCAATTCGAGCAGGTTTCATTTCTGCGAAACTCTGCTCCATCAATCCCCCCTTTGATGGTGTTTTTGAGCCATCACCAAAATACCCACCAATACAAATTATCACTTTTTAGAAAGCTGTACTTCTTTCTCGTTTTATCATTCTTCCATCCAAATCCTTCATGATTTCATTATAATTTCCTTTCATGTCCTCTAATTCTATCTCTTCTCTCTTTCTAGCTCTTCGTTTGAGATCTGATGTCTCCTTCTTTCTGCATTTACAACACTTATAGATCAAAAGAATCATTAATATCACTGTAACTACTGCAATAATAATAGGTGTTAATATTTTTCCCCAAAAACTATTCCCAAAAGTAGGAAACCAATTTCCCACTGAGGAAACACTCTTACCAGGTTTCTCCCAAGCACCGCCAACCTTCAATTCGGTCAAATCTTCGTGGAGATTTGTAATATTTTTAATATACCCCTGAAGACTTTTATTCTTATTAGGGATATAAGTACAACATTGTTGAATTTTCAACATACTACAGACTCCACCCTCTTTAGCCAATAACACATCAAGGGCAAGTCAATTTTGTAAAACCATAGATCTAATAGCAACCATTTCAGTATCAATCACTAAGAACCCACCAGCAGTGTCTGTTGATAAACGATCAACCACTGTGGACAATTTTCTAATCTTATGTGAATTTAGAATAACTCCAACTAAGGTATCAATGCTCCAAAAATGTCTCCAATTATTTCTGAAAAACTCGCTCCTCTCTTATTACGTATTAGTCCATGCTTTGTTTAATTGATTCTATTATTTTTGTCCGTGTGATAAATCTGTATAAATACTATGCCCAAATAACAACATCCATACCAAAATGCAGGTAACCTATAGTAGGCATTCTTACCACACACATAATAGATTTCTTGGAAAAACAGAATCATTTCCTCCCTGAAATCCCCAACTTCCCTTAATTAGGAACGCATGTTCAGTCTTTTGTCTATATATACAAACCTTCCCTCTATGATGAAAATCCAGAATCATAGCTGCATATGTCTCACCCTTTTTGTAATCACCCTCTCTGAAAGCCCATGGAGGTACATGTGACTTTTGCTCAGTAGCTTTCTTTTGAAAATCTCGTCTTCTATCTTCTACCATGTTAATACATTCTATTTCCTCATGCTGCAATTTGCAGGTGAGATTGTGTCTATGTGCATATACTGTATCTATTGACTTAGTACTAATAAAAAATCTCCCATATATACTGCATAAATAGGACCATAAATTGGTTTCAAATCTCTTCTAATAGGGATTTCTGAGAAAATTAAATCTGTATTAGAGTAATAATATTGCAGGCTACCTCTTTCATAATACAAACTAGTTAGTACACTACAAGACACTCCATATGTTAAAGGTAGGTGATGATATGTCACCCCCTCTGTGAGAAAGTGCCCTCTTTCTGCATGGTTGCCCCCACTTTTTGCTGAATTGCTGATGTGCTTTGACTGAGTGTGCCCTGGGCCCCTGCTAATCAGGTACCCAGGGCCTATGTTCTTTCCCTAAAACTGCATTGAAGCCTAAACCCAATTGTCATCTCTGGCCACAGGTCAGCCCCTGGTAAATGGTATCATAGGTACCCAGGGCACTGTGACCAGAGAAGGCCTCTAAGGGCTGCAGGACTTATTGTGCCACCCTTAGAGGTCCTGTACCCTTACACACACACACTGCCTTTGCAGGCTGCGTGTTTTGGTGCAGAACGAAGTGAAGAGTCGACATGGCACACATCTCTGTGTGCCATGCCTACAACCCACTGCCCTGGCATAGATCAGTCACCCCTCCAGCTGGGTGCACTATACCAGTGGTGAGGGTACATCTGCATGAGCCCTGTACCCCTACAGTGTCTAAGTCCATTCTTAGACATTGTAAGTGCAGTGCTGCTATTAAGAGTATTTGGTGCTCGGAGTTTGTCATTACAAACTCCACAGCACCATAATGGCTACACTGAAAACTGAGAAGTTTGCTATCAAACTTCTCAGCACATTAAACCCACACTGATGCCAGTGTGGGATTTAATGAAAATGCACGCAGAGGGCATCTTAGAGATGCCCCCTGAAAACTAACCTACCACTAGTGTCCAGGCTGAGTGGCTGCTTTCAGCTGCCACCACCAGACATGTTTCTGGACCTCTGGGTCGAGAGCCTGCTGCTCTCTGGGTCCTGAAACAATGCACATCCTGGGACGAGGTGCCAAGCCTCCTCCCCCAGGATGGGCAGGGTTCACGAAGGGGAAGCTTCAAAGGCTTGCCACCTTTGTGAGCTTCCCCGGGCCACTTGCTGCTCTCAGCAACTGGTCCCCACTGTTTCTGACCCCCACTTTGGGCGGGAGAACCGGCGGGAAAAACAAGTGAGGAAGAGAGGTGTGCCCACCTCTGCCAACTCCACCCCTCAGGTGGGGCAGGCGAGGTGAAGCACAACTCTCAGTCCACGCCATCTTGAAGATGGGCGGACTCAGCCAAACAGGGACAGGCTCATGCCCCCCTCCCACTGGAGGGGGGCATGATAAGCATAATAGGGTGTGTACCCACCCCAGGGAAGGGACCCATTGGTCCCTGCCTTTTACCTACCTGTAATGCCCCTAAATCTAGTACCTAGGGGCACCCCTGAACCTTGCTTCCTCAGACAAGAACCTGCAAGAAGAAGAAGGACCAAACAGCCGTGCAGCAGCTAACAAGAGGAAGACGCCCACTGACTTGGCCCCAGCCCTACCGGCCCGTCTCCCCGTCGAACCTGCTCCTGCGAAATACCGGTGTGTCCTGCAGCCAGCAACCTCGAAAACCCCGGAGGACCTGCCTGTCTTCAACTACGAAGACTCTGTCCCCCGTGAACACCGGATTTGTTCATCTGCAACCTCTGGCTATGGCCGGACACCGCGGATCCACCCCACTCCGCTCCCGCCGTCCACGGCCCGAGCTCGAGTGGGAAAACACCACGAGGAGGTCACCCCGGCGATCCTGACCCGAGATCCGGCGACCTCGGACCTGCCTCAAGCCTCCAGCCGACGCCTGCAGCCTAAATCCAGAAGGCCCCCCTAACCGCGACCAGGAGCTGGTAAGAAGATCCGACCCCAAAATGCACCCCTGCACCCGATGCCCCAGGGCTTTGTGTGCCCAAACTGACGGTGCCTAGCCAACCCCTAACTTCCCAACTTACCTCTCTAAGTGGTGGTCGCACCCAAAAGACCTTCGTCCCAGAGCCTGCAGTGCCTTTGCACACCGGAGGTTCCCCATTGAAACCAACAGGGCGCCCGACGTCGAAACAGCACCCTGCACCCGGCCGCCCTAGTGCCGCTGGGGTGTAACGAGAGTGCATCCTTTACCCTGGGGGAACCCTTGTTCTAACCCAAGAAGCTCAACTCCAAAGACCGATTACTTACCTGGTAACCGTTAACTTTAAAAAAAAAATTATTTTATTTTATTTTTAGAGTTTTATATAGCGCGAACTAGACACGAGAATGGGGTATCAGAGCGCTTTACATGAGCACCAGTTTCGTTACAGAAGGACACATTCATTTTTGTTAGGCACGGGGAGATTAAGTGATTTGCCCATAATCACAGGATGTTTTAGCGTTGTTGCCGAGACTTGAACCCAGTTCCCCAGCTTTGAGGTCGACCACTCTAGCCGTAAGGCTACATCCTCTCCCAAATTCATTTCTCTCCATAGGAATCCATTGACTGTTTTTCTCTGAAAAATTTTCTAAGTGTGGAGTTGATTTGTATGGAAACCTGAAAAATAACAATTGTGCAAAACTGACTTTATTTACCTTTTCTCTAGGAAATGTCCCAGTGTGATATCTAGGCATATCACACTGAGTAGAAAAAGTAATCTCAAAAGTAACGTAAAAGTAACTTACCTGTAATTTTCATTGCAAGATCGATACAAAGTATATGTACAGCATTTTACAGATTGTCATTACCCGTAATTCAAACTATAACCATTTCAAAGCACATTTACAATTGCATTTCAAACTGAATTTTTGCTGCAAAGTTTTTATCAACTTACCTGTGCCAGGCTTGCTTGGTTCTAGAAAATAAAACAACTAAAAGAATATTTTTATACAAAACCAATTGGTCTGAAGTTCAGTCTTTGAGTGTGTGAAATCATTTGCTGATTGAGTGGGTACAGCAAATGCTTAACACTGTCCTCTGATACTGCCTTACTGCTCAACCACACTACCACAAATAGAGAGTGAGGTGCTATCTAACTTTACCTCTGCCTACCTTTGGGGTTCCACTGGACTCTGTGCACACTATACCTCACTTTGGTATAGTATATACAGAGCCAGCTTCCTACATTGATGGATCAGCTGTGGGATATACAACTTTGCATTTGTTGAACTACTTGGTTACCACCTGATCACACAACAGAACTCTTAAATTGTCTTTAGAATTCAGATTTTTTCAAATTGACATTTTTGCAAAATTACTAAAAGTCTTGTTTGGGCCTTGGTTAAGTCCCTTTAGAATTTTAGAAAACTAAAAGTCACTGTAGCTAGGGTTAGAGGGGTTAGAAGCTTTTTTTTAACTATGTCTCAAAACAAGAACCCAGCTGTTAGTGAAAATAACCACAATGATATAGAGGACTTGGTTGAGGAGCTCGACCTCACTCCTTACCTTCACTTGTCTTTCAAGGAGTTAAGGTCCCTAGGTAAAATTAAAAACATAGACATGGGTCCCCATCCCACCAAACAAAAGCTCCAGGAGCTGTTGGCTGGGTATGCTAAGGACCACCCATCTGAAAATGGTGAAGACCAGTCAGATGGAGAAGGAGGGGAAGGAGATGGCCTGGTTGATCAATCCCATCCTCTTGCTAGGGAGAAAAGGGTCCAAGTACCCTTGACTCCACAAATCAACCTCTCAGTACCTAGATCCCACACAGGTGGATCAGGTACCACTGAGGACATGGAGGACAGCCTCAATGAGGAGGACAGCCCCTTAGTAAGGCTGACCAAAAGACTGGATCTAGAGACCAGGTTGCTGGCTCTAGAAAGAGAGAGAGCAGAGATAGGCCTAGTACCCATCAATGGTGGCAGCAATTTACTTAACAAGGATAAAGAGCAGTCTTATGATCCTAAAATCCCCAAAGGGATTGTCCCTAAATATGAAGAGAGTGATGATATCACAAAATGGTTCACAGCCTTTGAGAGGGCTTGTGAAATGAGAAAAGTGAAGAAGTCACACTGGGGGGCACTCCTTTGGGAACCGTTCTCTGGTAACTGCAGAGACAGACTCCTGACCCTTACAGGGGCAGATGCTGGGTCTTATGACCTCATGAAGAGAACTCTGATTGAGGGATTTGGACTCACAACTGATGAATACAGAATTAGATTCAGGTGGGCTCACAAGACCCAAAACCAATCCTGGATTGACTTTGTAGACTACTCAGTTAAAACACTGGATGGTTGGTTAACTGGACACAATGTGCATGATTTCAATGGACTTTACAATCTGTTTATGAAAGAACATATTTTAAGTAATTGCACTAATGAAAAGTTACATCAGCATTTGGTAGACCTAGGTCTAATTTCTCCCCAAGAATTGGGAAAGAAAGCAGACCACAAGGGTGACAAAAACAACCACTGGGGGTGACCAAATGAAAGGGGTTACAAAACCTCCCCAGGGCCCCAAAGCCTGAGTCTTATAAAGGGCCCCAAAAGCCTGCACAGGGGGGTGGGTCCCAAAACTCTTCCCAGTCCAATAATAGGTACAGGGGAAAGAACTTTGATCCTTTAAAGGCCTGGTGTAACAACTGTAGAAAGTTGGAACACTTAACTGGAGATGTTGCTTGCCCAAACAAGAAGGCCCCTGGGGTAGCAAGTCTCCAGATGGGATCAACAGTGTGCCAAGAGCAAATCGGGTTGCACACTGAAGCAGTTCTAGTTTCAGAAGGGGAAGTTGAGTTTGGCACTGTAGCTGTGTGGCCACCCAACTTAAAAAAGTACTTACAATACCCTTGGATTAATGGAACTAGGATAGAAGCTCTGAGGGATACAGGTGCCAGTGTCACTATGGTGAGAGACACACTGGTTTCCCCTGAGAAATGCTTGATTGGGAGAACTTACCCAGTCACCAATGCTGCCAGTGTTACCACTAACCATGCAATGGCTATGGTAACATTAGACTGGGGGCGTTACTGGCTGAAACAGGTAGTGGTCTCTCCAAAGCTACCAGCTGCATGTCTGCTTGGCAATGACCTGGAAACTTCAGCATGGGATGAGGTTGAACTGAAAACCCATGCAGCAATGCTGGATATCCCTGAATTGGTGTGTGTAAAAACAAGAGCACAGAGCAAGAGACAGGGTGAAAAAGAAGTGTTGGAGCTTGAAAGTATGGCCCAACCTTCCAAGAGAAAAGGTAAGAAGACTGGGGAACCAGCTTCTGTACAGCAAAAGGATCAGGACCCCTCTCCTCAGGGAGAGGACTTGGACACCCCAGAGGGAACTGAGCCCATGGAGCTTGACCCTTACCAGGTTGAACTCTTAGGCCCAGGGGGACCCTCTAGGGAAGAGCTGTGCCAGGGGCAGCAAGACTGTCCCACTCTTGAGAGCCTGAGGCAGCAAGCCGCTGCACAGGAAAAGGGAGATGTCAGTGGTACCCACAGAGTTTATTGGGAAGAGGGACTACTGTACACTGAGGCCAGAGACCCCAACCCTGGAGCCACTAGGAGAGTGGTAGTGCCTCAGAAGTACAGGGAGTTCCTCCTAACTTTAGCTAATGACATCCCCCTAGCTGGACATCTGGGCCAAACCAAGACTTGGGAAAGGCTAGTTAGCCACTTTTACTGGTCCCAGATGCACCAAAAAGTAAAGGGGTTTGTCAGCTCCCGTGTCACCTGTCAGGCCAGTGGCAAGACAGGTGGCCCCTCAAAGGCCCCCCTGATACTACTACCTGTGGTGGGGGTTCCCTTTGAAAGGGTAGGTGTGGAGATAGTGGGTCCATTTGAACCTCCCACAGCATCAGGGAACAAATTCATTCTAGTGGTAGTGGATCATGCCACTAAGTACCCGGAGGCAATTCCCCTTAGGTCTACTACAGTTCCTTCAGTAGCCAAGGCCCTCATTGGTGTCTTCACCAGGGTAGGGTTTCCCAAGGAGGTGGTTTCAGACAGAGGTTCCAACTTCATGTCTGCTTACCTAAAACACATGTGGAAAGAGTGTGGAGTGCAGTACAGGTTTACTACACCCTATCACCCACAAACCAATGGCCTTGTTGAGAGATTCAACAAGACATTTAAAGGCATGATTATGGGGCTCCCTGAAAAACTCAAAAGGAGATGGGATGTCCTCTTACCCTGCCTGTTTTTCACTTACAGAGAAGTGCCACAGAAGGGAGTAGGGTTTTCCCCCTTTGAACATCTGTTTGGCCATCCTGTGAGGGGACCACTCTGTCTTGTAAAAGAGGGTTGGGAGAAGCCTCTCCAAGAACCCAAACAAGATATTGTGGACTATGTGCATAGCCTAAGGGCCAAAATGGCTGAGTACATGGAAAAGGCATCCAAAAATCCTGAGGCCAGCCAGGAGCTTCAGAAGCACTGGTATGACCAAAAAGCTGCACTGGTTGAATTTCAACCTGGGCAAAAGGTGTGGGTTTTGGAGCCAGTGGCACCAAGGGCACTCCAGGACAGATGGAGCGGCCCTTACCCTATCCTAGACAAAAAGAGTGAGGTCACCTACTTGGTTGACCTGGGCACAAGCAGGACACCCAAAAGGGTTATCAATGTGAACCGCCTAAAGCTCTACCATGACAGGGCTGACATCACCATGCTGATGGTGACTGATGAGGACCAGGAGATGAGAAGTGAACCTCTCCCTGACCTCCTCACCTACAGCCCAAAAGATGGGTCAGTGGATGGAGTTGTCTTTTTAGACACCCTCTCTGCCCAACAGCAGACTGATTGCAAGCAAGCCTTGCAGCAGTATGCTAAGCTCTTTTCCTTGACCCCTGGTCAGACAAACTGGTGTACCCATGATGTGGACACTGGTGACAGTTCACCTGTCAAAAACAAAATCTATCGACAGTCTGATCAAGTCAAGGAAAGCATCAGAGCTGAAGTCAGCAAGATGCTGGAGTTAGGGGTTATTGAACCCTCTGAGAGCCCCTGGGCCAGCTCAGTGGTTCTAGTCCCCAAACCTCATCCACAGGGTGGAAAGAGAGAAATGAGATTCTGTGTGGACTATAGAGGGCTCAACTCTGTCACCAAGACAGATGCTCACCCTATCCCAAGAGCAGATGAGTTGATAGACAAATTGGGTGCAGCCAAATTTCTAAGTACCTTTGACTTAACTGCAGGGTACTGGCAAATTGGCATGGCCCCAGGAGCAAAAGAAAAGACAGCATTCTCCACACCTGATGGGCATCATCAGTTCACTGTTATGCCCTTTGGTTTAAAGAATGCTCCTGCCACCTTCCAGAGGTTGGTGAACCAAGTCCTTGCTGGATTGGAGTCCTTTAGTGCAGCTTATCTAGATGATATTGCTGTCTTTAGCTCCACCAAGCAGGATCACCTGATCCACCTTGGGAAGGTTTTAGATCCCCTGCAAACTGCAGGCCTAACTATCAAGGCATCCAAATGCCAGATAGGGCAGGGAACTGTCGTGTACTTGGGCCACCTTGTTGGTGGAGGCCAGGTACAACCCTTAACAGCCCAAGATCCAGGCCATCCTGGACTGGGCAGCTCCAACAACCCAAACCCAAGTCAGGGCATTCCTTGGCTTGACTGGGTACTACAGGAGGTTTGTGAAGGGATATGGGTCCATTGTGGCTCCCCTCACAGAACTCACCTCCAAGAAGATGCCCAAAAAGGTAAACTGGACAGTTAGTAGTCAAAAGGCTTTTGACACCCTGAAAGAGGCTATGTGCTCAGCACCAATTCTCAAAGCTCCAGACTATGCCAAGCAGTTCATTGTGCAGACTGATGCCTCTGAGCTAGGGATGGGAGTGGTCCTATCCCAGACCAATGATGAAGGCCAAGATCAACCTGTTGCTTTTATAAGCAGAAGGCTTCTCCCCAGGGAGCAGTGTTGGAGTGCCATTGAGAGGGAGGCCTTTGCTGTGGTTTGGTCCCTGAAGAAGCTGAGACCATACTTGTTTGGTACTCACTTCCTATTACAAACTGATCACAGACCTCTCAGATGGCTAATGCAAATGAAAGGTGAAAATCCTAAACTGTTGAGGTGGTCCATCCCCCTACTGGGAATGGACTTTGTAGTGGAACACAGACCTGGGACTGCCCATGCCAATGCAGATGGAATTTCCAGGTTCTTCCACTTAGATAATGAAGACTCTCTAGGGAAAGGTTAGTCTCATCCTCTTTCGTTTGGGGGAAGGGGGTTGTGTGAGAAAGTGCCCTCTTTCTGCATGGTTGCCCCCACTTTTTGCTGAATTGCTGATGTGCTTTGACTGAGTGTGCCCTGGGCCCCTGCTAATCAGGTACCCAGGGCCTATGTTCTTTCCCTAAAACTGCATTGAAGCCTAAACCCAATTGTCATCTCTGGCCACAGGTCAGCCCCTGGTAAATGGTATCATAGGTACCCAGGGCACTGTGACCAGAGAAGGCCTCTAAGGGCTGCAGGACTTATTGTGCCACCCTTAGAGGTCCTGTACCCTTACACACACACACTGCCTTTGCAGGCTGCGTGTTTTGGTGCAGAACGAAGTGAAGAGTCGACATGGCACACATCTCTGTGTGCCATGCCTACAACCCACTGCCCTGGCATAGATCAGTCACCTCTCCAGCTGGGTGCACTATACCAGTGGTGAGGGTACATCTGCATGAGCCCTGTACCCCTACAGTGTCTAAGTCCATTCTTAGACATTGTAAGTGCAGTGCTGCTATTAAGAGTATTTGGTGCTCGGAGTTTGTCATTACAAACTCCACAGCACCATAATGGAGTTGAAGGTGATGAACTTTGTATTACAGTGATATTTGCCACTCGCATGGTGTAACAACGTAATTCGTCAAGCAAGCTGGTGTTTCAAGATTATTACAAACGAACTTTACCATATTGACAATTTGTTCACTTGTAAACTGTTAGTGTCAATAATTGTGCGTATCATTTTTACCTAGTATTTAATCCGACGATACACGGACAATATGCTAATAAGCATTCTCCACCACGAGGTTTTTTTATCACAGTGAAGTTTGGGAAATGTAGTTTTATTGCCATTCTTCAGTATGAGTGGGAGGGAAAGGCAGAACAGGTGGTCAATTTGAAATAACCAATGAGGGAGAGACATGGGTGTTTAAAAACCGCTTTGAAAAAATGGAAGGAAGGATTTGGTGACGAATCTTGCTTTGTCGGTGAAATGAGGATTGATGGTTTTTAAACATCAAGGCAGGTACGTGTAAGAGCAGAGAGGACCTTTTCCATTGATTAGTATGTTAGTGAGCCGATTTTTAGTTCAACCACAAGTAAAAAATGAGCGACAGTGCGTGTTGCAACACGCACTCAGAAAAAATGTGTGCAAATAGAGCGCGGTGCAGCGGCTGTGAGGATGATTGATTGTGGATAAATAAGGGGAGTTTAGCAGTAAGCTGCCAAAACGTAACCTGTAAGCAGTTGGTGAACAATAATTTGCATGAAAGCGGAGTAAGAATCATAGCGTTATGGGCAGTGAGAAAAGGGTCCTGAAAGGTATGAAAGTTGGAGAAAGAAAGCAAAGGTTAAGTGAGTGTAGAGACGGGGAGGTTGGAAACGGAGAAGTCTACGGTTACAACGTGACGATAATGTTCTGGGTATTAAAGGGTTGGTTATTGGTTCAACTTGCGCTGTAGGGGTTTGATAATGAAGACACATGTACAGTAGTGATATGCATTTGAAATCGAGTATTGGAGAACGGAAAGTCATTAAAGGACAATGTATCGGTCTAATAATTGTAACAATACTTAAAATGTACATTAATGAACAATAATGTAATGGTAAATGTTTTATTGTTATTTGCAGTTACCCCTGAGGAAGGGCTCTGGTAGCCTGAAATGCATCGGGTTTTTAATAAACACTGCCTTGGACGAATTTGCACTAGTTCGTGTTTTCATAAGAGGCCTAGAGGGCACAATGGAAATATGTGAAGCTTTGGAAATGGCACATTATTCCTGCGTGTGGTTCGCATTACTTTAAGTGGAAGTAGGAAACATAAGAAATATGGAGTACAAGTGACAAAAAGGATTACGATGGCAGAAAGATACCAATGCGCGGATGAAGCGCTGTTTCAGCTGTGCGACTGGTAGTGGGGTGACATGCCACTCCACATTCAAGTTGACACATCTCTGTGTGCCATGCCTACAACCCACTGCCCTGGCCTAGATCAGTCACCCCTCCAGCTGGGTGCACTATACCAGTGGTGAGGGTACATCTGCATGAGCCCTGTACCCCTACAGTGTTTAAGTCCATTCTTAGACATTGTAAGTGCAGTGCTGCTATTAAGAGTATTTGGTGCTCGGAGTTTGTCATTACAAACTCCACAGCACCATAATGGCTACACTGAAAACTGAGAAGTTTGCTATCAAACTTCTCAGCACATTAATGCCAGTGTGGGATTTAATGAAAAATGCACGCAGAGGGCATCTTAGAGATGCCCCCTGAAAACTAACCTACCACTAGTGTCCAGGCTGAGTGGCTGCTTTCAGCTGCCACCACCAGACATGTTTCTGGACCCCTGGGTTGAGAGCCTGCTGCTCTCTGGGGCCTGAAACAATGTACATCCTGGGACGAGGTGCCAAGCCTCCTCCCCCAGGATGGGCAGGGTTCACGATGGGGAAGCTTCAAAGGCTTGCCGCCTTTGTGAGCTTCCCCAGGCCACTTGCTGCTCTCAGCAACTGGTCCCCACTGTTTCTGACCCCCACTTTGGGCGGGAGATCCGGCGGGAAAAACAAGTGAGGAAGAGAAGTGTGCCCACCTCGGCCAACTCCACCCCTCAGGTGGGGGATGCGAGGTGAAGCACAACTCTCAGTCCATGCCATTTTGAAGATGGGGGGACTCATGAACCAGGGACAGGCTCATGCCCCCCTCCCACTGGAGGGGGGCATGATAGGCATAATAGGGGGTGTACCCACCCCAGGGAAGGGACCCATTGGTCCTTGCCTTTTACCTACCTGTAACCCCCCTAAATCTAGTATTTAGGGGCACCTCTGAACCTTGCTTCCACAGACAAGAACCTGCAAGAAGAAGAAGACGGACGAACAGCCGTGCAGCGGCTAACAAGAGGAAGATGCCCACTGACTTGGCCCCAGCCCTACCGACCTGTCTCCCCCTCGAACCTGCTCCTGCAAAATCCTGGTGTGTCTTGCAGCCAGCAACCTCAAAAACCCTGGAGGACATGCCTGCCTTCAACTACAAAGACTCTGTCTCCCTTGAACACTGGATTTGTTCATCTGCAACCTCTGGCTCAAGCCGGACACCGCGGATCCGCCCCACTCTGCACCCGCCGTCCACGGCCCGAGCTCGAGTGGGCAAACACCACGAGGAGGTCACCCCGGCGATCCTGACCCGAGATCCGGTGACCCCTGACCTGCCTCAAGCCTCCAGCCGATGCCCTAGTGCCGCTGAGGGTGTAACGAGAGTGCATTCTTGACCCTGGGGGAACCCTCTTTCTAACCCCAGCAGCTCAACTCCAAAGACCAATTACTTACCTTGTAACCGTTAACTTCATTTCTCTCCATAGGAATCCATTGACTGTTTTTCTCTGAAAAATGTTGTGTGTGTGGAGTTGATTTGTATGGAAACCTGAAAAATAACAATTGTGCAAATCTGACTTTACTTACCTTTTCTCTAGGAAACGTCCCAGTGTGATATCTAGGCGTATCACACTGAGTAGAAAAAGTAATCTAAAAAGTAATCTCAAAAGTACAGTAAAAGTAACTTACCTGTAATTTTCATTGCAAGATCGATACAAAGTATATGTACAGCATTTCACAGTATTGCATTACCCGTAATTCAAACTGTAACCATTTCAAAGTACATTTGCAATTGCATTTCAAACTGTATATTTACTGCAAAGTATTTATCAACTTTCCTGTGCCGGGCTTGCTTGGTTCTAGAAAATAAAATAACTAAAAGAATATTTTTATACAAAACCAATTGGTCTGAAGTTAAGTCTTTGAGTGTGTGAAATCATTTGCTGATTGAGTGGGTACAACAAATGCTTAACACTGTCCTCTGATACTGCCTTACTGCTCGACCACACTACCACAAATAGAGAGTGAGGTGCTATCTAACTTTACCTCTGCCTACCTTTGAGGTTCCACTGGACTCTGCGCACACTATACCTCACTTTGGTATAGTATATACAGAGCCAGCTTCCTACACCCTCTGAGACAGACGATGGTAGTTGCATGTACACATAACAATCTCTCTCATCCATTACATCAACGTACTCATACAACAATTTAGTAAAAACATTTAACGAGAAATCATTAATTGATTTATCATGATGATAGATGCTATCATCTTCCATCTCTTCTATGTTAGTATGTGTAACGTCTTCATTAGTTTTGGGTTCTAACTTTTCATTCATATCATTATTCGTGTTATTTTTGTTGTTAATCACCATTAAGACAGGCACAATGACAATTAATGTTAACCACACCAACATTAATATTAAAATGCTACATAAGCAAGCATTAATACATCTGCGTTTAAAGCTATGATTTTGATTTCCAGTCTCTTTTGTCTTTGCCATTTCAGACACTAAAAAACAAAAAAATTAAGAAAAAAATTACTTAAATCTATAAAAACTTTAAAACTATCAAAAAAATAGTATAGTGTATCTCCACACTTGGGGGTGATTAGGATGTAGGGCGGATCGCCACCGCCCGAATGGCGGTGGCGATCCGCCCTACATTTCCCTCCGCACTCCACCCATTTCCCCCCGCCATATTAGTATGGCGAGGGGACCCCGGCGGACGGAAAGACCGTCCGCCGGTGCTCCGCCGGTCGACCAGTCGACCGGGCGGAAAGGGGCTAGATATGGTGGCGGTGTCTGCTAGACACCGCCATCCATATTAGAATGGGTGCGGGAAGCAGCTTTTCCGTGGCGGCGATGCCGCCACGGAAAGGCATGCAGAGTTTGCTGTTGGGGGCCCGCTGCGGGCCCCCAGGGTATTGGGGGTGGGGGTGCACATGGGGGTACCTATGGTACCCCCACATTGTCATGGACAAGGTGGCAGGCACCGTGCGGTGCCTGTCACCTTGTGCATGACACAGTGCATTCCCAGCATTGAACCATCCTAAAGACTTGGGTAGTTTCAGATGTTGTAAAGAGATACAAGATAGTTTTCCGTTCCTAATTAAACAAGATAAAAGCTTATCAATTGCTATAAAATATTTCCGTGGAATTTTAATAGGCAACATCATGAGATAAAAATGAATGATAGGCAGTATCATCATTTTGATTGTATCAAGGCGACTCACCATGACAAAAATAATGATGACCAACCCTGCGTTAGTTTAGTAATTTTAGAGAGAAGAACATCCTTATTAGATTGTAGTATATCTCTAAGATTATTGCGGTGCAAGATCCCCAGACATTTTATTTTGTCAGGGTTCCAGGATAGGCCCATTCCAGCAAAGGGAATTTTTAAACAGAACTTATTTAAAGGCATCACTTCAGACTTTCCTATATTAAGTTTATAACCAGACACCTCTGAATATGCTCTTAACTTTTCAAAGAAATATGGAAGAGAAGATTCCGGTCTGGAAATATAAAGAAGGATGTCATCCGCATATGCTGTAAATTTAATGTACACGTTCCTTAGGTGGGAACCAGAAAAGCCATGGGAATGTTTTAGTCGACAGAGCAACAAGCATTTGAAATGCAATAGGTCTCGGATTTATTAGAGTTAGAGCTATTGGCACTGTAAATGACAATGCCTTTTTTATGTGTTGTTTTTAAAACAGATAAATAAAAAGGTGTTGTCATTTACAATGCCAATAGCTTAAACTCTCTTTTGAACAGCTGTAGTTTGTCTGCTGCCTCAAAGAGCACATGTTTTCTCAAACTGCTTTCACATTTTAAAAGCAGCATGCAACGCAGCCCGACTAACAAATACCTGCTAATTCCAAACACAACTTGAAAACACATTTGTTAAATGAAAGAAAAAATTGACACACGCTGTTAAAAAAACGTTCCCTGCATAGAGTAGAGAGATTAAAACTAATTTGGATCCGACACGAATGCAGAACCGAGCCGCTTAAGCGCAGTAGTTTGATTCTGACGAAGATTAGCCGTCTGCAATCTGTCTGTTCCATCTGGAAATATTTGACAAGCTCTGTTCTTTCAGTGGATGAGGCTTTGTTTACTTTTCCTCCCCCTCAGTGAGGCGGTCGGCAAGAGCAGTAAATGCAGCAGAGGAGGAGTGAGTACTGAAGAGGCGTTGCCGCCTTATTAAGGGGAAGGTTGGGCATGTGCCAAATGGGGGGGGAGGGCTGTTAAGGCGAAGCGGGAGTGGTAAAGCAAACAGTGCTTTAAGGAGCCCAATAGAAGTGAATGGCCACGTAACTAAAGGCGTTCCAATAAGGAGAGAGGCACCGGAGGAGGTTGGCAACCCAGCGGTAAAGAGAACAAGCATTTACAATGCAACAGGTCTCGCAATGACATTATTTTGAGCTATTGACATTGTAAATGGCAATGTCTTTAAAAAAATTAAAAGGCATTGTTATTTACAATACTAAAATCAACACCTATTGCATTGCATAGCGCGGTGTCCGTGAAGACGGCGCAGCGCTTATTAAAGTAAAAAAAAAATGATAATGCCTTTTATTTATGTTTTAAAAACCAAAACATAAAAAAAGGCATTGCCATTTACAATGCCAATAGCTCAAACTTGCGTAAATGCGAGACCTATTGCATTGCAAATGCTTGTTTCACGTTGTCTTTGGCTAAGTCACTGACACTGCAGTGGCACACTAGTCTAAATTCTAAATGTGTTTCTATCTAATATTCAGGAATAGAGATGTGTGTTTTCAATATTGTAATATAGCAGCAGCTCACTGATATTATGCAAATAATCTGTGACCCACTGCAATTTCTCAAATGTGAGTTCCTGTTTCACTCTAAAAGGAACTTTTTTATGGATGTTGCATGGTGTTAAAAAAACAAACAACATTTCTCTGTATATTGTCTGTAAACTGCTCCCACACATTACCTGTATTCAAAAATAAACTAAAAGAAAGTGGTATTTAAAACAATCTATGTTTAAGAATAATTAACGGTCATCAGGGCAGGACTTTGTGGAGAACAGAACAGGATCTATCACTTGGCCCCTCTAAAAGGATGGGGCCCAGGGCCAGAGCCCACTTGCCCATGCCTTAAAACGTCTCTGTCTAGTAATTAGGAGGATAACAATCAATCCCTTTAGTCGCCTGTTAAATGATGCAGAATACTAATCAGGGTGCTCACAATCCTTTCAGTAACATATTGGTGTCCACAGAAAGTAGAAATCATGTCACCAACAGATTAGAGTATTCTAAGTACAGATGGTGTGTGAGAGAGAGCAAGATGGCAGAAGGGAGACGACCACACAAGCAAATCCCCGGTGTGTGTCTCAGTTGTGTACCTGCTCCGTCACCATGCGACAGGTGGCAGAGAAACAAGAGCGCCGGAGAAATGGAATGAAGAGACAATAGCAAGGCAGGGGGTGGGAAAGAAAGGGGGGGGGCTAATGCGTGACAAAGGGCGAGAGAGAGAATGCAAGAGAGAGAGGGGGTACAGAAAAGTGACAGAGCCAGAGAGGATGGTGTGTGAAAAAAAGATTGGGAGAAAGAGGAGGGAGGGCAGAAAAAAGAAAGAAACCGTGGCAACGGGCGTGTGGGTAAGAGAGCTCAAACCAGACTGTGGGGCTCAGGCACGCGAGGGAGTAGCAGCAGCATCCGTTAATATGTCACAAAACTTCAAAGTTCAACGTCCTCCTCCGGTTTGCTGACGAAGCTTCACCCGGCAGTATTTCCACTTCTTGTTCGTCCTATTCCGAGCTGATTGCACTGTGAAGGCGGGGTGTATCAAAGAGATAACTGTGGCGTGAACTCAGAAGTACACGGCCCTCCCTATCCGCGGACACCCGGGGCATCCAGGCTCCGTGCCCCCGAGAGCGCCCCTCATCCTCACATACCAACTTCCACAGACACCAACCGACGCACGCACGCAGACACACAAATACAAACCCACACCAACAACCCCAGACACACACGCACCCAGACACGCATGGACAACACCTTACATCCAGGCTCCGCGCCCCCGAGAGCGCCCCTCATCCTCACATACCGACTCCCACAAACACAGACACCAACTGACGAACGCACGCAGACACAAATAAAAACCCACACCAACAACCCCAGACACCCATGCACTCAGACACACAGGGACACCAACTCACATCCAGGCGCCCTCCCCCCCAGAGCGCCCCTTATCCGCACCTACCGACCCCCACAAGCAGACACCAACCGACGCACGCATGTAGACACACAAACAAAAACCCACACCAACAACCCCAGGTACCCCACGTGGCACCCAGACACACACGGACACCAACTCACATCGAGACGCCCCCGAGAGCGCCCCTCATCCTCCTCATCCGCACCTACCGACCCCCACAAACAGACGCCAGCCGACGCACGCACGCACACAAATAGAAACCCACACCAACAACTCCTGACACACACAAACGCACCCAGGTATACAATTAAAGACACATTTACCCCAAACACACACACACGTATACGACAGCAGCTCCGTACTCTGCTTTGCCCCTTTTTAATATCTATGACAAGGATTTGCAGAATGTGATACACGATAGCGCGTAAAGTCGGAGGCAATTTAACTGCAATGTAAAACCAGTGCTCACGGAGAGGGGTGCGAGCTGTAGTGTGCTACGGGAGTGATGGACTTATGCTAATGTCGCTCACTTCTGCAGCTTCTAATATCCCTGGCCCTGTGGGCCACAGCCTTCAGTTACTTCACACAGCTTTCTGTTACTTCGCACAGCTTTACGAAGTACAGAGACTGGAAAAGATACCAGCGTGTCCCACTGTAGCGGGAAACGACCTCCAGTTCTGTTTTCTTTGAATCCTGGGACTTCGAGTTTTTCATTTGTTTGAGATAAACTCGCATTATAAGTACTAAAATACAAGAGTGGAAGGTGTGTGACCCACTACACCTGGCATAGAACCATGTCGTCTGTGTCAGGTTGTTGCCAGCGTGGCTGGTTGTTGGGGTGTAGTTAGGATGTGTTTTATTTCTGACATTCTGTGAGTCTGGACTGATGAAGAAAACAATGTTTCAGTCTGCGGGAGGGAGACGGAGTGACAACACCACCCAGCATCTCTGCATTCCACGTTACAAGGGAACGGATGAGCTCATCGCGATATGCTCCAAATAATCTGGACACCATTGACTGCTCAGAGAGTGGCGACGGTCACGTGAACTCCATGATGTCGGACTGTGTAATGTTGAATCTGAACTTTAACCCAAGTAATAACAAGCGCTGCCATTGCGGGAAGGCAGCCGCTGTTTATTTTTGCATCGCGCTTTCACTTTAAGTGAAAGCACGATGCAAAAATAAACACGCGGCGCCCTGTCTCCTTTTGGGACTGCCCATCAGGACTGGATCTCACGGCTTGTTTATATAACACGCCTTCTTGAGATAAGAAATTGCTTCACGACAGCCGTGAAGCAGGCGATCCAGTCCAGATGGGCCGGACCAAAAGGCGAAAGGGAGGCAACCCAAAAAACTCTTTTCTAATGGCGGCCCACCGTTTAGCATAAACGGTGACGCCGGCCAATGGAAATGAGGGGCGGGGCTTCAATCCCCCTTCTGAAATCCCCTCTCTCACTTTAGGTCTCGCCGAGCGAGCAGCGCATGCGCTGCAACGCTAGGCGAGACCTAAAAATAAGACGGAAGTATGCATTTTGAAAGATGTTGCTTAGTCAGGTGAATTCGGCAAATGTGTACATTTTGAAATGTTCAAGGGGACGAGGAACCGGAGTTGTACTCACCGGGAGTGAAAGGAAGGTTGAACTGCTCCTGGTACAGCCCCTGGCAAGCTAACAAATGCGCAAAATTTACACCTGCACAACGTACAAATATAAGTCCAACACAGGGACAAACACTCGTTCGCTCCTTTAACCCATGGGTCCCTCACCTGCTCATGACGCGGCACCTCGGGTGACTTCTCTGCCCGTCAATGGCATGGGCCACAGAAATCAGCTCCACCCCAACCTCCTGCTTCCGTTGCTGCTGTCGGGTGACTGCTCAGCCCATCGATGGCGGGGGCAGCGGAGAGCAGCTTCACCCAAGCCTCCTGCCTCCGCTACTGCTTTCGGGGCCACAGCACCAGCGCAGAACGGAAGCAGATCAACGGCTAGCAAAACCACTGTACTCTCCGGTACTTCCGGATGTGTGGGCGGCTTGGCCTGGAAGGGGACTGCATCACATGGCCTTACGCTGACAGAGGACTGGGGCTCCCTTGTGTGTGCTGTTAGATTTGTGCCAAACTCCTCTTCCCCTGGCCTGAAACAGCAGAGCTGCCAGTGCTGAGTGAGTGCACGGGATGTAGAGGCTGGTGGGAAACAAGGTGGAGTGATGGCCGGAACCAGAAGCTACGGGTGCATAATTATAAAATTAAAAGAATAACGATGAAAGCAGGGGCCTCGCTAAAATATAAAGCACAGCGCCCGTTCATGTTTCACTTATGTGCATGGCGTCCCGTGAAGCGGGTGCCATGGTGAAAAAAAATGATGAGACCAGACGCCATGCTAGGTGCCATGATGAAAAACAAGTAGTCCCTAAACATAACATATGTACAGTTGCAGCGCAATAAAACTGTAGTTGGTCGGTGTTGCTGCCGATAAAACGGAAGTGATGAATCAGAGCAGCAACCAATAGGGAGCCCGGAAATCAGAGTAACGCATAAATGAACCAATTGCAAGCAGCAGGCGGGATTACTCTCGCTATACTGTTTACTTCAGGTCTTGCAGACAGCGCATGTGCGCTGCCTAGGCTCGACCTAAAAATGAATAACAAGGGCGATAAGGGACACCCTTGCCTCGCGCCTCTATTGAGAGGGAAGTATGGGGACTGAATCCATTAACCACAACAGGAGAACAGGGTGATTAATATAATAAAGAAATTAGTTGTAGGAATCGTGGGCCGAACCCATACCAATGAAAGGCATGCATTAGGAATTGCCAATTGAGTCTATCAAAAGCTTTTTCGGCATCCAAAACTATTGCCCCAAGAGAATGCTTAAGTTTGAGGGCTCTGGTAAGAATATTCAGAAAGACATGTGACTTATCTTCTATATTTCTATTTTTTTACAAAGCCGGACTGTTCAATATCTATTAGATTGGGAATGTGATTTCTAAGACGGAGTGCTAATGCTTTAGCAAAAATGTTACAATTTGTATTTATCAGTGATATAGGATGATAATTATTGCATTGGGATAGGCCAAATCATTTTTTGAAATGAGACAGATCATAGCTTCTGTAAAGGAGCCAGAGGAGTTATTCAGTGATAGAAAATAATTAATTAATTTAAAAAATTGAGGTAACACTAATTTTGAAAAATGCCAGTAGAATTCGGCCATGAACCCATCTGGACTGGGCACCTTGCCCGTAGGGAGACGTTTGACTACTAAAAATAATTCTGCCAGTTGAAGAGGTAGCTCAAGAGAAGCCAAATCAGTGTGTGTTTACTTATGCATTGTAGAGTGAGAGAAAATTGACTTGATGGACTCCTCAGAAGGTATAGATTCAGGAGCATACAGGGCTTGATACATATACTTCTTTTTTAGCAGAGTACTTGAATCTGTCAAAGATGAACTTCACCCAAAAGGACCCACTTTTTTATTTGGTTGAATGTTGTCCCTATGCCCAACCCATGACATGACTCATGGTATGTGTTACATGTCAGGTGGTCGATGGTCATGAGGTGCAGGCCTGATCACCTGCGCAACATGTTGAGGATCTTCACTCTTAAATCTGGGTAGTCTCTCATCATCATGGTCACTCACATTCCCTAGAGTGGGAGACTGCATGTGGTGATATGCTATGGTGTTGTTGATGTTGGGGGAACCCAAGTCTGGTTCCCCAAGTATATGCAGCAACTCATGAAGGACTTGTCCCTGTACTGATCACTGTAGCCAGGCGTGTTGTATGTTTGGTTCTCATCAACAAGACCTTAGGGCTTGTGTTTTGCCTGCTGGATCAAGCCTGTGTGGTCTACAAAAAGTTGCCCCTTAAAGAAGTCTGTGAGCAAAGGCATGGCCCTTGCCCTGAACTAAGGCATTTGCTACCTGCCATTCTCTATCAGGTCTTGCGAAGGCTGCTGACACCTGAGCAACAGACCCTGACGCTGGAATGATTATCTAGTGTTTTCTGTCACCATGGAGTTAGAAACACTGAACATAATGAGACAGTGACACAGGACTGTACTCAAAGAAAGATGTCCCATTCTATCTCTGCACCGGGTCAGACAGTTTGGCAGCCCTCACACTGTAGAGGCAAGTTGGCTTCAAATTTGACACACTGTGAGCATGATGGGACAATGGCACCGGACTGCACCCGAAAGAGAATGAACTTGAAATGGATTGAAACTGATTGCTTCCCCTCAGAGACTAAACAGCTGTCTAATCTCTGCACCCAGATCAGACAGCTCGGTGGCCCTCCTACAGTAGGTAGATCCTGGCTGCAAATCTAAGAAAGAAAGATCCGCCTTTGATGGCACCTGAGTAGAGAGAGCCAGACTGCCTTGTTAGCTAAAAACATGTGTGAACTCAACTGAAGACCCACTGAGACTCATCTACCGTGAGCGCCGCCATGAGAATCATTTCAGAGAATAAAGAATCTGCCCAGGAAGAGAATGCCGTAATCGCTGCCTAGCCCGAACCAAGAGTAGGCGCATCACTGAGGAGATTGTATCTTCGGCCTCCCTCCACTGTGCTCCTGAAAGAGAGACCTCTGCCAAGAGCACCCACATCACCACAGTGTCTGATCACCTTGGGTTGGCCAACATACTCTTCCTTTCCTCTACCTCTGGGATCCAAGGAGCCACACATTTCTCCACTGCACCATCAGCTGCCACAAAGGGTGCTTTACTGATCCTTGAAAAGGGAACAGTTTGTCTTTAGTTGCTTGGCGTTGTCTTTTGGCATGTCCCTTTCCCAGCACACCTTCTGTTACTGTGAGGCCTGGAACTACTGGTTAACTAACCTGCCAATCCAAGTGCACAACCTCACTCCGAGAGTCCACCTTGACATGGTGTGCTGACTACCAACTGCTGATCCAACCATAAAATGGCATGCTGACCACCAGCTGCTGGATCCAATCTTGACTTGCCGTGCTGACCACCTGCTGCTGGATCCAACTGTGACATGGTGTTCTGACCACCTCCTCAGGATCCAAACGTGACCACCTGCTGCTGGATCTGATTGTGACATAGCATGCTGACCACCAGGTGCAGGAATCCAACCTTGAGACGGTGTGCTGACTACCTGCTTCTGAATCCAACCGTGACATGGCATGCTGACCACCGGCTGCTGGATCCAACCTTAACGTGGTGTGCTAACCACCAGATGCTGGATCCAATCGTGGAGGCACAGTGGTTTCCATCAATCAACATCTAACTGCATTACCAACAGAGCACATGCGCTTAAAAGCAACACTCTCAATCTACTCTAAGACTTTCATGAAAACACCGTATATAATGCTAAGGCTATGGCAGGGTATGTTCCACATGCCCCCTTCCCCTAATTCACTGAGTCTGCTTAATTGCTAATGAATGAGGGGAATTTGAGCATCCCCAGATTTGTACAAATAGCAACAACAAAGAGGAGTGGGCTACTCCACGATTGCACAATTATAAATATACACATTCGTTTATTAAATCGAAGTGCTTAACTGTTGGTGACCCTACTGCCCAGGAATCATAAGCACAGTTTTTTATACACAAATAAACCAGGAGTGCATCATATCACAATCAGGCATGGGCATTGAACTCCACTCCGTTCGCGGAGTTTGCAGAGTTTTATCGGAGTGCAGAAAAGTCCGCTCAGCGTAGTGCAGTGGAGTTTTTGCCCCGCTCGCACTCGCCAACAGTAAGTTGGCAAGCGCGAGCTGCCAGTCGGGTAGAATTTCTACTCGAGCGGCAGGAAGATCAGCGCGAACTGCAGTTCGCACTGCACTCTGCCACATGTGGAACTCTGCAGAGTTTTTTTGTTACTTCTCAGAGTTCCGCGTAGCAGAACTCTGCCCAGGCCTGATCGCAATCATATATCATTCCTATTGATATGGAATTTGACAAACAGTGTCTTATGATCAATCCCTTCTTACGAAGGTTAACAATTATAGCACATGGAGTCACATGGTCCAATTGCAACTTCTTGATTTATTAGTATTCATAAAGGACATGATATAATCAGCCCAGCCAATGCATTCCATCCATTCTGACTTCATCAGGGCTGAAAAAAATAAAAAAATAAAAAACACGCATATAATCCATGTATATATCAATCAATCAGGGGTTTGTAAAGCACAGCTACTCACTACATCTTGATTCACATACAAAGACATATACCATCAAAACAGGGTCGTGCCTCCAACAACATACAATTAACATTACATGAGAATATTTTCAAAAAATACATGCATACGTATGTTTCTAAATTTTAAATATGTCAGTGAATGAATAATCAACATTAGTATTCCATAATTTATTATGAGATACACCTATATCATGTAAACAATAGTATAGTTGTCAAGTTAACTCAAGGGACACAGATACTCAGCTAATAGAGATCCTAAAGTCAAAATTATATCCAAAAAACGCTAACTTTAAATTATGGCGCAACAATCCATGTATTAAGACACTATAGTTAAAGCCCCGGTGTTGCACTGTGTTTGTCCTATGTTGGTCTGCAAAATATCCAAATTATCTACATGCACCCAGCTGTAACAAATATAGAGAGAAATCTAATATTTAATGTCTGTTACGTTGGGAAATAAAATCAATCAGGTTTCTTACATCTAAAAAATAGTTTTTTTCTCTATTATAATTTCATATGTGTGGCACCAAAAAGAGCATATCTCCAAATGTCCTTCCAGATAATATGATCAATTCTCCCTTAAGGATCTGTAAGGCCAAAAAAATGTCTTACTCCAATAGTTAAAAGTAACCTAACTCATGTTTCCAAAAAGGCATCTTAACCCCCTTTATAACTTACTTGTATTGTCAGAACGCCCTCAGAATGACCGCCACCATCTTCAAATCTTAAAAATCACCGAAATCTTAAAAAGTCAATTTTCTCTCCGTTATTTAAGCCTACTGAGAGCCAATCATCCACCACCTATTCAAGGCCTCCAATCAGAAACATTCTTAACTCGATGAAGAATATGAAGGGAAAGGTTCCTCTCCGGTCCTCCACACGGTCAGCCAATCAAATTGCAGTTTCACAAAGCCCGCAAGGGTAACTGCCGGCCCTATTTTTTACGTCAATTCCATCAATGGTCTGACCAATCTCCGCACGTACTTGGTAGTAACCAGTATATTTTGCTTCCCAACATTTTTTAGTCATTCAATCAGGCATAAAAAAACAAAGAGAGACTCCTATCCCGCATCACAAAATTCAAACCCATAGATCACGTCGCATGATGTGCACTAAGATCTCACTACAAAAAGAAAAAGGAAAAACAGGATCATTCATGCACCAATGTTTGCGCCCCTCCCATCCCCGTTCCATCAGAAACAGATATCTGAAGTTTAAGAGGCCAGTTTACTTTCTGGTCCAAGTTTTAGACAACCGATCAGCGTGTAGAGGAGCTGAAGACACACCCATTTCCATGCTCCCCAATCTCACATGAAATATAGATCAGTATCTCTACAAAATACAGAGCATTTTCCTGTGCAATCTAATCAATCACGGATCAATGAAGGTTGTCCAAAAAGAGGGTGTATAGGAAACCAGGCCAAGTGGCAATGTTCCTTGTAAACAAACTCAGCGAACTTAACATATTCACTTCACTCATCCACCAAATTAAGGTCTACAAATGGCAGAAATCCCAAAATATCCACCTTCTCCATCATGGTGTCGACAGGCACTTAAAGTGGAAATAGCTATTATACAGTCAGAAGGCACAAAATGGCACTTCATTTTACCCAATCAAACCATCGCTATAAACTAATTTTTTATATACAAAGTTATAGCTGTAATGATTGAATCATATCATTCATACAACCAGGGGATCCCTTCCGATCGGATATTATATACATGATGCAATAGAGGAGGATAAGTATCTCCTAATCCACAAGTCAATATCAAAGTTTCAAATAACCTGCTCTGCTTGATTCCTGGATATGATTAAAGACCCCCTTAAGTCCGGAAGATCCCTTCCGACCGTAAATGATATATATGACCCAATGGAGGGAGTTCTGACGATACAAGTAATTTATAAAGGGGGTCAAGTTAGCAGGAGATGCCTTATTGGACCCATGAGTTAGGTTACTTTTAACTATTGGAGTGAGACTTTTTTTGGCTTTACAGATCTTTATGTGAGGATTGATCATATTATCTGGAAGGACATTTGGAGATAAGCTCTTTTTGGTGCCACACATATGAAATTATAATAGAGAAAAAAAAATGTTTTCGATGTAAGTAACCTCTTTGATTTACGATAGAAAATGTCATTTCCCAATATAACAGACCTTAAATATTAGATTTCTCTCTATATTTGTTACAGCTGGGTGCATGTAGATAATTTGGATATTTTGCAGACCACCATAAGACAAACACACTGTGACACCGAGGCTTTAACCATAGCTTGTTTTTACCATCGACAACTCTCCTGACTCAATTCAGGAATTTCAAGATACCATGCTCTATATCCAGAGTTGGATGGACCATAACCATCTCAAACTTAATCCGGGCAAGACCGAATTAGTCCTGCCCGGAAAAGGCCAGATCTATTGGGGCCCACACTATTGGCCAACTGAATTGGGTCCTCCCCCCATCCCGTCCTCTTCTGTAAAAAGCCTAGGAGTCACCATAAATGCTGATCTCTCATTTAGAGGTCAAGTAGGGACAGTGGTCTCCTCATGCTTCTTCCAACTATGCAAAATCAGGAAGATTGCCCATTTGCTCACTCATACCGCTCTCATACAGGTTGTTATGGCCTTGGCTCTCTCCGCCTTGATTTTTCCAATTCTATTTACCTCGGCCTCCCATTGTTCTTACTTAAACGTCTCCAGCTGGTACAAAACCAAGCTGCGAGACTTATCCACAAACGGCCAAAATGGCAATCTGCCAGCCCCTTACTTGCAAAACTTCATTGGCTCCCTATCATCCAGCGGGCAGCCTTTAAGACAGGGTGTTTAATTTTCAAGGCCCTTCATTGAAGCAGCCCTAAATTCATCAGTTGCATGATATCAAGACATGTTCCCACCCGTAATCTGCGATCTGCACATCTCCAGTTGCTAACTACCCCTACCTATAAGCTCAAACGCCAGGGAGGGTGCAGGTTCTCCTATCTGGCCCCAAGTTCTGGAACTCTCTCCCACTAGCGATCAGATCTTGTAATAATTTATTGGGTTTCAGAAAAATGCTCAAGACATGGTTGTTTGAGAAGGCTTATGCATAATCCGCCCCTGCTGTGACACTGATCAATTTAAGCGCCATGAAACCTCTGGGTGTACGTGCGCTATAGAAATTTTTATTAACATAACATATTAACATAAGTGTCTTGATACAGGGATTGTTGCGCCATAATTTAAAGTGAGTGGTTTTCGAATATAAATTTGACTTTAGGATCTCTATTAGCTGAGTATCTGTGTCCCTTGAGATAACTTGAGAACTATACTATTGTTCACATGATATAGGTGTATCTCATTATAAATTATGGAATACTAATGATTATTATTTATTCATTGACATATTTAAAAATTGTAAACATATGTATGTATGTATTTGTCGGAAAATGTCTTCATGTAATGTTTATTGTATGTTATTGAAGTCACGTCCCTGTTTTGATATATGTCTTTGTATGTGAATCAAGATGTACATTATGTATAGATACATGGAGTGTATGGATCTTGTTATTTTGAATTTTTTAGCCCTGATAAAGTCTGAATCGCCAAAATGCATTGGCTGGACTGATTAAATCATGCCCTTTAGGAATACTAATACATCAAGAAGTTGCAATTGGACTATGTGACTCCATGTGTTATAATTGCTACCCTTTGTGAGAAGGGATTGATCCTAAGACACTGTTTGAAAGATAGAGCCTTGTAAAATTACATATTAATAGGAATGATATATGATTGTGATATGATGCACCCCTGGTTCATTTGTGTATAAAAAAATCTCCAGATTCGTGTACAAACTACACCCCTATCAAACTATTGAGTGAATAGTAGCTACGAAACCTAACTTGAATAAACTTATCTTTTAAAAAAAAAAAAAAAAAGGATAGAGTTATTGAGTGCTGTTCCTGTGTTAACTGAATTCGAACTTCTAAAGGTGCATGATAATCTATGAGTGAGCTCTGACGTTTCTATCTTTCTACCTCCTGAAAGTCAAAGTTTACACAAGCATTGGCAAAGCTAATAGGTTTTGTTTATGAAAAACTATAATCATACTTTCCAGATGCAGGCTGCAGAATCTTATTCCATTGCTAAATGTCCCTCAGTTAAGATCCAAGGGGCATATTAACAACGGGCAGCGATAATTATCGCTGGCCGTACTTAGCGTGAGGAATCCTATCGCCGGCTATCGCTGGAAATTATCGCCATGCTAGCGCTGTATTAACAACGCTTAGCGCAAAGGCGATAATTTTCCAGTGATAGCGATGTTTTCCATGGAACATCGCTGGTTTTCCAGCGATGTCCCATGGAAAACGGCGATATACTTGGCGATAGGGCCTGTGGTCTTAGCCACACAATCCACCCCCATGTTAGGTATGCCTTAGTCAGGAATTTAGCAGACGTTAAATTCCTGCGTTAAGGCATACTTAACGCAATTTAAAATATCGCTAACCCACGTTGCTAATACGGCGATACCTGGGTTAGCGATATTTCCCCCTGTTGTTTTCACAGGCACGCCCCCTTTGCATCTCATTAGCGATGCGATGGGAGGCGTGCAGAAAACGGACGCTAAGTCAGGAATCACGCGCTAGCGTGTCCTTGTTAATTCGGCGATAAAATTATCGCCGCTTTTCGTCCGAAAACGGACGCTAAAGCGGCGATAATTCATTAACGCCGCCTTGTTAATATGCCCCCAAGTCTTTTCTTCAAAGACTGAAGTACCTTGAGTTGTTACTAGAGGTCCTTTGAGCCAGAGACAACTCTTTACTGTAATATGCTGAGTAGTGGTTTCGTGAGTCAGACACAAGTTTGGCTGCAAAGGCTACAGTATCTTAAGCTCTTACAGAGGTCCTATGAGCCAGATACTCATCTTTGATGGAATATGCTTCAGTACATTAAGCCATTAGTAAAGATCTTCTGAGTCAGAGACAATTGTTTGATGGTGTACCTTGCGATGTTAGTAGAGGTCTCTTAAGTCAGACACAATTTATTGCTGTATTTTTTGCAGTATCCTAAGCTGCTAGTAGGGGTATTCGAACCCAGACACAAGTCTTTGCTGTAAATGCTGCTGTACTTTAAGCCGTTAGTAGAGGACTCTCAAGTCAGACACAAGTCTTTGCTGTAAATGCTGCTGTACTTTAAGCCGTTAGTAGAGGACTCTCAAGTCAGACACAAGTCTTTGCTGTAAATGCTGCTGTACTTTAAGCCGTTAGTAGAGGACTCTCAAGTCAGACACAAGTCTTTGCTGTAAATGCTGCTGTACTTTAAGCCGTTAGTAGAGGACTCTCAAGTCAGACACAAGTCTTTGCTGTAAATACAGTGGTATCATAAGCGGTTGCTAGAGCTCCATTGGGTCAGACACAGGACAAACACAGCATCACAGTGGAAAGCCAGTGAAATGGGCACAACGGGCAGCTCCAAAGCCCACTCCATGTACATGTTAAAGTATTGGTAATAATAGATCTGCCGGAAGCTAAAATAGTCTCTAGCTAGATCTAAAAACACACAAGAACGGTGGCTATCCACCATGTTATAAAGAGAGATACACATGTCCACGAGTACTTTTTACTGTAAGTAATACATTATAAAAAGGGGGGTCCTTTCAAAAGCACAGTGGAAGCCTCATCTCTTCTAAAAAATTCCCCAGCAAAATCAGTCCACAGAAAAGGCATTAGTTAGGTATTGAATAGGTGGGTGTACAAAATAATGAGATGGCAAGACATTTTAGACGTTCCCATACTAGAAAAGCATGGTCCGCCTTGAAATGTCATACAAACGTTTAGTCTATATGTCCCAAAAAACATACAATTGCCACCTTCATCACATGTAATGCATGATATGACAGAATGATGTAATTGGTGAGAAATATAATATTATGTCCAAATGCATCTTAAGTGTTTTCACCCAAAGGTCTTAAAAATACAGTTGATTTTAGGTGCAAATGCAGTCATTCAGACACCTAAGAATGGCACGACAGTCCGGCTGGCTTCCGTGCCTGGTTTATGCAGTGTTGCCAGACCGTGTCCACCATCGTTAACAATCTCTCTTTTACTCTCTTTGACTTATAGCTCAAGGTCTGCACCCCCCTTTTACTGCTTTCAGGCTCTCAGGATATCTTGCAGAAAGTGAAGAGGGCAATGGGGGCGGGGGCCTGCAAGAGGCACCATCGTGCTTGGTCCGTGGAGCATCAGGTAGTGCGGGGAGAAGCCATCAAGCCTGATCTAGAGGGCTTCAGGGAGTCCGGGGAGGATATCTCACTGAAGGTGAAGAGGTCACTGGAGGGATGAAAGGGAAGTGAGCAAGAGGAGCTATTATGCTGGTACTGAGGGCTTCAGGGAGCGTGGGGAGGAGCTCTCAGGATTTCTCACTGAAGGTGAAGAGGGCACTGGAGGGATGAAAGGGAGATCTGCAAGAGGAGCCCACATACCTGTGATGAGGGCTTCAGGGGGCATGGGGAGGAGCTCTCAGGATATCTCACTCAATGGGAAGAGAGCACAGGAGGGATACAGGGTAGACATGCAAGAGGAACCATAATGCTTCAGGGTTGTGGAGAGCCCCATTCTGCCAGAGACTTGGACATGTGATGGAGGTACAGAGGCATTTGTTAGGGGGAGGAGTTTGCATGGGGCCTTCAGTACAGAAAGCACAGGGGTCATCACTTTCCATAAGTGGACTGTAGGAGGGCTGGAGGGTTGAGGACAGCTGGAGGGGTGAGGACAGCTGGAGGACTAAGTAGTGCTGGAGGGTTAAAGAACACTGGAGGGTTGGTACGCCTTGGGAAGGAAAATGGGGTATACAGCCTCAAAGAGAGGACTGGAGCTTGAACATATCTGAAGGTCTAAGGGCAGTAGCCACAGGCAGAGTATCCCCTAGGTGCCCTAGGTGGGAATAACTACTGATTAGTTGAATTACTGATTACTTTTGAATTTTCCATTTTTATGTTTTTAGGGATTGACGTTTTTTAAAAGATTGTTCACAAAAGATAAAGATAATGTCTTTAAGAAAAGAGTAGGGCCTTGTGGGTTTCAAATTCATTTACTCATTTTGGTTGCACTTATTAGCATGTTAGTGTAACTATATCCCCCAATGGGTATCTCCCAAATACTACTAATGACTTCATATTTCTGAATACTACTAAGTATTATCATTTGTAAAGAATTTGAGAAGAAATCTTACTTAGAGTTTTCACAAAATTATAGAGACATAGGCCCAGATTTACTAAGGACTTACATTGTCCTTCTATCATGCATGTCGACGCAAGGCAACGCAAGTCCATAAGTAATATATACTAATCCAGCCAAGGGGCGATTTGCTCCTCCTTGCATGACTTTGTAAAGAACTGGAACGCAACGCGGTGGCTTACAATGTGTTTCGTTATATATGGGCGTTCCCCTGCATCCAACCATGGAATTTAAAGAAATACCAGATTCACTGAAATCCATAAACCTGGTATTACCTAAAAATGGTGTGCCTCCCGAGGATGGTGTAACATAGAAAAATATTTTAATTTCACCTCGTTACTTCCTCTTTCTGTCCATGATGAATTCCGCATCACAATTAGAAAGAGAAAATTGCCTCTTAGGATTGTTTTTGTGCAGGAAGGTATGTCTTCCTGCAGAAAAACAATCCTGCCTGTAACGCAGGCACCACTGCACCATGGGGCAAGGGTGTCAGCGTTTGCACCAGGCAGCACACAGGGCACCAGCTTAAGGACAGAGCAGAAATGTGCCACATCAGTAAATATAGCAAATTTCTACTCACTCCATTTAAGGCAGTGCAGCAAATTTCCTTGCTGTGTTGCACTCCATGACATTTAGCAAATCTGGCCTACAATGAGACAATATGCTCACAATGCTAACAACCAACAGAGGCCATTGACAGTTGTCAGTGTCAGAAGGCAGGCCACTGACCATCCATTGCCAGGTGGAGGCTTCAGTCTGGGGCCTTGGGCAGGCCGCACTTCCAGTTGTGGAGATGGCAAAGAGTCCTCCGCATGCTCCTGAGGTCTCTCTGCCCTCTTAGGTTCCTCAGAGTGGGGGGCTGCCCTCTCAGATGACAGACTCCCTCTTTTTACTCTCTATACTGTCATCTCAGGGGTCCGAACTTGAGACTGGCTTTTCATTTCAGGCTCTGTACCCTGAAAGTGATCATGTGCCTCCCAGCGCAGGTCTTTCAGGGGGAACCACAGACCCCCATGAAAAGTGACACACTCTGTCATTGTCATGTAGGGATCTGCCAGGTGCAGGTCTCTTGTCCTCTATCTCTGTGACAGTGCAGGAAGCACATCCATGTCAGAAGTTGCTTCAGATGAGTCAGTTTTGGGGTGGTCTTCTCTCAAAGCAGGTAAACCCCTGACCCACTGGTCCTTCCATAGTGGATGACCTTCCCCTCGCCCCCTACTCTCTATCTGGGCCTCCATACTCTGTTTTGGAGCAGTGCCTCTAGAAATCAATATTTTGGAACACCCTTGGTGACCGCTCCTCTCAGCTCTTTTCTTACTGGTGGAAATTCAGTACCAAGGATACAGTCAATGGGCATCTGAGAACTGACAATGATTCTCCATTGAGCTAGTACCGCCCCTACATCCTAGAGATACCAGGGCCATTGGGGGGAATAAGTCCTGGCCATGAGCCTAGGGTAACCTACATATCTCTTCTGGCAGACACTTGTTGTGTACTTTATAGGGTGTCCATAAACGGGCTTTCTAGAATCATGACCTTATATAGGCACAATCCAACCTGCCCTTATATAGGCATAAAATCCCAGACCTTATTTAGGCATAAACCATGCATACCAAATACAGGCATGGATTCCGACATCCGTCCACCCTAGCGTCTCAACGAGTACATGAAAAAACAGACCCTCAGGCTGCGGGAGTTTCCCTTGCCCAGGACTATTGATTTCTTCAAGGACTCATACATTATGCATGAACCTCTATTCCTTAGGGGATTCATTCATGACGTCTTTCGCTACCCAACTCACGTCAATGCTAACATTTTCAGGTATAAATATACCTTCCCAAACCCCTGTAAATCAGAGGAGACCTCGACTTCAGAGGAGCCCGATTCCCGGCCAGACGCACTGAGAAGACGCTGTCATTCCTGCACGCAGAGAGTCCAGCTTCCAGTGATCTAACTTCCCTTGCGGGGTGTTGGAGTTCGAGTCCGGATAGAGATTCCTACCTCTCTCATTGTTCAGGTATGGAGCAGACTAGAACCTAGAGGGACTCTTGGCATACTAGACTCTTGGCATGCTAGGCGTAACTTACTCTTAGTACACTCTAGTCAGGAATACAGCACCTACTTCTACTTCTCCCTACACCTAGGATAGGTTAGGTACACTGGGTAGAACTAGGCTAGAAACGCATCGTATGAGTACTTGCATTTTTAGGCTGTGTCATTTTATGTAAATGCATATATGCTGAAAAGATAATGCTAACGCAGTATTATTTATTTCTACTGCTCACTCTGTACATTATTTATCTCACATACTGTCTTGTGATCGTAACAGCACATCTAACTTACAACAGAAACAAGACTGTTCAATAAACCTTTTTATTGAAACGCCCGTCTGTTATTTCTGTGTAACTTTGAGGAATAACTGAATCATGCACGACTGAGCTGAGTGAAATAGTTATCTATTGTTTCTACGACTCTGGGACACGTCCTGATTCTGTAAGGGAAACACAGTGGTCATGTTTTGCGGCTGCCAGAAACTAATCCCTTCTTGTTGTCAAGAAGTTTCTAGTGGCCTCTGAGCTAGCTGGCACAAGTAATTAAGTTTAATATACTCGATAGGGACATACCGACCTTAGTCCTATGTCAAACCTATAGGATATATTATTCCAATGCGCAGAGCCTATAAGGGAAATAGGAGCTACACTACATGGCGCCCAACGTTTGGTAAGGCAGTAATTCAACGTTAGATACTGAGTAACTCAGCTGTGCATATATTCTTTTCTCTCTCAGAGACCCCTACCCATATACTCCAAAAGACGTCTGGAGTGGGCAGGGATAGTATCCGCCACGGCTACATAGGGCAGTACCCTATATATTAGCTGTTTGGTTTGGTCGTTGAAGGATACAGTGTTCCACAATATTGTGCACCTTATCTTTGTTTCCTTGAAATTTGTTCTACATTTTTCAAAAAACAAAATGCCTGACGGAGACAATAACACCGGAAGCGGTGTAGCTGCGGCTGATCCAGCCCAACCAGCATTTTTTAACACCGGTTTAAATGAAACCGAGGAGGGTGTCATTGACATCACTCCAAACTTAAGAAGAGCCATTACTCTAAACCTTATAAAACATGGCCTACCACCGAGAGGGGGTAGAGCAGTTTTCGTGATTGAGGCACATGAATCCTTTCAGACAGAGGTATTCTATTCATGGGTAATTCTTCCTGAATCCAATCCAGTAACACACTTGTTTCACTTCTACAAAGAAGATGAACCACCAGAGGAATACATTCCTTTCGAGGATATTGAGATTCCATTAACATACCAGGAGCATCAGCTCTGGTTTAAAGGCGCCCTAAAACATAACAGAAATATAACCAGGCTCGGTCCACTAGGTAGACCAGGAGCAACATGGCCGATTCTAGCCGGCTACACACCTCATCCAGACATCGAAATAATGTCAGACGAGGAACTACTTAATCAACTCACAGAGTTAATAAAAATCTACAGACAATTGGTTCAATATGTCATGCGGACTTTCACAGTCCAACCTCCATTAACAGTTCCAAATCATACTCCTCCACAGGGGAGTACATTAAAAATTACACCACAGACTCTATACGCAGTCATGGGTAAAATGCCCACTAAGCGGGAGCAAATTCCATTTTGGATAGCTCAAAAAATTACTCAAATCGAAGCAGTATTTCCAAATACTAGCCTGCATGAGAAACACAGAATCCTAACCATTAGTTTACCAATGGGGATCACACCACAACTGGAAGACTGCACCACTTGGGGCTCAGTCTTTGCTGCCATCTACACTAAAACACACGGCATTCCGTCAATAGCGGTAATACCTGATGTCCTAAAACAAATTCAAAACGAATACGGGGCAGAGCCTGCTTTAAATTTAGGTATGAAATTACTGAAAAATTTCGACCAGGTCTCAACAATAATATTATCAAATATTAAAGGGGAGGCAGCAGCAGTGGCGATCCGACAAAAATTAAGGGAATTTGATGTTACAGAACATCAAACAGAGCTACCCAGAATTATAGAACAATCTTATGCAGAATTAGGCAGAGATAGTTTGGGTGGGAGACCAGTTAAACCAAAACTATCTGAAAGTCCTGAGAAGGACTCAATTAAACAAAATCCTACATCTTCTAAAAAGAAGTGGGAGTCTACTAAACAAAATTCAAACGAGAAAAGATCTCAATCCCGAGGTAGGTCTCCTCAAAAGGAGCCCTCTGAAAGGAGGTACAACCTCAGGAATAGGGATAATTTGAGAAAACCTGATAGGTATCAAGATAATGATACACGTTCCTCTCGTCCCTTTCAGGTCTCATCACAGACTTCGGAAAGAAGAGGACGTACAGAACATAGAGAAGCACGCGTGAAATCGAAAGACGACAAGCACGCAACAAAAATTAAAACTAAACCCCAATTCTCCAAAAAGAAAGTAGCAGGTCTAATAGTAAGACATGCCGAGAATTCTGAGAACGCAACTCAAGAATGGAGAATGGGCCCAGACAATGCTGGACAGTGCAGCAGAAGTCACAATAGCTCGCCAGAACCTGATGGAACTTCTGGAGATAGTGGACTTGAATGAGTACATTACAGTAGAGACTGTAGACACCAGGGTTAGTACTCCACAAAGGTTATATGAAATAACACTCCGGATGGAGGGAGACAAACCTAGACAGGTTAAAGCACTTTTTGGGGAAAAACTATCAAAGGGTTATGACATACTTCTAGCAGAAAAAGACTGGCCACCACAATTTGTCAGGGAGTGCCCACACGGCGAAGACATGATTATGCCTGCCTTCTCCAATCATATTCCAATTCACTTAAAATATACATATGCCAGAAAATGGGCAGTGGCCCAGGCTCCAGCATTATATAAAAATCATGTAGGATGGGATGAGGACTCACCTCACCATAAAATAAATCTGAAACATGAACCAACTGCTCAAAGGCAGTATCCTATTAAGCAAGAAGCTAAAAAACAGGTCAGGGAGATTTTAAATCAACTTGAATACCAAGGGGTGATTGAAACATGCACCTCATCCATGAACAATCCTTTGTTTCCTGTCTCCAAACCAGACAATACATATCGTCTAGTTTTGGACTACAGACATTTAAACACTTGTTCTAAAACTTTTGCAGTACAAAATGCACATAGCACAGCATTAATGAATAACATTGTGCGTAAAAAATACAAAACAACATTAGACATCTCAAACGGTTTCTTTTGTCAAAACATAGCACCTGAAAGTAGGTACTTAACGGCATTCTCCATAATGGGGACCCAGCGTCACTTTTGTCGACTCCCACAAGGGTTCAAGAATAGCCCAGGTTTATTCTCAGCGAGAGTAACGGAGTTACTACAAATTTATGACAACGAGGCATTGTCCTATGTCGATGACATCTATCTTACGGATGATGACTTGGAAAAACACTTGAACAGGGTGAGCACCATTATACTGGGATTCGCCTCTGAGGGCTACAAGTTCAACTTTAAAAAGTCCCGAATTGCCCATCTCAATGTCCTATTTTTAGGATATGAGCTTTCAAGTGAAGGCAAGAGCTTGGCAGCTAACTTTCTAGAGAAATGTGCGCTGCTCCAACCTCCAAAAACGCTAAAAAACTTACAATCAATCCTGGGATTCCTAAATTTTGGAAGAACATACATTCTAAACTACACAGAAAGGGTTAAACCTCTCTACGCATTAATCAAACCTGATTTTACAAATAAAAACTGGACACAGGAACACACAGACATTTTGCGTTCACTTCAGGCTAACATGTTAGCAACAAAACACTTACAAACACGCGTAAGTCAAAGAAATTTGGTGATTCGAATAATTTCGGGTCAATGTGGATTCACCTACTTAACCTTCAATGAGGGTGAGAAAGTACCAATTGCATACAAATCACATTTGTATACACAAGCGGAAATGCGCTTCAGTTCAACTGAAAAAATTCTGACAGCAGTTCAAACAGCTGTAGCAAAAGAAAGAGCCTTAGCCCAAGGGAAACGCATAATTGTCGTTACCCCAGTACCGGCTTTAGAAGCGGTCACAAAAGCGAGCATTCCAAATGCTAAAGCTTTACATCCAAGATGGATACAGTGGGTTAATTCTCTTGCTGCAACTGATGTTGAATATGTTTTTGATCCAGACTTAAAGACACAGGTATTTCTCCAATATGAGCAAGAATGTCCTCTGCCCACTGAGATTCTGCCTCTCGATCAGTATGAATTCGTAATTTACACTGACAGATCCGCACAGCCCGCAACAGGGAGTAAGCAAGCTTACAGTGCAGCGTGTGCTATCGTTAAAGGTCGCATGCGAAATGGCATCTTCAGACCTATGGTCACAAAAACTCAGTCACTAGGTGATTGTACAGCTCAGCGAGCTGAACTACAGGCATTCAAACTGGCACTTGAGAGTACGGATCGAGAATTCCTCACACTGATAGTGTGCGATTCCTATTACTGTGTTCAGTCATATAATGACTATATACGAACCTGGCTTGAAAATGGTTTTAAAGATACGAAAGGTGGCACAATTAAGCATAAACTGCTTTGGGAACAAGTAGTTCAGTTGAAAAACGAACTACCAAAGGCTCACGTGATTCACACACTGAGTCATCAGCGTGATGGCGTTCACGTTGCAGGGAATTCATTGGCTGACGAAGCCGCGAAGGGGGCTGTTCAGACGGCTTCCGTAGCTGCGATCACTCGTTCAAAAACAAAAATAGACGGTGAGATAATGTTAGCTGTCAATGCTTCAAGCAAAGGCAGCAGTGCAACGTTACCAAAAAGTTTCCACTCAAGTACTCTTATGTAATTGATGCGAATAACGTTCCTTTTACTCGTAACCCTGGAGTGGGGGATAGGGTAATTCCAAACATGGAACGAAGAGCAGCCTTGATTTATGAAACACATTTGGGGGAGGGTCTGTCACATCAAGGGATCTCAAAAACAATTTTGAAGTTAAAAGAGATGTACTGGTGGCCTGGAATGAATACACACATTCACATATTCATCAACAACTGCTTAGACTGTAAATTACAGCGAGAGAGCCACCAAACACCATGCAGCGAATGCGGCAGCCCAGTGCAGACACCACTGTTAGACAGCATTAGGCTATCTAATCGCCAGCGTCCTACTGGACAAAGGCATTCCCGCAAATACTAAATCTAGGTTCCTATGGTTATGGCCTCAGCGCTCGGCTGACGCTCGAACTGTTATAAAAGATTTGCGAGTCTTTATCGGCACATACGCAATAGGCACGCTACATTCTGACCAGGGTCCTGCGTTTAGCTCTAGGGCTTACAAGGAGGCCATGGCCAGTCTGGGCGTTGCATTGCGGTACTCCTCTCCATTCCATCCTGAGGGAAATTCTGTTGTGGAAAGGAAAAACCGGGACATAAAGCAGTCTATAACAGCTAGGGTATTAGGCTCGAGTGATGGGTGGGTCAAAAACCTCATTAGCGTTCAGCGCTCACTTAACAATCTGCCAAGAAGTTCTCTAGGGGGGGTCACTCCATATGAGGTCCTATTTGGGGCAAGAATGTGGGTTCCAGACTTAGAACACGTAGGCACAGTGGTGGACATGAAACCATTTGATATCAAAGATCGTTTGGCTGTTTTACAGGATTTTAAACAAATTAAGAACGAAACAAAGCAACGTATCCATACAGCCAACCACCACTGGGGAAACATCGGCGGTCCCAGCAAGGCCTGTCTGGATTCCAAAAGTTGGGGATCTAGTCAGAGAAAAAATAGCGGACAAGAAGGAATTTGGACCTTCTTACAGACAACCGGTACCTGTTCTAGCTGTTCAAGGAACAAGGACAGTACTTCTGCCGCCCCTTGCTGGAAGAAAGGAGAAAAGATTTGTGTCCATCGACCTCATCAAACCACAACATGTGGCCAATACTAAGCAGTAGGCCTCGTGGACTCCGACCTAGTAGCAGACGCACTCCTCTCGCTACTATTCTAGAGGTTCAGACTGAAAGACTGATCACGATCGAGAATTCAGCTGTAACAAATGAAGGACTAAGCAACCAGGCTATGGAACTCATCCCTCTTGACAACCAAATAACAGTTTGTCCAAATACACCTGTCTACACCAACATGACTCGTGAAGAACTGGTTTCTGTGATTTCAACGAATCCTGATGCAATTCCAACAATTGACAGAACTGCTTCTGGCTATTTCATTGACTTTGATACGTTCTCAGAAGATCCAAGTGACCCTGAAACGACGCCAGCATCATCAAAACTCAAGCAGCAAGTACAAGACTTTGTTCACTTTTTGAAAAAGACTTATCTGGTTTCTCCATGGATTGAACTCTGGATTACATCTGGACTTTTTGTTTTCCTGCTCTGGCTAGCTTTGGTAACAACAGTAAGCATGCTTATAAGTGCCAGATACATCCATGTGAACAGTGAAGGAAAAGACGTGAATGTACTTTTGAAACCACATAAATCTTCCCATCGTGAAGCAAGAGACTTGTCATCAGTGAACATCACAGCTGTTCCTATACAGGATGGTATAGTGTGGGACAAAACAGATTATGAAATCTTCGGTCCAAGTGAACAATTGAACATTCCACATTTATTTAAAATTTCACTGAGTGATTTAATTACGTCCAGTACCTATTCAGATGATTGGGACTTAGAGACTGTTCACTATATAATGTTTGATCTAGAAAAATCTGCCGCATTTTCTAAAAATGAATATTTAGAGGGTTCATCCGATTATGAAGAACTGTATTGTTATAACCACTATGGTCATCATTATTTGCACAAAACTGCATATCCTAGAAATGTGTTTATGTTTAACCAATGGGAACATTGTCCTACACCACCACAAGGTAGTTCGAAAACTTTTGCTAGTAAATTTCCATATTTTTCAGGTTATAATACATCTGACCCAGAAACGTTTTACTATAAAAATGTAAACAAGACAGGTCTGAAAATTATGTTAACAAATACCAAACAGATTTACTCTGAAGCATTTATTGCCCAGCTGTCTACACAGGGTTTCGACTTATGGAAAGACACTATTGAGACAAAAACTGTCTGGGGTAGTAAAGATTGGCAAGTACAGGGTATAGAAGCTTTATTTAGAGCCTGTATCATCCCTGAACAAATACTGTTTTTGAATGACACCGTGCAACAGACATCTTGTCTTGGATTAGCCAAGATAAAAGAGATGAAAACACCTTCTGTGCCAACACCTGCCAGTGATAACAATACAAAGGCAGTGGTGACAGTTGACAATATACTACAACTCAACGGAACTCATCCAAAATGGAAAAAATGGTTGATCTGGCCCACAGACACAAATAACTGTCAGGAAAGGTTCTTGAACAAAACTCAGGGCTTTGCTATTCATAGGCCAGACCCAAGATATGTCCAAAGACAACATCCGGGGGTAGTAACAACATACAGTGTAGGTAAATTATGCCTTGATTGGCTGCATAAATCTACACTACAGGATGTGAAGCAACACTTAACCTTACTTGCACATGACGCAGATCTTAGGGAATTCTTGCTTGGACCAAGAAAACCGCGTCAAAAACGTTTCATATATGCCGGTATCTATGCTGCTTATAACGAAGCATGGAAAGTGTCACAGATAGAGGCTGCAGAACGAATACGTGAACTTGATCGTATTAATTTAGAGAAAACACTTTCTGTAGTCGACAATGGGTTAACAACTTTGTCCTCCAGAATTTATTCATTGGATGGCATTGTATCCTCTGCTATCGACATACTAGAACAAGATTTGGCTATGTTACAACAAGGTCAGTCTCAATTACGTTCTATTGTGTTATTGACATGGACGCTGCAATCTTTGCGAGCGGGCTATGTGCCTTGGCGTTTCATCAACACGTCGTCTCTGTTTGCAGAATACAATCTAACTGATAAACAGATCGAATTGGCACAAAGAGGAGCGAGATATACAGTGCTAAGCATTGAAAAAATGGAAAAACTACCATTTACAGTGGCAGAAATACCAGCTACAGAATGGGTTATTCATGGCAAAATAACATTACCTGTGACAACTTTTCAGTTTCATTATTGCCTCAGACAGATGCAAGCAGGCAAATAGGAAAGGTTGGGTAAGGAATACATTAGGATATCTTGGAATTTACCGTATACACATAGATGTTGGAGTGGGGATCGTGAGGTGTTTCTTAGCGGTACAAACTGTAAACATGCACTGACCGGTTCACTCATATGTCAGGACATTATTTTACACGGAGCTTGTAATGGTTCTGTGGCAAACTTGTCTTGCCATCAGCGCGGTTCTCCAGCTGCTGTGATTAATCCAACGTTTGGACAACTTTCTAATGGGAGTTACCTCATGTTGAATGATCATGGCTGCTGTGGAATGTTGCCAGGCATCCCATATCTAGTAACGGTCAACTCCAGGGTCACTTGCTGTATGCAAGTATTGTTTCCCCCAATAGACACAGTCAGGGAGTCGCCGTTATGGCCTTCGCTGAACGTCTCTTTTATAAGATTTGATACTTTAAGCAGAATGAAAGCCATGCTTTTACAGCAAACAGTGCCTTTGACCTCGGCCAAAGAAACCTATGATCTACAAGTTGCAAGGACTTCGGCTGAGATACAGACTTTAATACGTACAAACTGCCCTATACATTTCGTAGAAATGATATCACGTATCTTTAACATGTCAGATACAACAGGAATTGTACATGTATTTAAGAGCATTTGCACCGGTCTATTAGCACCGTTCCAGGCAATACTTGGAATCATTCCGAACTTAGCACATTCGGTGTTTGGTGGCATACCATTAATTCTAGCACTTGTTGCGGGAATTTTATTCATCTATCTGCTATTGCGCTATGGCCAGCCAATTCGCCGACATCACTCCGAGCGAAATGGGGAAAGCTCTCCTTGAAAGAAAGTGCCGTGAGCGAATAGTACAGCTACTAGGCATGACTCGTCTTCGGGACCTTAATACCATGTGGTTCCTGTCATTCCGATCAATCTGGCATGATTGCATCTTACCTGTTCTACGCTGCCTGCTATGCGGGGAAGAATGCGTGTTGGACGCTTGTCTAACATATCCATCAGCTACGCCAAAGGATGTCGATGCTTTGCTGGACCCGATAACGGCCCATGCTCTGTGTTGTCCCCAGAGGCTTCCAATTCTGATGTCAGCATTCATTGAGATCTCACAGTCGCCTCCTGCTGCTGCTGAGGTACGAGAAACAACTCCAGGCACACAGGTAACAACGGACGCGGACATTGCTGAAAGCGATGTTTCCCATCTTTGTGCGGTCAATCTTTTACACAAGGTGTTCCAGCTTACACCAACGACAGTGGAAGATGTTTTGTCTATTGAAATAGATGATCTCAAGTTTACACCAGACCCGTAAACTGACTCTGATTCGGCATACTCTGTTCCAGAGCAACAGCAACAATTTGGCCTTCATTTTTCAAAACTTTGGAACTTTACCAAATTTGAACTTTTGTCCCATTTTTTTCAAACGAAAATGGGACTCCAATCTGCTTAAAGTAGAACTAGCCTTATAATACAGACTTGGCAGTACTTCCAGGGACACTTAGTCATCTTGTGTGTCTAAATCAGTTCATTTAAGTTTCATGACAGGAAATGACTTTTGATTTTGAACAACCTTATCGATCATTTTCGTCATATGTAAATATTGCTTTTAAATTTCGTTCCAAATGCATTTATTTCATACCTTATGCTGGAAATGAAAAGCACTGCTTAATGATGTACAGCAACCTTTGCATTGTTAATATGTCTTTTAAAGCTTTTTTAGGATATGTTTTATTATGCGGTCCTCCATTTTAATGTTTAGCATTTTAAATGTTTAGCATTTTAGTATTGTTGTATACACAAAAGAGGAGTGGGTGTTGTGTACTTTATAGGGTGTCCATAAACGGGCTTTCTAGAATCATGACCTTATATAGGCACAATCCAACCTGCCCTTATATAGGCATAAAATCCCAGACCTTATTTAGGCATAAACCATGCATACCAAATACAGGCATGGATTCCGACATCCGTCCACCCTAGCGTCTCAACGAGTCCATGAAAAAACAGACCCTCAGGCTGCGGGAGTTTCCCTTGCCCAGGACTATTGATTTCTTCAAGGACTCATACATTATGCATGAACCTCTATTCCTTAGGGGATTCATTCATGACGTCTTTCGCTAACCAACTCACGTCAATGCTAACATTTTCAGGTATAAATATACCTTCCCAAACCCCTGTAAATCAGAGGAGACCTCGACTTCAGAGGAGCCCGATTCCCGGCCAGACGCACTGAGAAGACGCTGTCATTCCTGCACGCAGAGAGTCCAGCTTCCAGTGATCTAACTTCCCTTGCGGGGTGTTGGAGTTCGAGTCCGGATAGAGATTCCTACCTCTCTCATTCTTCAGGTATGGAGCAGACTAGAACCTAGAGGGACTCTTGGCATACTAGACTCTTGGCATGCTAGGCGTAACTTACTGTTAGTACACTCTAGTCAGGAATACAGCACCTACTTCTACTTCTCCCTACACCTAGGATAGGTTAGGTACACTGGGTAGAACTAGGCTAGAAACGCATCGTATGAGTACTCGCATTTTTAGGCTGTGTCATTTTATGTAAATGCATATATGCTGAAAAGATAATGCTAACGCAGTATTATTTATTTCTACTGCTCACTCTGTACATTATTTATCTCGCATACTGTCTTGTGATCGTAACAGCACATCTAACTTACAACAGAAACAAAACTGTTCATTAAACCTTTTTATTGAAACGCCCGTCTGTTATTTCTGTGTAACTTTGAGGAATAACTGAATCATGCACGACTGAGCTGAGTGAAATAGTTATCTATTGTTTCTACGACTCTGGGACACGTCCTGATTCTGTAAGGGAAACACAGTGGTCATGTTTTGCGGCTGCCAGAAACTAATCCCTTCTTGTTGTCAAGAAGTTTCTAGTGGCCTCTGAGCTAGCTGGCACAAGTAATTAAGTTTAATATACTCGATAGGGACATACCGACCTTAGTCCTATGTCAAACCTATAGGATATATTATTCCAATGCGCAGAGCCTATAAGGGAAATAGGAGCTACACTACACACTGTTCTGGGGAAACCAGCCTGGCTACCACATAGTTTGGCTAGCACAGGTATGCCACAGAGCAGGGAATAAAGTGCACAGAGTTCCAAAGCCAGCAAGAACATAAGGTCCAGCAAAAGGTGAGAAATCTGAGTTGATCACGCAGAAAATGCAGATTTTCTAAATAGACCAACAAGTATTAGAGGTGTTTGGTGGTTTGATTCTTCTTATAGGGAATCCCTCAAAGTTAAGCCTCGTTCACGGTCTGTCTCGGCCTGTGCAAAGTATTGTTTTCTCCAGCTTCCTTCACCAAAGGGCTGTGTTTGAAACAGTTGGAAGGTTATTTAGCTAAAACCCCATTGCTACGGCCATTGTTATGGCTGTCCAGAACTATGAAGTTTCATTCCCAGGTTTCTGTCCAATTAAATTAATTTGCAAGTAGGTGTTTGTTATATCCTGACTTCATGGTTATGCATGCCCTGCCTGTAGAATCCTACAGTGATGACATGGTTTGGAATGTTGTCAGTCAAATGAGTCACAGTTGACTGGGCTGAGCTGCCTGCTGGCTGCTCCTGGTGGGGTCTTGTCCTGGTCTTGTTATCATCTTGATGTGATCCTGAATAAATCTACTTGAATCATACTAACCTGCGTGGACTCAATCACTACAGAATTTTGGCGACGATCTTCTAAAGAACCTGCTAACCACCTCTTCAGGACCTCAAGCAACTTCAAAAACACAGGACCTACTGCAACTCAAGTGAAGCTAGTCAACTGCCATCCTGACCCCACCAGTGACCTCCCATCGGTCGCCCACAGCAGTCTTGCCAGTTGTTCCTGTGAGGGTAAGGCTGCCAATCTCTGCGCCTGCAAACCTCTGCGCCTGCCAACCTCTGCACCTGCCAACCTCTGCGCCTGCCAACGCCTGCGTCTTGTGCTGTGCCTTCAGTGAGGGTAAGCCGATTCTATGCTGTCTGGAAGAAGTGTGTTTCTGCCTCAAAGCTACGTAACCTGCCATTTATCATCGTCTGCACGCTGGGGAGGAAGAGTGCTGCTTGCTCACTACTACCCCTGTTTGTGCGATGCTTTGTGCCTGATATACGGTGTTCCTTGTCACTCATTGACATTTTCACTGTCTTGGCAAGAAGTGTGGTATCTACTGGTCTCCTGGAAACCTCTGCCATTTAACTGTCTTCTCAGCTTCAAGTTTTACTCAGCCAGAGAAAGGAGCTTCTGCCAGAACGTCTTTTTGTGTATGCTGCGACATCTTTTCTGACCCGGTATGTTTGGTGTATCAGAGACTGTTTTTCCATGTTTACCAGTGTGTGGGGCATTTTTTTTCATTGTTTTGGGAGCCGGTAGGTGTTACAGCTGCACCATGGCAGTTGAACTGCTTACATTCAAATCTCTCAAGCCTCTCCACCGCGCGCACACTCTCAACACGCGCAGCTTCACCTTACTTACCATGCCTCCGTGATGTCTTGGGATGCCTCTGTGGTGTCTTCTGTGACGTCTGCTTTTCCTGGCTGCTCTGGACGTTTTGGTGCATGTTTATGCCTCCAGCCATCCGGCACGACGTCAGTATGCGTGCCGCCATCTTTTGTTTGGAGCTGCACCGTCAGTTCCTTCTATGTGGTTTTCCAACGTTTTCCAACCACGTTTTCAATAAAGTTTTACTGCCAATTAAGGGTGTTGTGAAGGTAGCGGTTGGAAAAAAAAACGGATGGAGTCTGGAGACATTCCATCGAGGTCAGAGAACACTGAAGTCACATCGCATCAAGGTTGGGGGACACTGGTTAGTTGTCTTTCTACTAGGAGTATGTTATATCCTGAGTTCAATGCTATTCATGCTCTGCCTGTAGAACCTTGCTATGATGTCATCTTATGGAATGTTAGGAGTTAAACCTTCACAGTTGGCTGGGCTGAGCAGCATGCTGGCTGCTCCTGGTGGGGTCTTGATATGATCTTGATATGGACTTGATCTCTCTATTATACCATCTTGAATAAAACTACTTGAATCACACCAACCTGCGTGGACTCAATCACCACAGAATTTTGGCGACGATCTTCAAAAGAACCTGCACCTACCACCTCTTCAGGACCTCAAGCAACCTTAAAAACACAGGACCTACTGCAACTCAAGTGAAGCTAGTCAACTGCCATCCTGACCCCACCAGTGACCTCCCATCGGTCGCCCACAGCAGTCTGCCAGTTGTTCCTGTGCATCTGGGGAAGTGCCACTACAAGAGCTGCCCATCCTGTCTTGGGCGTCTACTCCCCACTACTTAACTGCGTCCTGTGCTGTGCTTTCTATGAGGGTAAGCCTGCCACTCCTTAACGTCTGCACTGTCTGGAAGAAGTGTGTTTCTGGCTCTAATCTGTGCTGCCTGCCATTTATCAACGTGTGCACTATGGGAAGGAAGACTGCTGTTTGCTCACTGCTACCTCTACTTGTACTGTGCTTTCTGTGAGGACAAGTCTCTCTCTCATCAACGTCTTTGTCCTGCGCCAAATCCGTCTAGTACCAGGTGTTGGCGCTATTTTGGAGGTGCCTGAAGAATGACTTTGAAGGATACAGGTGTCTACAACGTGTGCAGAGATCGCAACACATAGCCTTGCACAACTATAAAGTCATTCTTCAACATACATTCACACGTCTACTCCAGGCGCAGAGATTTCCACCCACGGCCCCGCACTTCAAGTGAAGCAAGTCTGGTGTGGTGACCGTTTGGTGTATAATTGTCTTTCAACCATTCTTGTTACGGTTGCATTTGTGGACTTCTGGGGTACGTTTATTTGTGTTCATTTTTGGGCCCCCAGCTGCCCACTCGACATTTGGCAGTTCAACCGCCTCTTTCAAATTTCCTCACGAGCCTGGCATCTCGCGCTCATCTTGAGTGTGCAGCTTTTAAAAAAAGTTTCGCGTGCAGCCTTACCTTCCACTCTCGACCCAGCGAAGCCGTCACTCATCCCCTGTGACGTCGGCCATTCTCCATGATGTCCTACGTTGTGACACCTTCGCCGCCCATGGCTAATTTGAGACGTTTTGGTGCTCAGACGCACCGTGTGCCACCCTGCAGCGACGTCGACAGCGTGCCTCCATTTTGAAGTCCTCTGCATTTTCCTCAAGTTCTTGCCAACCACTTGTTTTGCCAACCACGTCACGTTCATAAAGTTTTCCGGATCTCGTTGCTGTTAACCGGTGACGCGGTTGGAAGCTTCATTGGATGCTGTTCTTCTCATCGGATGCTGCAACGTTTTACCATTAGGAGAATATGGCGTTTCCTTGGGACTTTCCAGTGATTGTTCGACAGGATATGAAGGGACGCTCTGCAGCTAAGTTTCTACATTATTTAATATTCTTGTTCTATGCCTTACGGAGCGGTTTGCACAAGTTTACAGACAGTTGTGCTGATCTTTGTTTAAGGCATTGTGTGTCACATTGTGGCATTTTGTTGTATGGTATGTCTTATGCTCCAATGCATTGGAGAGTTTTATACGTTTATTGGGGTGGGTAATTTTAACGTGCTATTTTTTTTACCTACCTGTATTAATGGTGTTGGTGAGTTCTAGCTCCGTTTTCAAATGTTCTATGGTTGGAGTTACAATGTTACAGTGTTATGGGTCTAGCTGCCCACATTTCAGTGATCATTATTTCCTTATCCAAAGGATGTTCTAGGGAAGCGTTACTCGGGTGAGTAGTCGCTCACCGGTGTGGGTCACAGCTCTAAACCTTTACATTTTGCTTCATACTCCATTGCTTCGCATTGTTGTTTACGTCTGTATATTGTTCATGGATCCTAGGTATACACCCCGTAGGTACACACCGTCAGGGTACACGCCGTAAAGAGTCCATTTTTCACTGTCTCATGCTTGCCACTTGTCTCCCAACACAGGGACTACAATGGGTTTTAGTCCCATTTGCCAGCAATGGGTTTAAGTCCCATCTGCTCACTGTTGTCTTGTACACAGTTTTATTTCAAGAGATTAGTCATGGGTCCCTACCCATGTGTTCGGGTTCCTACCCACATTTTAGTCACGGGTTCCTACCCGAAAAGCTGACATTTATGTTGCTTCAGTGCACAGTGTGGTATATTCACACTATTTGTCCATACATGGACACCTCTCGTCTTATTTGTTTGCCCTACATAGGGTGTGCACAACTCTGTTCTACCTCCCTCCTGGGAGCTATGCAAGGGTGTAGCCCCTTTGCATTAAGTATATACACTGTTTTGTCATGAGTACCTACTCATATGTGCTGTATTAACACAGTTACATTACTACAGTGCACGGTATTGTTTTTCCACACAAAGTTGGTCCTTACACTGAGATGTGTATGGGGAGCATTACCAGTTTTGTGCACAACGCATCTCTATCTCAAGAGATTAGCCATGGGTTCTCACCCATGCATTCGACGTTTATATTGTATTTTTTTTATTGCTATATTTGCACTGTTATCTTTGCATTACATTTTTGTCAGTGTGTAATGATAATGGTGTTTAGATGAAGAATCATCCTTATTTTTCTTCATTTTCCTTGTTTCTTTCTTCTTTTCTGTTTTCCATCTGAGGTCTTCTTCTTGTCTCTCTTGTGGATTTTGGGCTTTCCTCTGCTTTTCTGTCGTGTTTCCTTCCTCTGCGTTCGTCGCAGCCTATAGCCCTGTGTTCTGTTAGTTTTCCTTTTTCAGCCTCCTTTCATTCCTGTTCTGGCCAGTGGGTGTGCTTTGGGGCAGTCTTTTGTGCTTTCTTTTATCTTACGTTGTTGCTTTTTCTTCTTTTCTGTTGTGTAAGAAGGGAGGATGGTTTCTATGTCTGTTTTCCTTTCTTCTCTGTTACCTGATGTTGCTCTTCTTTAGATTGTTTTGCGGTTCTGTTACCTCTATGTTTTCTCTTTTTGGTTTCTTCTCTCTTTCTCTCTCGTTGTGTTCTTTTGTTCATTTGGGAGAAAGGGGGATATGTTATATCCTGAGTTCAATGCTATTCATTCTCTGCCTGTAGAACCTTGCTATGATGTCATCTTATGGAATGTTAGGAGTCAAACCTTCACAGTTGGCTGGGCTGAGCAGCATGCTGGCTGCTCCTGGTGGGGTCTTGATATGATCTTGATATGGACTTGATCTCTCTATTATACCATCTTGAATAAAACTACTTGAATCACACCAACCTGCGTGGACTCAATCACCACAGAATTCTTCTCTGATCCTCAGTGAAAAGCTAAAGTCTAACGTTGGAAAAGCTTCACTTTTTCAATGTACTGTGCTTGTTTCAAGTAGCATTGTGTTTTGCTCTATTGCGGCGTGATAGAGTTTAAAACTGTGAGACTGGCCAGAGCTACACTGCCATCTACTGCCAAGTTGAAATAAGACAAGTTGCTGTTTTCCAAGGAGTCTTTTCCACACCACGTATTTTACTGCTTCTGTATATGATGTGTCTATTTTCGTTTCTTGGCTTGTTTACATTTTGTTCCCTTAGGCAAGGGCATTTGTTTGCTTGGGCAGCTCGGGTGAGAAGTCGCTCACCGGTGTGTGTCACAGGTCTATGTCATTACATTTCTGCTTCTGTTACAAATGTTTTACCATTTGTTTACTGTTTTTTTTGCATGCTTCTTGTTTCCCCTACACTGGAATTGCAATGGGTCAGTAGTCCCATTTGCCAGCAGTGGGTTTAAGTCCCATCTGCGCGTTGTACATTTGTACACATTTCACATATGCACTATTCTGTTTCCCTCTCACAGAGGATCCATGCAAAGGTTTCAGTCCTATTGCATTAGTGCGGGTTGCTACTGATCCAGCGCTAACAATAAAAATTCTTCTCCTATATGTTTCGGTCATCCAGGTACAACTATCCCTCCAATACACAGACTATATCCATATGACGGTGGGGCCCATAACTCTGCACATGCATTCACTCACTCATTTATTCCCTGGATTTCCTCCGTCAGTAACCTAGGAGAAAAACAGTAAAACGATTCGCTGGAAGGAGACAGGATACCTCTTTTTAACGCGACATAATATTTCTCATTGTTTTAAGGTATTCCGCTCATTGGTCGATGGACCAACTAGTAGGAATCAGTTGATGGTGATTAAGAACAGCTCAATCACAATAAACTTTCTAACATTTTACATTAATCATTGAGCTAAAGAACCACTGAGTCATTTGTTTAAAGATAATAAAGTTTATATAAAGTTTAGAAGCATGAAATAAGTTTTAGGTTTATTATTCAGATTATTACATTTGTTATCATTATACGAATAAATTGAAATTGCAATGCATACCTATTAGATGGAAGAATAAAGTTCGTCACGGCAAGAACTCCCAAAATCTCTATCTATCTGTTCTGGAAAAGTCTAATAGTTCTGAATGGAAAAATCTATCAAGAATAAAAGTTCTTCAAAAAGCAGCATCTTATGCTCAATTAAAATATAAAATAGCAGCAGCAGCCTCAGCTCGTCAGCATCAGCAACTCCATACGCAACTAACAGCAGTCACAAACGGCAAAAAGCAGCTCCCAACAACCAGCAGCATCTCTCATAATCATAACCAACCCTCCCCACCAAGAGTAGGTCTTATTATACCCTAATTCTAGCTTACTAAATAAAAATGTTGCATCTTTATGGCGAGATTCTCTCTAATTGGTCCATTTGAGTCCATATACATCTTTTATCAAGCTTCCTTGTTCTAACCAGTTCTTTGTGGAATGTCCATACTTGCATCGTTTCCCACAGTTCGTGACATTACTCATCCGCTTCGATCAGTCCAACTTGTATCACTTTCCGATACTTTTTAGGTTCAACAGTTCCTTTTGTCCATTTATTCTTTTTGACTTCTCACGCTTCTCGCTGACCCATCTTGGCACACATTTATTCAGTAAGGTCACAATAGCCTTGACCATACTTTCATCCTAGGCTCTTGGAACGATCACGAGGTCATTCTTGTTCACGGCCTTTCTCCTTGTCTACATTTCTCCTCGCGCACGCGTATTCTAGCTCATGGCGGCCATTTTATATCGCTGCTCAACAGGCCTAAGCGCACTATTTACAAAGATAAACAAAATATAGTTAAGAATAAAGAATATAAACCCTTTTGTTTCCCTTCCGTCTTTCTACGTAACCCAATTAGGTATTACCTAGCAAAAAGCAACATATAAAGCCGTCCCTTACTTACCATTGCTTTATTTTGCCACTACACGTTTTGTTTTCAAAGCACAAATCATGCATTTTATTATTCTGCAAATATTAGATTATGTTAGCCACGTCAACAATTATCAGTAAATTAGTTTGCACACAAAATAGCGTGTTACCTTTAACCCTTCACATGTAACATACATTGTTGGTTATTTACTTAAACGAACTTGTTTGTTAATCATTTTACGTAAATTATTAGGAGGTTAAATCTTTTCTTTTACCCTGCTCCATCAACTCACCCCTTTGGTGATTTTTAATATCACCACAAAACCCAAGTTACACAATTCTATCAGACAGCATATTTCTTGATCCGTTTGTTTTTGTTAGTTTACACAACTGTATCCCTTTCAACTTGTCTCTTGGTCTTCTTGTATATATTCTCTTTTATTTCTTCTAGCTCTATTTCACCCATTTCTCTCTCTCTCTCCTTGTTTATCTTGTTTTCTTTTTCTATTTTATTCTGTTTTCTTCTTTTCTTTATACATGTAATTACAAGCTTCAGTACTAAAATTATTATTATTATCATGGTTGCTATTATTATGACTTTCCCTATTATTAATCCACTCATTCTAGAAAACCAATTTATTACTGAAGAAAACCCTTTACCAAGTTTTCCAAACGCATTTTCAACTCTCCAGTGGAACAAGTTCTTTGTGCAAACTTGTAATATTCTTTATATACTTTTGTATATTTTCACTTTTATCTGGAATGTAAGTGCAACAATGTTGGACTTTCAGCATTCCACAGACTCCACCCTCTTTTGCCAAAAGAATGTCAAGGGCAAGTCGATTTTGCATTACCATAGCTCTCATGGCAACCATCTCGGTATTTACCATCAAGAACCCTCCAGCAGTATCTGTAGATAAACGATCTACCACTGTGGATAATTTCAGAATTTTAAATGCATTCAAAGATATTCCCACTGCTGGTATCAATGCACCAAAAATATCACCTACTATTTCTGAAAAACTTTCCCTTTTTCTACGTGTAAAGGTATTTATCATTTCGTGTGTTCCTTTTTCTGTTCTATCCATATGAAAAATCTTTGGAAAGACCAGGCCTAAATAACATGACCCATACCAATGGTCCGGCAACCTGTAATAAGCCCTATTACCGCAAACATAATAGATCCCTGGAAATATTGGATCTTTTCCCCCTTTGAATCCCCATCCGCCTAAAATTTGATAATTGTCATGGCAATCACTGGAACCCACGAAATAATTGTCATATTTTGTTCTATTTCTTCTAATGCACAACCTTCCCTGTTGGGGCCAATCCAGAGTCATAGCTGCATTTGTCTTTTTCTTGTCATGATTGTCTTCCTCAAACACCCAAAGAGGTGTTTTTGTCTCTTCTATCACTTTTCTTTGAAATTTCGCTCTTCTATCCTCTACCATTTCTAAAAATACCTTTTCTTCTTTCTTTAACGCACAGGTAAAGTTGTTTTTAACTATATTATCTAAGGTTAAAATCTTATCTTCTATGAAAAATTCACCAAACGTTTTTCCCTCTTTCACTTTGTTTAGTTCAGGAACTACAGAAATTTTCGCAAAAATCTTATCTATATCATTGTAATAATATTCTAATCTTCCTGTCTTATAAAATAAACTTGCTAAAACACTACATGTTATTGCATACGTCAAAGGAAGGTGATGATAAGTCACACCCTCTGCTACAGACGCAGGCAATTGCATACAAACATAACAATCTCTTACCTCCATTGTTTCTACATACTCATATAATAATTTTGTAAATACATTTTTTGAAAAATCTGTTATTGATTTGTCTTTATGTAATTCTGCACTACCTTTTAATATAGCTGTTTCTTGAATGTTAGCTCCTTTTTCTTTCTCTGTGTGATTAGACGTTTCTTCTACAGCTAAACTAATTGGAATAGTGATTGCTAAAACCACCCACACTGTCATTAATAATCCTGTACAAAAGAAGCACATCTTACACCATCTTCTTAAAAACTCACATCTACATTTTCTATCTTTAGTATCTTCCATTTTTGTTCTATAACCTATTTATATTATGTACAGGGAAAATGTGTCACCACACCTCAGAAATGACTTCTTAGCCACCCTGCACTCTAATTTTGTCTTCGTTTGGTACTTTCTTTTGATTCTTTTCAGAATTCTTTCTTTGTCAAATCCAGTATTTTGTCAACTCCGGTAGAAATTTGTTTACATTTCTTCAAGTTTGTTGCACTTCACCTTTACCCATTAGGTTTCTTTGTTCTGGGTTCTCGTGAGTGTTCTCTTCTTCTTTGATATCAGTTAAAGCAAGGTACAACCACTCAGGTGATCTATACTTCAGATTTACTTTCTTTACTCTTTTCGTTTTCTGCAAGTGTTTTCCACTTTGTTGGTCTTGCTCTTTTTGACTTGTTATTTCATTCACTTGTTCAGCACTTTTTCCATCCAGCCTTATGATCCTGTATCTTAGTTTTCTTACTTCGTTGGGCCAATTGTCTCCTTTTCTTGGCCTTTTCGTCTCACATTCTTTTTCCTCTCTTTCTGCTTTCCAGGTTCTCTTTCTTGACTCTAGTTTTTGTTTTCTTTCTTCTCCACTTTCTTCAGACTCTGTTTCAGTTCTTTCTTTATTGTCTCTTATTTTGAATTTTATAATTTCATTTTCTCCCTTTACTTGTGGTTCTTTTCTTATTTTCCTTCGTTCATCTACTTCTGTCCCTCCTCGGTGTTCTTCCGAATTTGTGTTAATTTCTCTATCTGCTTCTAAATTTCCCTGTTCTTTTGTTTGGCTATCTGTCCCTATTGCTCCTCGGGGATCTTCCGATTTTTCTAACTTTTTGTTTGAAACTCTCCCTTCTTCATCTATTAATATTATCTCCGAAGGATTTTTACCACAACTTGTACTTGGTTGCTCACCATCACTATCTTTATGCTCAGTCTCTTCTCTTCTGCTTTCAAATTTCCAATTTCTCTTCAGATTTTCACCACAATCCGAATGATCTGTATCAGATTCTGAACTGGTGTCTGATATTTCCAGATGTCGACTCACATGTCGATCTTCAAATTCTGGAACTTCAGCTATTTCCTCCACTCCTTCTGTCGTTGCACTCGTAGTTGGGTCTTCCAGATGTCGACTTACAGGTCGATCTTCAGGTTCTGGCACCCTGTTCGTTTCTTCTTCCGCTTCCGATGCTGAACTGTTATTCAACTCTTCCAGATGTCGACTCACATGTCGATCTTCAGGTTCTGGAACTCTGATGGTGTGGCTGGCATGCACCCAGTGTTTCACTCCCGCACATTTGACTGCACTGGTTGTCACCAGTATCACCTGTCGCGGTTCGTCCCAGCGAGGAACCAAACAGTTTCTTCTTTTATGGACTTTTATGCGGACCCAATCTCCTGGATTCAAGTCGTGAGCTGGTTTTCTTTCAAGAGTGGTCGCATCGGGTCCAACCTGATGAAACACAGAACGCACCACATCAGCCAATCCTTTGCAATAATCCAGCACCAGATCATCAGTTATAGTCAGTAGTTTGTTGACAGGTACATGTGCTTGTCTCATTGCTCGTCCCATAATTATCTCATGGGGACTGAGTCCAGTTTTCCTTTCCGGAATACTTCTGATTGTCATTAAAACTAATGGCAAGGCATCTGGCCATTTGAGTCCTGTGGCTTGACACATTTTTCCTAGCCTGTTCTTAATTGTTCCATTCACTTGCTCTACTATTCCAGAAGCCTCTGGTCTGTATGCACAATGCAGTTTCTGTTTAATACTAAGTGCTTCACAAATTAGTTGAATTAATTCGTTTTGGAAATGTGTTCCTCTATCTGTTTCAATCGTGACTGGAAAACCATACCTTGGAATGAATTCTCGCAGCATAAGTTTTGCTACCGTGATTCCATTATTCCTTCTGGTCGGGTATGCTTCCACCCAACGGGAAAACAAACAGACGACTACAAGGACATACCTTAGTCTATTGCTCGGTGGCATTTCTATGAAATCCATTTGCATTCTAGTGAACGGACCTCCTTCTCGTCCTATTGTTCCTAGACTCACTACGGTCTTCCTTCCTGGATTTAACTGTTGACAAACAAGACATCTTTGACAAAGACTCTCAGCTATGGCTCTGAATTTTGGATTATACCATGTTTGTCTGAAAAGTCTGATCATTGAATCTCTCCCAATATGGGCTTGTCCATGGTACATCCGTGCCATGTCAGAAATCATGCTATCAGGCATAACTGGTCTTTCATCTCTGTAAACCCAAACATCATTTTCCTCATGTTTTCTACATCCTGCTTTTATCCAAGTATCTTTCTCCTCTTCATCTGCTGCTTCCTGTAATTGTCTCACCTCATCCCATGTCTCAACAGGGTTAGTAGAAAGCAAAGGACATGAAATATGCTCTCTTTCTCGGTTCCTGTTCAAAGAGACCACATTCTTTGCACAGTACTGTGCAATCTCATCAGCATACTTATTGCCGACAGTTATGTAGTCTTCCCCATTTTTATGTGCATTACACTTCACGACAGCAATCTGTTTAGGCAGCTGTATCGCCTCAAGCAGTTTTTTCACAAAATCTCCATTTCTAATTGGCGTTCCTGCAGACGTCAAGAAACCTCTTTGTGACCAAATCTGACCAAAGTCATGCACAACTCCAAAACCGTATTGGCTATCCGTCACAATTGTAACCCGTACATTTCTTCCCAACTTGCAGGCTTGAATCAGAGCTATTAGTTCTGCTACCTGGGCAGACCGTATCCCTTTCAGACAAGATGCTTCCATTACAGTTGCTACTGTGCAAACTGCATATGCTGCACTTAGAACTCCATCATTTGTTCTCAAACATGAGCCATCCACGAACAGAATATAATCTGATTCCTTTAAGGGCTCATCTCTTATATCTGGTCTCGGTTTTGTACAATATTCAAGCACATTCAGACAGTCATGATCCACTTCATCCATTTCAATCACACTCTCTTCATCTGGCAATGATGTTGAAGGATTCACATTCATGCATCTGTCAATGGTCACATTATCTGCACTCAAAATTACCTTTTCATACCTAGTCAGCCGACTATGTGTCATGTATTGGGTTTTCGTTCGTGTCAAGAGAATTTCCACAGAATGTGGGACATATACTCTCAGTGGATATGCCATCACTATGCCTTCACTCTGTTCCAGACTCACACAAGTAGCAACAACTGCTTTCAAACATCCAGGCAACGCTTTTGCTACAGGGTCTAAAACAGCTGAAAAATATGCAATAGGTCTTTTCATAGTTCCATGTCTCTGTACCAAGACTGAAAACGCACATCCATCTCTTTCACTGCAATACAACTCAAAGTCTTTCTCATAGTCAGGCATTCCCAATGCTGGAGCTTCACACAATTTCTTTTTCAACTCTCTGAATGCTTTCATTTCCTCATCATTCATTTCAAAAGGATCTTTAACATCCTTCTTTGTCAGTTTTTGCAAAGGTTTTGCGATCAAAGAAAAACCACTTATCCATTGTCGACAATATCCAACCATTCCCAAAAACATTCTTACCTCTCTTTGCGTCATTGGAGCTCTCATTCCTTGAATCATTTTTATTCTCTCGGTCGTTACCTTTCGTACTCCTTTCTCAATTTTATGCCCTAAATATTGGACTTCTTGTTGACAAAACTGCAATTTTGATGGGGACACTTTATGTCCTCTTTTGGCTAAATGATTCAGCAAAGCAATTGTATCATTGACACATGCTTCCTACCTTTTTGATGCCACCAGTAGGTCATCAATATACTGAACCATTACTGACTTTTCTGGCATTTTTAAATCTTCCAAGGATTTCTTTAAAATCTGATTAAAGATCGAGGGGCTTTCTGTGTACCCTTGAGGAATTCGGCACCATGCCAAAATACGCTCTCCGAACCTGAACGCAAATAATGGCTGGCTATCTGGATGCAATGGAATAGAGAAAAATGCATGGCATAAATCAATTACTGTGTACCATTCTGCTTCGCGTGGAATCTGGTATAGAATCACAGCAGGGTTCGGTACTATTGGGCAACAAGGCACAACAATTTTGTTTACCTTCCTCAAATCCTGTACAATCCTATATGTTCCGTTTGGCTTTTTCAGTCCCATTATTGGCGAATTACATGGACTGCTCATGATTTCTTTTAGAATCCCTGGTTCAATCATTTTATTTATTACTGGCGTTATTCCTTCAATTATTTCTGGTGTCAATTTATACTGGGGCGTATTTGGGTAACTTGTTCCCTCTTTTACGGATATTTTAACAGGGTCTACTCCTTTCATTAACCCTATATCTTCTCCTGTAAAATCCCACACTTTCTCTTCCACTGTCTCTTTTAGTTCAATTGGGATTTTCTCTGCATCAAATACAGGAAACAAATCATTTACTTCTGGTTCCAAATTTACCATTGTCATTTTATACAGTACATCTTCATCTGGGGTCTGAAATGCAATTCCATCTGGAGTACAATAGATAGTGCAATTCATTTTGCACAATAGATCGCGTCCTAATAGGTTCACAGGACTGCAATCACACACCACAAATCGGTGCATTTCACTAAATGGACCAATCTTTACCTCCACTAGTTTAGTAAGAGGCGTCTTAATTTGCTGATTCGTTACTCCAACTACTTGGATATGTTCACCTGAGAGAGGAAGGTTTGGAATTTCCACTGACCTAACAGTAGAACGGGTAGCTCCAGTGTCCACAAGGAATGTTACATTTGCACCATTCACTTCTCCATCCACAAATGGACCTGCTTGATCTACCTCTAGAGTTGCGCCAAGCACGCACTCTTCCCCTCTCCTAGGCACCGTCAGAAGCTTTCATCCATCTCATCATCATCCTGTCGTAACCAATATTGAGAAATGGCAGCTGCACGCGGCAACTGTGTTACCTGCTCTCCTCCGTAGAATCCTGTTTCTGCACTGAATTTCTGTTGGTTAACACTCTTGGGAAGTGGTGGTTGTGGCACCTGACTCTGTGGAGTAACTATCTCACTCTGCACCTGTGGATTTAATGACTGATTTTTCGCATTAAGTTTTGGAGGAAATTTACACTCGTTTCTCCAATGCCCTAGCTTTCCGCAGTTGTGGCATGGCCACTTTTTCTTTGCCTCATCTATGCTCATTTGTCCTTTTTCTTTGCCTATATTTGGTCTAAATCTAGCCTGTCCTGCTTCATTAACTGTATTGTTCAATTGAGCTTCTTGCTTCTCTGCAACTTTCACCTGTGCCCACATGGCTTTCTCTTTCAATTTACGCTGTCTACTCTCAATATCATCACTGCAATACTTAGAATATCTCAAAACCTCGTCAACTGTGCTATTCTGCCAACAAATGATATGCTGCTTAATCATTTCACTTATCTCCGGTTTCAATCCATACACAAATCTATATACAAAATACCTCATATCCTTCTCATTTAGTGTCTCATAGCCACTATACTGTTTAAAAACTAACAATAGCCTCTCATAGTAAGCATGCACTGATTCTTTACTTTCCTGCGTGGTTCTGTCTATCTTTACCCAATCCGTTTCTTTAGGTGGAATCTTATTCTTCAAAAAGGTAATTACTTGGTCATACTTCCTCATTACTTCTGGTCCTGGCGCTCCTGTTTTAGCATCCCTTGGATATTCTACAGTTGGCCAATCAATAGTAATCTTACATTCTGTCCACAAATCAGCTGGTACTACTATATCAAACAATCCATCCAAATCTATCCACAACACCTTTGAAACTTTAACAAATCTCTCCACTTGTCTGTACCATTCTACTGGCTTCTCTCTCAACTTTGGGAAATCATTTGTAAATGACAGTATATCCTGTCTAGACCATGGAACATGCACATAACTACCTCCTGGAGTCTCTCTCATCGGGTACTCCCTTACAACTGGTTCCTTATCCGTTACTGCAAAAGCTAAAGATGCTTTATCTGTTATTTTCTCATTCTTTTTCGTCCATCTACTTCTTCATCTATCCACATCACCCCATTTTCTCAACAAAACAATTAATACTTTTATTTGGGTCAATCGTCCTGATGTGTTCAGATTCTCTATATCTTTCTCACAAAAATCTACTCTATATGGTTTCTGCAACTTTCTCACTTTTGCAAATTCTACTCCTAGATCAATCGCTGTCTCTTCTAATTTGTCATGTAAATTTCTAGCTCTCCATGTAATACTCTTGCATAAAAACATAATCTCGTCATCCTGATAACTTTTCAATTTTTCTGTACCAATCGGTCCTAAAATCAATTCTTCCATGTCTATTTTTAACCTAATTACATCTAGTGGTTTTACTTCTGTCTCTTTTGTTTTTAGCGTTTTCATCCATTCATTTAATTCATCTGGAGTTGGACCTACAGGCGTACTATTTAATTTTATCCAATTGTTACTCCTTTCTGGTGTCTCTGATGCAGACTCCGTTACCATAGGTATTCTCCTGAACTCATTCTCATTTATTGTCAAATTAGTAGGTGGGCTTGGTCTATAGGTACTAACCAAATGGTGTGCACCTTCATTGTCCAGTTCCATCCCTTCTCTCCTTCTTTGCAAATGTGAATTCATAGGAATCACTAAAGAACGTTCATCAATTTTCTGATTCTCAAAAATTGGCATTACTGGACCTATCGTTACTGGTACAGTTACAGCTTCCATATTCTTTGTTAATTCTCTTATCTTTTCAGTTAATTCTCTTGTGGTTTTTGCTAATTCAGTTGTATTGTCACTTTCTATCTCCTCATTTTGTGAAGTTTTTAATTGATCTTGTGACCTATTTATCTCATATCCTCGTTCGGGATTTTTATTCCTCCCAGTTTCCATTGGCGGTGCATTAGGTGTCACCACCGCAGAAGTCTGTTGGTATGGAGGTGAGTTTCTGTTTAAAATATCTTCCAGCAATTCATCTTCCGTTTCACTACCACCATATCCATATTTTTCCGTAACCACATGTTTCTTTTTCTCTGTACACTTTCTCTTTGCTTCTTCCTCCACTGTAAAAGCTGGAAACAAACCTCCTGTCATATTAGCACATCTCCAACGCTTTAGTCTGTCCTCATGATTCAACCCCCATAACCTTCCAGGCACAAACTCATGATTCTTCAATCCTCTGAATCTCTCTCGTTCATACATTTCATCTTCCCATTCACTTAAAGCTTCAAACTGTGTCGGTCTAGGTCTAGGTTCTAGTTTTATCATTTTCTCTCTCAAATTCGAAGTACAGCTACACTAAATGAACCATTCTCAGGAAAAGCCAATGCTCCATCTTTCTTAGTATATTTTGTCCAATTTTCTAACCATATGCATGTATGATATCCGTACTTCAGCATCATATGCGAAGCTGGTGATTTCGGCGGAGGAATTACTTGTCCCTCTCTAGTCACTACCTTTTTGTCTTTCTTAAAGAAGTTCTTAACTTTCGACATCCACACGTTTTCTCTCTACCATATTCATAATACGACATGATTCACAATCTCTTTTCTCCTCAAAAGTTCTGCAATTCAACACTGTTCTCTATGCGTTATTCCAACCAATCCTAGCGCGACTCACACCAACACTCCAATCATAAACTTCCACGTCACTATTCTATCCGTCCAATCCTAGCGCAACTCACACCAACACTCCAATCAGAGCGGTTTCTGTCTACAGCGCACTGTCCAATCCCAGCGCGGCTTTTTCTTTACGTCAGCTCTGCTCCTGTTTCTGTATGACTAGCGCACTGTCCAATCCTAGCGCGGCTTTTGTCTACGTCAGTTCTGCTCCTGACCCCTCCTTTACAAAATTTATCGGCAATTTCTTTTTCAACAATTCTTCGTTAGTTACAACATTTAAAACATATTTCCATTGTCTGATTCGCTAAACCAAAGAAATAGCTTTGTCCATTTACACAAGAATTCTGTATTTTCCAGTAGGCAGCGCTTACCTCTACCCTACCACACAATGTTTCTGTTTCGCCGATAAAGTAGCACTTCCCTCTACCTTACCCTTCTTTCAAGCAAGCGGTAAACCCGTTTCTCTGGGGATAAAACACATGTGGAGACTATACTGCTCCTGATAATTAAGGCTAGAGTTTCACAAGAAAACCGGCCGCTATTTCACTCACACCTTTTATACGGAAAATGTCCCTATCATAACACAACCTGTGTTATCACCAATATGAACTCAGACAATGCACTATTCCATGTGACTTCTCTTGCCACACGTGTTCCACTTCCTACTTCCCGGACGCGTGAAAACTTCGACTTACATATAACATAACGCGACGCAACATAAAGTGTTAGACATGAAATAATCAATAATCAATAATCAATAATCACCAAACTAATCTATAGTAACCATCCTCTGCTACCAAGAAATCTGATCCAGCGCTAAGAATAAAAATTCTTCTCCTATATGCTTCGGTCATCCAGGTACAACTATCCCTCCAATACACAGACTATATCCATATGACGGTGGGGCCCATAACACCGCACATGCATTCACTCACTCATTTATTCCTTGGATTTCCTCCGTCAGTAACCTAGGAGAAAAACAGTAAAACGATTCGCTGGAAGGAGACGGGATACCTCTTTTTAACGCGACATAATATTTCTCATTGTTTTAATGTATTCTGCTCATTGGTCGATGGACCAACTAGTAGGAATCAGTTGATGGTGATTAAGACCAGCTCAATCACAATAAACTTTCTAACATTTTACATTAATCATTGAGCTAAAGAACCACTTAGTCATTTGTTTAAAGATAATAAAGTTTATATACAGTTTAGAAGCATGAAATAAGTTTTAGGTTTATTATTCAGATTATTACATTTGTTATCATTATACGAATAAATTGAAATTGCAATGCATACCTATTAGATGGAAGAATAAAGTTTGTCACGGCAAGAACTCCCAAAATCTCAATCTATCTGTTCTGGAAAAGTCTAATAGTTCTGAATGGAAAAATCTATCAAGAATAAAAGTTTTTCAAAAAGCAGCATCTTATGCTCAATTAAAATATAAAATAGCAGCAGCAGCCTCAGCTCATCAGCATCAGCAGCAGCAACTCCATACGCAACTAACAGCAGTCAAAAACGGCAAAAAGCAGCTCCCAGCAACCAGCAGCATCTCTCATAATCATAACCAACCCTCCCCACCAAGAGTAGGTCTTCTTATACCCTAATTCTAGCTTACTAAATAAAAATGTTGCATCTTTATGGCGAGATTCTCTCTAATTGGTCTATTTGAGTCCATATACATCTTTTATCAAACTTCCTTGTTCTAACCAGTTCTTTGTGGAATGTCCATACTTGCATCGTTTCCCACAGGTTGTGACATTACTCATCCGCTTCGATCAGTCCAACTTGTATCACTTTCCGATACTTTTTAGGTTCAACAGTTCCTTTTGTCCATTTATTCTTTTGACTTCTCACGCTTCTCGCTGACCCATCTTGGCACACATTTATTCAGTAAGGTCACAATAGCCTTGACCATACTTTCATCCTAGGCTCTTGGAACGATCACGTGGTCATTCTTGTTCACGGCCTTTCTCCTTGTCTACATTTCTCCTCGCGCACGCGTATTCTAGCTCATGGCGGCCATTTTATATCGCTGCTCAACAGGCCTAAGCGCACTATTTACAAAGATAAACAAAATATAGTTAAGAATAAAGAATCTAAACCCTTTCGTTTCCCTTCCGTCTTTCTACGTACCCCAATTTGGTATTACCTAGCAAAAAGCAACATATAAAGCCGTCCCTTACTTACCATTGCTTTATTTTGCCACTACACGTTTTGTTTTCAAAGCACAAATCATGCATTTTATCATTCTGCAAATATTAGGTTATGTTAGCCACGTCAACAATTATAAGTAAATTAGTTTGCACACAAAATAGCGTGTTACCTTTAACCCTTCACATGTAACATACATTGTTGGTTATTTACTTAAACGAACTTGTTTGTTAATCATTTTACGTAAATTATTAGGAGGTTAAATTTTTTCTTTTACCCTGCTCCATCACTACCCATACACTTTCAAATGCAACAATGTTTTCGCAGTAGAAACCTGACTTATGCAAGCTAAGTGTCTTTTCAATATGTAACAGTGTCTGTTTATTTCAAATTTTATGCATACTGTAATGTCACTTTGGATGCATTATCTTAGTACCCTTGCCCTTTGTTCTATGTTTTACTGTGTGGTTTCAGGGCCATTATGCATAGGTTCCAGTCCTTTTGCATCTTTTATGTATCTCTTTCCTAAGAGATAAGTCATGGGTTCCTACCCATTTAATTTTATGCATCTCTTTCCCAAGAGATAAGTCATGGGTTCCTACCCATTTAATTCGGGTTCCTACCCAAATTTAAGTCACAGGTTCCTACCCATGTATTCGGGTTCCTACCCGAAAAGCTAACATTTACGTTGCTTTAGTGCACAGTGTGGTATATTCACACTATTTGTCCATACACGGACATCTCTCGTCTTATTTGTTTACCCTACATAGGGTGTGCACAACTCTGTTCTACCTCCCTCCTGGGAGCTATGCAAGGGTGTATCCCCTTTGCATTAAGTATATGGGTTCCCACCCATACACTGTTTTGTCATGAGTACCTACTCATATGTGCGGTATTAACACAGTTACATTACTACAGTGCACGGTATGGTTTTTCCACACAAAGTTGGTCCTTACACTGAGATGTGTATGGGGAGCATTACCAGTTTTGTGCACAACGCATCTCTATCCCAAGAGATTAGTCATGGGTTCTCACCCATGCATTCGAGTTTACATATTTAGCTTACGTTTTTACCCTATTTAAGTGCATTTCATGCTTTTATTGCTAAGTATGTTCCGTTTATATTGTATTTTTTTTATTGCTATATTTGCACTGTTATCTTTGCATTACATTTTTGTCATTGTGTAACGATAATGGTGTTTAGATGAAGAATCAACCTTATTTTTCTTCATCTTCCTTGTTTCTTACTTCTTTTCTGCTTTCCATCTGAGTTTTTCTTCTTGTGTCTCTTGTGGATGCTTGGCTTTCCTCTGCTTTTCTGTCGTGTTTCCTTCCTCTGCGTTCGTCGCAGCCTATAGCCCTGTGTTCTGTTAGTTTTCCTCTTTCAGCCTCCATTCATTCCTGTTCTGGCCAGTGGGTGTGCTTTGGGGGAGCAGTCTTTTGTGCTTTCTTTTATCCTTTCCTCTGACGTTGTTGTTTTTTTTCTTCTTTTCTGTTGTGTAAGAAGGGAGGTTGGTTTCTATGTTTGTTTTCCTTTCTTCTCTGTTTCTTGATGTTGCTCTTCTTTAGATTGTTTTGCGGTTCTGTTTCCTCTTTGTTTTCTCTTTCTGGTTTCTTCTCTCTTTTTCTCTCATTGTTGTTCTTTTGTTCATTTGGGAGAAAGGGGGATATGTTATATCCTGACTTCATGGTTATGCATGCCCTGCCTGTAGAATCCTACAGTGATGACATGGTTTGGAATGTTGTCAGTCAAATGAGTCACAGTTGACTGGGCTGAGCTGCCTGCTGGCTGCTCCTGGTGGGGTCTTGTCCTGGTCTTGTTATCATCTTGATGTGATCCTGAATAAATCTACTTGAATCATACTAACCTGCGTGGACTCAATCACTACAGTGTTGTTTGGGCTGGCTTAGAAACGTATGGATTGATTGGATTACTATTCAAGTAACAGTTTAGTACCACCTCTCTACGTAATGTCATGCCACAAAATTGTGAACATTTATTGTCTAAAATATTATCAAAGATTTGTTATTTGGAGAGGTTTGTCTTAGTTTTTATGCTGTCAACCTAAACAGTGCACGCCACACATCGTCATTTGAGTTTGGGCTTAATATTATGATTTGCCTTATGCTAATTCCCTAACTATGATTACATTTTAACAAGACCCCCCCAGCACACGCAAATATAATGAATACACAGTATATAATGTCAAAGCAAACATAGGTCCTTAGCCTAAGTTTTTTAGCCAACATGTGTTTCGTCGCGATATGGGCACAATATCCCGCGACTTCTTCAGGGCTAAGAGAATTATACAGAAATTAAACACTATAGCGAGCACCTTAAACTTTAAATCATAATAAATCACCTCACAGTGACTCTTGTGACGAGTTTAACTACCTTGTGTATAATCAAAGTGACTTTGCATAGTGGAAACCCATGCACATTGTTTCGTTTATCACCAATCTTTGTAATCAAAACAGCCTTAAAGTCCTGCTTTAACTCAAAAGGACGCATCTTAACTAACATTTGGTGTGCAAGAGCACTTTCATTTTTGAAACGTATGTAAGTGAAATTCAAGCATTAGTTATCCCTTTCGGACATCATAATCCCAATATTTGTATAAAGAGCACAATCAACACTGTGCCTTCTAGATAAAAGTGTGAGCCCCTGAAAAACAGAAAATGGGGAAAAGTACCTTAATCCTCTTGGCGTAAAACCTAGTGTCAAAAGGGTCAGTACGAATTAGTGTGGTTGCCTAGTCGAGGGAACGGTTTCTTACTAACAAGGACAATTTATTTTTAAAATTTCAAAACCACCTACCTTCCTGTCGGCTGTATTTCTGTCCCAAAGGTAGTAGTAATCCAAATCTAGTCAAAAATATGTCTTTGCGGTATTCTTGAAAGTTGAATGACCCATATTATAGTATAGGGCAGACGATACCCCAAATATGGGGGGAAAATCACGTGTACTTGTGTAAAGATACATTCATACCCAAATTACAACCATTCTAAATCCAGTCCAAATAATTATATGTGATAAAACAGTAAAAATAACATCCGAGGCTGTCAGCCGCTTCCCGGAACAGGTGTCCCATTCGGCTGAGGGTATGTCATACACACTATGGGCGTCTTTCAATACAGGACTGAAGCTTTTTTTGTATGATTGCTTTTTTACTTCTCGGAACGATAGCTTTGATATTGAATAAATTTATAAAATGTGAACTGGAGAAGCCCAGCCTTGTATGTTTTTCTTTAATGGTCCTGGCTCAATATTTTACTCTGAGTATTCTCCTTTTCCTGCAACTCAACCTTGTTAATGTTATTTGTGTTTGAGCATACAGACTGTATGATACAGTGTCTTGTGCATGTCTGTGTTGTGTGCTGCATATATGTGTTGAGTCAAGGATTGGCCTTTTGACCCTGAGTTCCATGGCCCTTTGGAGAAATGGCTTTACAAGTACTTGGCTCCTGGGGTCCTCAGATAACAGGCCAATATTTATAACATGGACTGCCCTGTACCCATGAGACTCGCCAATCTGGCCAGGGTGTTTCACTGTAGAGTCAGTGGCATGTCCCACTTGTAATCTTCTTTTCTTGTATCTTTCTGACAGATCAGCCATTCTTCAGTACTCTCTTCACTCAGCGACAAGCTCCAATTCCCATCCTTCCTGAGAATGGTGCCTCCCTCTACATTCCAGAACATGGCCCTGGCACGACTGGTAGGGCACTTCTATTGGACTTGGGTGGGGATGGTCGTGTCCAACGATGAGTTGGGATTACAAGGAGGACAGGCAATAAGGAGAGTCATTGAAGACAGCGGAGGTTGTGTAGCCTTCATGGAGCAGGTCAGCCTTCACTTCTCCAAGGAGAGGATCCTCAGACTGGCTGAAATGATCAAGGGACACACAGTGAAGGTGGTCATTGTCCACAGCTCAGAAGTGCATGCCAAGGTGCTACTGCAAACTCTTTACTCACTGAATGTGAACAGCAAAGTCTGGATTTTCTCTGCATCCTTTGAAATATCATCTGAGGTCCTGGACAACCAGGCCTGGAAAATACTGAATGGGTCTCTTGGCATTGCACCTTCCACAGGTCAGATGTTGAATTTTGAAGGGTTTTTACACAACTTAGTACCATCGAGGTATCCTAACGATATATTTATAAAACTCTTTTGGGAGAAAGCTTTCCATTGCTATTTTCCAGAGGCCAATACGAGCACACTTGTATCTGTTGAAGGACAGGAAAGCAGTCGGACACCTTGTTCAGTAGACGAGACACTGGATAAACAGACAGTTCAGACCTTGTTTGAGCTGAAAGATCTGTGCTACACTTACCAAGCTTACACCGTAGTGTACGCCTTTGCGCATGCACTGCACCGTATCATGAGCTGCACGCCAGGTCACAGCCCATCCCTGAATGGCTCTTGTGCTGACATTAATGACATACGACCCTGGCAGGTACCAAGATCTTGTTTAATTGTGTAAGTTTGAGCAGTAATGTATTGTGTACCTATCTATAGCAGCATTGCACATGCACCACAAGCTGGAAATATGTTTAGTGGTAATTTTCACTGCATGCTTTGTAACCAGAAATTCAAGAATGCAAATTGGAAAAGCCTTTCTGACATTGGAAATGCTTTTTGAGACTCATTGCAAATTACTATTCGGATGATGTCTCCTAACTGTGATTCCTAATGAATTGTTTCAATGGTTTGTGTCTTCAATTGAGGTCACAAACCATTGATCAGTTACTGGCTGACAAGTTGGGTGGTGTTTGAACATGTTCACGAGGGTACACAAGGCATGCAGGAGTCACTGAACCCTATCTGAGGTAGTTGGAGTCACTTACCACTGACCTTGCCCTGTAACATTGCAAACCTGGCCAAGTACATCTCTACGGCACTTGACTCGCAGAGTAGCAAGGGTGAGCAGTCGCAGTCTTCTCAGAGAGTTAGTATGGGGGTAGAGACTCAGAACTCAACAATCACACGGCAGACGCGATATCAGAATGTCCAGCGCAGCTTCTGTTGCTATGAAAGAAGAAGTACTTGAATCACCCCCAAATCATAATATGGTTCATAAAGAAGGGGGTTACACTACTGGGATGATCACTAGAGAAACTATGGGAGTTACTACACGATGTAGTGGCAGAGCTTTGATATAAGAGTAGAGCTGGCTCACTATGGCTAGAATGGAGCAACTTCCCTGCAGTCTGTGTACTGCAAGTCAGCCCCTACTCTTGAGTAGCCAGTTATGTTGTGCAGGTTGAGGTAGTATTAAAAAAGTCCCACTAAACAGCCCCTCCTCCTTCTCTCTTCCTTGGATGACAGTGGCTCTTGAAGGCACCCAGCTTGAGCACTTGTGGTGGGGTATTCATTCCCTCCAGTCCGGACACCGAGATGCAGTCTTCGGTTACAGTGAAGGTAGTCTCACCACAGGTCCTTCGGCTTTCACTGAGGCAGTCGTGGGTGATCAGGTGAGGTCAGGAGCCCCTTGAGTTCACATAGGTTAGCTCTGACACACTCCCTTAGGTGAAGTGGCTCTTCTTGGCTGCTCCTATTCTGGACTTGGCAGCTGTATTTCTCCTTCTCCACAGGCAGCTGCTACGGGACAAAGATTTATTTTTCTTTCCTCTCAGCAGGCAGGCATTATCCCAGGTCTCAGGATGGCAGGCGGCTTTCTTCAGCAAGGCACAACGTCTCAAGCAATGTTCCATTACCTCTGGGAGACTGACTGACCTGCAGATACCAGCAAAGGTTCACAGCAGCTCTGCAGAGTGGGATAGTTTGGGTCTCACTTTTAAGAAGTTTCCACATAGGTAGCATGAGTCCACTATCTACGGTTCAGGAACGAGTTTAAGGGCGGTTCCTTTCATAACATCTTCTTCTTTCTGCAGTGTGTAAGATGATGACTCTCCCCAGAAGGTCACACATAGAAAGAGGAATATGCCTCCCAGGATTGTTTTTGTGCAAGAAGGTGTGACATCTAGAACCTCTGATAATATTTTGTGAAAATTGTGTTGTTGGTTCAATAGGGAGTGACTAGGCTTGGTTGGTGAACTCTGCTCTGTTCACAGATTTTGCGGAGTTTTCCGCACTCCAACTTGACTTTATCTTCCATTAAAGCTAGTGCACCAAAGTCTTGATTGTTCTTTTCTCTTAAAAGGCTTTACCAATCTCCACCCCTTACTTGTCGTTACCATAATCCTTAAATCTGGTACAGAGAAGTATGCCCGCCAGTGAGTCCTCCAATACTGTTCCCAAATTTCAAGACAGCTTTAGCAAAAGGGAGCTGACACTCTCCCTCTCGCTCCACTTCGGGGATATGACTGTGTAATAGAGCTGACATCTGCCATAGCAATTCCCTGTGGAAGGGTATATCTCTTAACTGTCAAGGAGAATACATTTTACCAGAGTTTTTGAAGAAAGACTTGGAGAAAGGCTACATTCAGCTTTCCACGTCGTCTTCCATGTCGTCCGTAGAGGATTCCATCTTTTCATAGCAAAGGGCACTTGGATTATAGAAAACTAAGGGGCTGATTTAAATGTTGGCAGTAAGTCGCCAAATTTACAAGTGGGCGGACCATAGTTTGTCCACGGCAGAGACTAATCCATCCAAACTGCTTCAACGGCCTATATGTCTGTCCACCCAAATAGGATGGGTGGATATAAATGCATTTTTTACTGTAAGTCAACTCCATGCAAACCATGGCGGTGAAGGACAGTAAAAAATAAGTAATGCCCCCCTAGCCATTGTAGACGACGCCCATGGCGAGGGGGGCATTATCTTTTTTATTTTCCTGATTTTCTATTTGAAAAGAAAAAAGAAAACTGTTTGATGCAAGGATACGTGATAACGGCTCCTGCAATTCTTTATAAATGACCGCCAGCTTAGCGTTCATTTACAAATCTGGTGGGTGGTCTCTCCATCAGGGCGACGGAGTAATTTACTCCGTCACCCTGGTAGGCACAATGGGCCGTCTACCAGTATTTTAATTGGCCCCTAAATGCTACCCTCTGCATCTCATTTCAATATTATTGGATCAAGGAAAGACTGTGAGGATCTTCAGCAACCTCATTCTACATGAAGAATATCATTTGATGCGAAAACAAGAAAGGGATGGATGGAAGATAGTCTTTAAAGCCTGCTATGGTCACTTCGAATGCCTAGTAACGCCTTTTGGTCTTTGCAATTCCCTGTCTCCTTTCAAACATTGTGTCAATGAGTCCTTCAGATATCTGTTGGATGTTTATACAGTGGTGTAATTAGATGAAATCTTGATCTACTCAGAGGCTTTGCAGTGACATTGTACTCACATTAGAGACATTTTGTTCACGCTAAGGAAATATGACTTATACTCTAAACTTGAGAAGTGTTTGTGTGAGTAACCCGAAAGCTCCTTTTTAGGCTTTAAGATATCCAGTCAGGGCATCAGTATATATTCTTCAAAGGTCAAAGCTGGAATGACCTAAACATTGGAAGAGGGGGAATGATTCTTTAGCTTTGTTAACTTTTACCAACAGTTTTTACAGATTTCTCCTATACCATTCAAACAATCATTCAGTTGCCTGAAAAAGGGGACCTCTTTGTTTGGAAAGAGGGACAAATTCAAATATTCCAGATACTAAAGGCAGCTTTCTTATCAGCCCCCATACTGAGAAACCAGATGTATATTCACCCTTTGTGGCAGAAACTGACACATCATCATTTGCCATTGGAGTCCTACTGTTGCAAGCTGATGATGAGACACAAGCCCTGCATCCTGCGGCATTCTTTTCACGCACCCTCTCAGAATCAGAAAAATAATTACGCTGTCTAAGACAGAGAGTTACTGATAATAAAAGCCCTTCTTCTGATTCAAGTATGTAATCACATTTAGGGCAGGACAATAGCACTGAAAAGCAGAAATTCTCTCTTGTCTGACAGAAGAAAACAAGATACCATTGACTCCACCATTTATCCTGTAAGAATCCACCCACAGATGTAAGAAACTGCTAAACATCATCAATATCACAAAGAAGAAACAAAAAGGTATCCTTGCAGTCAATACAAGAAGAATCTGTAAAGAGACCTAGTAAAGAAAATTGATTATATTGTGGAGAAGCCTGAGGAGAGCCGTAGCAGGACATCTAAGATAAAGGAAAAATGTTAGAACTGCCTTGTCAGAAAATATTGATACAGGAATTGTCAAGATGTCTGCAGTGTATGCTCAAGGAAATACCTTGCATCAGTTTATGACTGGATAACTCCAACCTCTTCCTACCCCAAGTCAAGCTTGGAGCATTATTTCTGTGGACATTATTGTTAAATCACCAACCTCAAATGGAAACAAAATGTTTGTATTAGTAGTGGATTATTTTACAAAGTCAGGGCATTTTATCCCCCTTACAAAACTGTATACTGCTGTAGAGCTTTCTGGAATAATTTTGGTTTGTATATTTTGTTTACATGGTTTACCTGGGATCATTGAGTCAGACTGCGGTTCACAGTGCACAACTCTTTTCTGGGAAGAACTTATGAACTGATGAGGGACAAACATTTCAAATCCAAAGAGCTACAATCCTCACACAGAAGGACAGTTGGAGTGGTTAAATCTTCCCTTTGAGCAATAACTGAGGTGTTTTCTGCTGAACCATAAAGAGATCCAATGCCTCAAACACTGCCTGAACCTCTTCTACAACTGGATGTACAGCACCGGCCTGAAGCTTAACCCTATCAAAAGCAAGTTTATTCCAATTACCAAGAACAACAAGCAACAATTACTCCAAACCTAGGTAAGCAACATGAACCTGAATGGATTCGAAACCCAACTACCAAGGCCACTTGCATTCACCATGGATACCAAACTCACCTTCAAGTAGCACATCACCAAGACATACAAGATTAATTGATGCTTGTTCTTTCTACTAAAGAAAATGAAAGTGTTCCTAGAAAGGACTTCAGATCTACTATTCAATATACTATTCAAGCTGTTAGACTATTGTATCTGGATGTTGGCAACACCCTACCCCACGACACATGCCCCAAAAATGGCATCCTAAAGACTCCAGCACATTTTTCAAAGACCTAAAGAAACCCTTCTGTTTCCCCTGCCACCCACACTCCTTTCAAAACCAACTGCAGCATCTACAAAACCATCACAACCTGCAAAACTGCCTAGTTCTCTGGCAAGCCAACACATCTGAGGCTCTTGGTACATAAGCATCCAGTGCACCACCAGACTGGAAATGTAAAAGTACAAAACAACAAATAGAAATACATCTTTCCTTTATATATTCAGTATCTGGGACAATATCTCATATCCATCATCTGTGCCCCAAGCCCTGTTCCAGCTTAGAAAAGAGCTAATGACACATTTCTTTAAGGAACACCACATCACAACACAGTACCAGTACACTTCCCCTCTCAAACTCTAACTACCTCACTAGTCAGCTTGTAACTGCATTTTTGCCTTTTACATTGTACCGTGCTCCCCTGCTTATTTGCTAGGTTAGTGCTGTACAAATACCACATACATAGGTACGTAATCCCCGGGGAGGATAAAGGCTTACCTGTCACATCACATAAGTATTGGAATATTTTATTAATACCCCTTTTTGAGCATCTCATTTTTTAGTCTATTTATGAGAAAAGTGTGCTGTAAAATTCAAAACAGGGGTGCTAGATTGATTTGCTTGCATGAACCTATTTGAGGAAGGTATTTATATCCCATCATTTTAAAGGTTCACAAGGTATCGGTGACTAAAGGTGGGTCTGGTGCTAGTGGCTGAGACAGTGGATGAGCGCACAGTTTAATGGGTGGTGCCAGTAACAGAAGTGGGCAGCAACAGTGGTGGACGTTCCTAAGAAATATTTTGAGCACAGACATTCACATTTATCATAAATTAAACACTGGCTAAATAAGTCCCTTCTGGCACAGTACAAGCAGAATTAAATATTGAAGGGCAGATGGGGTAAGAGGATCTCTGTTGAGGAGCCTGCGCCCTTTCTGCTCTCATTTTATTTACTTGCCAGTTATTATAGGCATCAGGCTGTGTCAATTATTATATTATTCTTTTCCAGATCCTTCACTACCTGAAACACATTCACTTTAAGACCCGTACCGGGGAAGAAATATCCTTCGATGTAAACGGAGATGCCCCCGCCACCTACGACATCCTGAATGTGCAGATATCCCAGGATGAGGAATTCCGGGTGGTAAAAGTGGGCAAGCTAGACTCAGCTGCACCGAATGACAGAGATATCATTATTAATGCTGGTGCCATCCTGTGGGGTGTCGGGTATATTCAGGTAAGGGGGAGTACTATGTGGGGTGGGTATCAGGTAAGCACACACCAGACATTCACCTCCAACGTACAGCCAGAGTGTCACACCTGAGTTGGACCACTAAGCACATCAGCTTTCAAGCGGCAATAAAATAGCTAGAATGCCGGTCATGTTGGTGGGATAAAGATCCTACATTATTATTAATTTATGGGCGGAAGTCTAAGAAATATAATATATTCTGTAACCCCATCTATATTCCTCCATGCTCATCATCCTTGCCCAATTCCTTGGATCGGAGGCTTCCTCAAGATAATCAGTCAACTGTGCCTTTCTCCTTCCTAATGGTAGTGGGCTGGCTCCTCTCCACACACACCAGACAGTGCATCTCTTCTTTCTCCCAACCTTGACGAAGTCAATTTTCCAATTGCCAATGGTCAATTTAAATGTACTTCTCCAGAAAGGCCCAATAAAGCACCCAGCAGAACAAGTCATTCGAGTCTAGCTTGGACTTTGGTAGACCTCAATCACTCAGGTCTAGTATCTTATCTACATTCTTCTGTGTTGATATCTTATGCATAAACCAGAGTCAATCCAGGGGTTAATGAAAAAAGGTTGGAAAAGCAGCCTCAACACTTCTCTGTGATCAGCCTGCCGTGCCTGAGCAAAATCCAAGGCAAGTCGGAGCCCTCCTGAGCCCTCACTTTTAGATTGAAGTGGCAGGTTAGGGAGGGACTTGTTTTTCTCTTTGACCTGTATACTGGTCACAATGATTTCTGTCACTTTCTCCTTCTGGTGGTACAACTTGAGATGATTAACATGGGGCATCTGGTGGGGTTCCCTGGTGGTACGAATGTCAATTCTTTAATTGGCCAGGTTCTTCATGATAGGCTATGGACCAAACCATTTGTCTTCCAGCCAGCGCAGTGTGAACTTGCACCAGTGCAACAGGCAATACTGTGGCAGCAGTATGCTGTCTTGTTCAAGGACTTTGTGACCTTGACTCACTGATACATGATCTTGACTGCTATTTTGACTGACCCACAAGTACATGATCTTAGCTAAGCTCTGTGCGATGCTGATCCAGGATTATATGATCCTGGGCCAGCATCTGTCCCAGCCGTGTGTGATATGGGTTCAGAACTATGTGACGTTGACCCAGAGTATTTGTTATCTGGCCAGTAATGTGTAATCGTGACTCAACGCTATGTGATCTTGAGCCACTGCTGTGATTTAGGCAACCAATGTGCAATGTTGCAGCACAGATCTTGTGCCAGTTCTGTGGGTCTTGGCTATGCTCTGTCCAATCTTGCCTCATCCATTTCAAAACTTGGCCCGGTGCTGTGTTCCAAAGAAGACAGACTATGAAAAGAGCAGGGTGAGCGTGTGATGATCAGCATGGAGTTTCTGGTGGTCATCATGCCAATACTCACAATGAAGGCAAGAGATATCAAGGGGGCGTGGCTAGCCAGCCAACATGGCGGACGCGAGTCTCTAACGCTCCGGCCGATATCCCCTATAATCCGGCACAATTCTCCTTATCGTGAGCCATCCGTGCTGGAAAGCAACGGGACTAGACAGCTTAAGAGTCACCAACGCCAGTGATCCCCGAAAAGTGCCGCTTTGCCCTTCGTGCCTGCAGTTGGCACCGTGGGGAGAGACGTGGCCTAGTGCACTGGGAGGCTGCGTGGAGACGCCCGGAGGTGAACGGCTGCCACTCGTGCTGCTGTGGTGGCCTCTGGTCGCGGCGACACGCTGTCGGAGCGGCAGACCATCTGATACCCTACCCAGCCCCTGGACCCTTGATCGGTGAGGCTGTGGCCAACGCAACAGAGGAGGCAAGCATCCGGCGCCATTTTACGGACTTACCCAACGGAGGCGATCGCAGCGGCGGCGGCTCGACTGCCCGTCGGACCCTGGCGAATCCAGCCCTCGTGGCGGTCTCCCGGAAGAGGGACGGGCAGCCGCTGCGGAGAAAGCCGAGGTCTTTGCGGCGTGGTCCTGAGCCGCTGTGGGACGACTGATTCACCCGACACTCGTCTTCCCGGGATCGATGTTGGTGTCGCCCTGCCCTCGAGACCTCCGATGGGAGGCGAGGTGCAGTGAGAGCCGTGGCAGAGGGAGATGCGGGTAGCGGCTCGCTGGGAAGGCTGTAGATCGCCCTGCTGGGAGAAGTCAGAAGTGTGGAGCAGTGACGGTTCCGGGGTGATCATCCAGGGGCCCTCCAGGCGGAGCTGTGGCGAGCGGCGCGGTGCGGGCCTGCGTCGCCAGGGCGGAGAACTGCAGTGAAGGTACGCGCATGGGCCCACCACAGAGCGCGGGACCAGGCAGCGACAGGCACCCTCTTAGCTGTGGAGCGACCCGGTGAGTGCACATCCTGGGCGCTGCGTCTGGGGAAGCTGCTGGCGCAGAACTGGTGGCGCAAGAGACAGACGCCGAGGTGCGGCCTGCCCTGAGTGGAGGAGCGATCTGATCCCCGAGCCTGGGCAGCGCTGGCCCCGCGCCGACGGTGGTGCCGAGGTGACGGCTTCTTGGCGCTACAGAGCAGAGCGGCAGGAGCACTGGAAGTGGGTGGGCTCTGCCTGGCCCATATCTTCCCCCCCCTATCGAGGCAAGGCTGCGAACCGTAAAGATGAAGCCTGCACGGTCCGCTGCTGATGAGGGGGCATTCACGGAGGCGGTGACTCCTTGCTGCTGAATCAGGCTGACACTCCGCGCCCTGCTGAACTGACAAGCGGCCCGACACGGCACGTCCACCGATAATGCACCATTGAGCCACGGGCCTTGCTTCGAGGCCGGGAGCACTGCATCATGAGAAGCACGGCCTCAACTGTGTAACTGACAGCCCAAGTCTCAGGTCCCCCTGGCTGCGGCCACGTCGGACAGGCCCTGAATCACCGGTAGGAACTGTGTGCTTGATCAGTCCTTCCCGCTGCCGACCGACGGTGGATCCATGCTGTGCAACAGCTAAATAAAGTAGGAAGCTGGGAGACGGTAGGTGCAAGTGAACTTGAGGAGGCGACTCGTCCGGACAACGATGCAGTTGGAGGGGTAACACACAGAAGTTGATGCAGTCGAACATATCGCAGAGACCCCTAAGACCTGCACAGACAGCTTCAGTAAAGCTAGAAGACCGCCGAGAGGGTAGCGACACGTTGTGGGCTGGGAACCCGGCGGTACTGAGTGCGGGCAGGACGCACTGGATCTGTCCTCCTGAGAGGCTGGTGGGGGTCGTGGGAGTGCAGACGCCAGCCCCTAGTCACTGAGAGGCACCGTTGCTGTAGCGTGCATATGCCCCAACACTGGGAGGTGTAGCCGGCTATCGTCTCACTGGACTCCCAGGTGCCCTGCCCTACTGCTGTGTACAGATGCCCTGACGTTGAGAGCTGTTGGCTGTCAACTTACTGGGAATCCAAGCGCCCTACACCGCTGGAGGACCACTGGACCAGGGGCTACGTGTGGGTCCCATGGACCGCAGACCCCGATTCAATACATAAGATGCCACGCATGGTGGGACCGCCCCTAGCGCCCTGATTCAGCTGCACAACCCCGGCAGCCCGCACCTGGCAGGGACCACAGGAGACTTACTAGATTATACGGAGCGGCCCTGCCACATACGAAACCAGCCCCACTGGACACTGACTGTGAATGCCCACGGCTCAGCAACTTGTGATGGGCCGCTTGCGTGTCAGGATACAGCAAGGGCAACTGCGCGGGGGTAGTCTGGATCCCTCGCGCATGAGAAGTGAGGGGGAGATGGAGCCGGCGTCTATGGCCCTGGAGGCGAAAATGGACTCGGTACTCGCAGCGGTGGAGAAAATCGGCACTGCACTAGAGAACACCAGGGCCTCTTTGGAAACCCGTATAGATAAAGTTACCTCGGATTTCACGCTCCTCCATGCAGACCACCGTAAACTGGCCAAAACAGTCGCTGTCCAGGGACAAACGCTCAAGGACCTTCAACCCGTCGCACATAGTCATGCTGCGGCGCTGCAAGATATGATGGATCGTATACATGCCCTGGAGGATAGAGCGGAGGATGCGGAAGGGCGCTCCAGCCGCAACAACATTCGCGTGGTAGGCCTGCCGGAGGGGGAAGAGGGGCGGCACCCGGAGCAATACACTGAGCATTGGCTACGAGACCTCTTGCCCCAGGGAACACTGTCGTCGCAGTTTGTAGTAGAAAGAGCCCACCAGGTACCAACGCAGAGACCCCAGCCAGGAGCCAGGCCACGCCCGTTCATTTTCAAACTCCTCAACTATAGGGACAGGGATGCAGTGCTACGTGAAACTCGTAAGCCGGAAAGCTTCAAGGTGAGTGGCAGTCCAGTTATGTTCTTCCCGGACTATACAGCTCTTGTGCAATGCCGCAGAAGTAACTATATGGCAGTGAAGCGTCAACTCAGGAGCCTGGAGCTGCCATACTCACTATTATTCCCCGCCAGGCTAAGCATGGTTGCGAAAGAGGGGACCCGCTTCTTTGACTCCCCTGCGGAGGCGTAGGACTGGTTGGAGGAGTCGGGGCTGTGGACAGGAACGAGACCCTCTGGCCCAGAGGGCGCCAACTCAGCGGGTAGAAGAAGTACTCGGCGTGGACGACGTGGGGCAACACGGAAGGCAAAATCAGGGACGGCAGCCCCGAGCCCGGAGAAGATAAGACTGGAACGCCAAGATGTTCTGGAGGCGGTTGCCACACTCGGGACTTCCCATAACAGAGAACGCCTGGAATTCCCCACACAAGTCACAGCAGTGGCTAGTGGCTCGTCGTCACCATCAACTGAAGTATCCGACGACCTCTGTTTGCCAGTGGTGACCCCGCAGACTGCCGACGAGATCATTGCATAAGACAGTGCATTACCGCGTTGAACACTGTCATGGGCAGCTTATACAAATAGAGCGTGGATTGTTAACCTCTGTGTTATCAAAATCTATTAGAGGTGGGGGAGGATCTGGGGGGATGAGGACCATCCACACTCCATTATGATGTAACTAGGGGGTCACCGCACTCATGGCTGGGAGCGCATAATATCTCGCTGCAGGATGCAGGTACACATCTGGCGGCACTCGTCCCTGAATAATGCTAGACTTGCACACTAACCTAGGAGATTATCTAGATGGCACACCTCACATGTAAGAGAATAAAAGGGGATGGTAGTGACAAAACGCCACCTGTGCGCGCACCCCGTTAGGCAACACACTGACCTAGTTTGTACAATCAAGTTGTTATGGAAGTTTGGACGGACACTACCGAAGAGTTCGCCCCAGCTGTTATGATGTTCATAGTTGCTCTATTGTTTTTGTTACAGCAGACCGATATACCTCCGCCCGCCCATGCTCCGCACACACTGCGGCGCGCCCCATCTCTGATGTCCCGGGCAACTAAACACACTAGCAATGGCACGAGCTAACATAACCACATGGAACATACGAGGCATGCACACACCCACGCGACGCTACTCCATATTCGCTTACCTCCAAAGACACTCAGTTGCAATCGCTCTGCTGCAAGAAACGCACATGACACAGGCGGAACTCAATAGACTACGCAGGCGCTGGAGAGGGCAGGTGTTTGGCACTGTATATTCAGCGCATGCAAGGGGCACGTTAATCTGGGTGAGGGCGGGTACTCCGTTCGTCAGCACAGATGTGGTAATAGATCCTGAAGGCAGATACACCTTAGTGCATGGGACACTTAATGGTCAATCAATATTGTTGGGCTCGATATATGCTCCAAATGTAGAACAGCCAGCGTTTTTGGCAAAGCTGTCATCAGTCCTGACACCTTATGCTTGGCTCCCCTGGTTGTTGGGTGGGGATTTCAACTCGGTGCTGGATGTACACACAGATAGGTTGTTCCCCCCTCTTGGTAAGACTTCTGCAGTGTCTAATGCGCAAGCACTCACAGATTGGTTATCACACTGGGCATTGTTAGATATGTGGCGCGTCCTTCATCCCAGCGAACGTATTTATTCCTACTACTCCGCAATACATGACCTACATGTACGGCTGGATAGGGTGGTAGGCTCTCCGGCTCTGCTCCCGTTAGTTGAGCATTCGGAATACCTAGGGCGGACGCACTCCGATCATAACCCTCTGTGGATCCAACTCAGCTGGGAGGCTGACCGCCCCCCTATACCCACATGGTGTCTCCAAACATCTGTATTGGAAGATCCTGAGCTCCGTTAGTCACTGGGAACGGCTATTCTTACGTATTTTGAGCTAAACGAAGGCACAGCGAGTAATGCTCTGGTGGAATGGGATGCCCTCAAGATTGCGATTAGAGGCCATTGTCTGGGGGCCACCTGAAACATACACAAGCAGCTGTCACATTCCCTTGCCCGCTTGGAATCCCAGCTGCTGCAGTATGAGCGTGAGGGGGAAGGGGGAGGCAAGTTCTTGGGTCACCTGGAGGGACTCCGGGCCCAGCATGCGGAGCTCCTGGAACGATTGAGGTGTCACAACTATGCAGCGCATACGGCTCGCACGCACGCTGCAGCTGACAGGGCGGGCCGCATGCTTGCCTGGCTGTTAAAGCAAGACAGCCATCACACCCCGATTGGAGCCATACGCTCACCGGAGGGGACCCTAGTATATACGCAGCGAGAGATTCACAAGGTAATGACAGATCACTACACACAACTATACCAATCCAGGGGCCGCTGCTCAGGTCACGATCTGGAGAGATTTCTAGACTCTGTCCAACTGCCCATAGCCTCGGGAACGCATCAGGAGAACCTCAATAGCCCCCTCACGCTGGAAGAAATCGGGGAGGCGATCAAGTCCATGGCATCAGGGAAAACGCCGGGGCCGGACGGCCTTCCTGCCGAATATTACAAGGCGTACCGTGAGTCCTTGGCGCAATATCTCCACACACTTTACATCACAGCACTAGAGGAAAACACATTACCCCCCTTGATGCGTGAGGCGTACCTGGTGTCTCTGCTAAAGCCAGATAGGGACCCCACAGCCCTAGGATCGTATAGGCCTCTGGCGTTACTCAATATGGATTGCAAGATACTCGCCAAAGTACTAGCGGAAAGACTGGCGCTGGTAGTTCGCGAACTGGTTCACGGCGATCAAAACGGGTTTGTGCCCAAGCGGAGCACGTCGCTGAATCTGCGAAGGTTTTTCAGGGTGGCGTCGGACAGTGTACAGCAATGGCCCAGAGGGGGATGCCTCATGCTGGATCTATAAAAGGCATTTGACTGCTTAGAATGGAGTTACCTATCGGCAGTGCTGCTGCGATATGAGCTGGGCCTGGGATTCCTTCAATTGGTTGACTTATTGTACAAGAATCCCACAGTTCGGGTACGGTTGGGGCCATACATTTCTGATGCTATACCAATATGCAGGGGCACCAGGCAGGGGTGCCCGCTGTCACCCCTCCTGTTCTCACTGGCTATAGAACCTCTCGCTGCAACATTGCGTGCAACAATGGGAGATGGAATACCCCTCGGTGATGCGGTGCACCAAGTGTCGTTATATGCGGACGACCTACTGGTCTACGTAAGAGACATAGCAAATATACCGGCTTAACTGGGGCATGCGCTGCGAGACTTTGCCGCTCTTTCGGGACTTAGAGTAAACGCTAGTAAGTCCTGTCTCTACGCGTTTGGGGAGGGAAGTCAAGACCCGGGATATACCCTAAATGGTACAAGGGTGCAATGGAGGGAGAGCACCTTCCGTTATTTGGGAATTCAAATATACCGCCACCCGAAAGACCTGTTCGACGGCAACCTAGGAAGGGCCTTGACGGCAATTAAGTCGCAGATGCGTTTCTGGAGCACGCTCTCCCTGACGGTCACTGGCAGGGTAGCGCTGGCCAAGATGGTGGTCCTCCCCCGTCTCCTTTATTATTTTGCTAATTTACCTGTCTATGTTTCTGCAGCCTTCTTCGCCATACTCACTAAAATGCTCAGAAACTTCCTCTGGGGAAACGCCCGACACAGAATGGCACTAACGAAATTGTATCTGCCCACGGATCAGGGAGGTCTGGCCACGCCTTGTTTTGAACACTATTATCTGGCTGCACAACTGCAGTGGATAGCCCGCTGGTTCGCGGATAAGGGCCGCGAAGATACGGCGACCACACTGCCCCCGTACTCACTGGAGCAAATTAACAAACTCTTTCACCCAGCCACTAAGGCCGCGCCACCGGCACCGCTCCTACTAGCAGTGGCGTACAAATGTTATCGCAGGAGTCTGTACCTCACCAGAGCCATTGTCCCCTATGCGCCAGCAATACCATTAGAGGGATCTCCTAGTGGGCCCGGGGCACTCACATCTCTCTCACTCACGGACTGGCGAGAGGCCGACATACAAACTATGGGAGACCTGTATCGAGATGGTGCACTTATACCGTACGAGTCCTTGGTGGCAGATGAGGGACTCCCACCGGGGGCAGTTCCTCATGCACTGCTCGCTGGTAGCGACACTGATTGCCAGGTGGGGGGACATGACCACAGAGCTGAGCCAACACCTTACCATACAGTACCTTCACGTCATGGGGGAAGGCAGGCATCTGATTCGCTGGTTTGCTGCGTCACTCCGTACGCACGCAGCGATCAGTCTAGATCCACTCCGCCGCAAATGGGAACTTGATCTAGGGCGACAGCTGGCAGACAGAGAATGGGAAAGGATAATCAAGAGTCCGATACGTATACCCAGAAATATGAGATTTCGTCAGATACAATTGTTCATTGTCCACCGAGCATATCTTACGCCCAAGGCGATCAACCGGTACTTCCACCGTACGGATGCCACATGTCCCTGCTGCGCCGAGCCTGGTGCTGGGCTGATTCATATGTTGTGGAGCTGTCCCAGGCTGTACACCTACTGGCACACAATCAGCAGGCTACTACATGCATGCACGGGCCGAGATGTACCCTTTGAATGGGAGGTATACTTGCTACATCATTTCCATAGAACCCCGACCACTAAGGTGACGTCCCGATTTCTTGACTTGGGGATGGTGGTCGCCAAACGCCTCTTAACTAAACGGTGGAAGGCACAAGACCCGCCACACATATGTGCGTGGAGGTGCTCGCTCTCCGCATGGGCTAAGGTGGCGGGGATGGCAATGCTGCGGGAAGAAACACTGGGGCTACGGAGGGAACCCATGGCAGCCCACTGGGAGGGTCTACTCCGAACCTTGCAGCAGACGGACGGAGACGAACATGGGGGATAGCCAGAGGGAGAGGGAAGCGAACCAACAGTGAGGGACGTATGCCTCGTCAGTGGAATGCCGTAGTAGTCCGAATACACACATACACTATATGCTGCGCAGAGTGAACACCACTGCAGCGAGTGAGGAGAGGCAGCTGCCAGATAGTTGAAGTGTAATGGGACAGGGGGTGCGGGGGGCAATGGAAGGGATAATTGCACAAATACCGGTCAAAGCTGTTGTTGAGTTGTAACTGTTTTCATTCATAACATCTGTTTTTGTAATTCCTGCTGAGAAGTCTGGAAAGACTCTGTACAAAGTAACAAAAGAGCCACACTGTTATCGAATTGTGATCTCTACCCTTTGTGACACTACTGGAAAACGGCCTAATGTACAGTTGGCTATTTGAACGTCTGTTGCCTTTCATGCATATGTAACTTTAAAAGTCAATAAAAACAGATTTAAAAAAAAATAAAAAAAATGAAGGCAAGAGATATTAAGCTTAAAATTATATTTTAACTTTCTCCTGCGCTTTTTCCTTTATTTGGATAAAAGCTAACAGGATAATAACATTCTTGAAATTTAGGTCTCTTAAACTAACTTTTCCCTAGAGGGTGATAGGGCACTTTACAAATACATGTAACATAGCATTACCAATATATCACCTCCAATACAATGGGGTCGATAATGTGTGAGGTCATGGCCACTTCACCTATCTGTACTATCATGGAAGGAGGTTGCAAGAACATCTCTTGCACAGCAGCTTCAACACACACACATCACTGCTTGACCAAATGTTTAGTTTTAGCAGTCAATATCAGTGCTGTCCTCGACTTCACCCCGCGTCAGCATTACAGTTTTTAAGAGATCCTCATCACAAGGACTTAATCCTCATTTTCTCTTAAATACATGCGCTGCACTTGTATGTATTGACCACACCAGACCATGCAAAAGGGTCCTCAGAATGATTGTGGCAGATTAAGAACTGTGCACATTGGTCATCCCTGTGTGTGATATTAGGCCTGCACAATGATGTAGGCCAGCATGGCGTGCCTGCAACACTGTGGGAAAATAGGCATTGGTAGGATGGTATGTGAAGTTGGGTCATTGCTGTATATGGACGAGCACTGTGTCATATTGGGTCTGCGCTTTGTGACTCTAGGCCCACAGTGTGTGATACTACCACAACACTGTGTGATGTTGACACACCGCTGTACAAGTGCTTCTAATGCACAACTATTATGTACAGGAAATTACTATGCATATGAGTAAATATTTACTAGCCTTGCTGAGAAGTGCAAGTTTGACAATGTAAACAACTTTGTTCTATATGAACAGAGCCTTATCGCTTTTATGTTTGGATTTCTGATGTTTGAACAGTTACCCACCAACATAGAGTACATGTGATTGACAGTGCATGTCCTGAATGGACCCGGCTCTGTTAATCACAGCGTGACACTGAGATTCCGAAAACCTGGACATAATGCACATAATGCACATAAGCCGCTGAATAGCTTAGCAGCGCTCAGCATAGGGGTGCTTTGGATGCGGCCGAATTGGGAACCGATGGCATGATATACAGAGACTCAATTAACAAAAGTGGTCACAAATTGCGTACTGACTTTTTGTGACTCAATTCTGGTTTTGTGATCCACCTAATGAACCAGTGGGTCAGTTCACAAACTCACCATTCAGAGTGGGCTGTAATTTGAACTACCTCATCTGTATTCATCAGGAACGTTGCAAATTGCGACTTACTCTGATTGGATGCCATCCCTTGGATGGTGACAGTGTTTGTGATTTTGATAAATTGCGGGCATGCATTTAAAAAAAGGGTATTTAAAAAAAAGTTTAAGAATTGACAGTGGTTCCCTTGACCACTGTCCACTTCCAAACAAATGTTATTTTTTCCATTTTCAACCCATCCTTCGTGTGGCAATGCAATAGTCTGGGGTTACAAGGATTGACTATTGATTTTTGTGCAACCAACATGTATATAGTCTGTTTGTTCATTATGCCTAGCTCACTTCGCCCCTAACTCCAGAGCTTCACCGTCCTCATACATCGGCACCTATTTAGAACCGCTCTGCTATGGGAACCAGTACACTTGCAAACCATGTGTCCTCATCTTAAGACATGCTTTAACTACCCAGTTGCAGCTAGATGCTTTCTCCTTTGTAGTGAGAGAAATGTCTTTGCAAAGAATTATTTGTCTCTAACTTCCTTTGTCCCATTGTGCGTTGAACAATCTGCCAATCTCCACAATCTCCACTGAGACAGCCTCATCCTCTGCAGCATTGAGTTACCATGGAGGAGTAACAGTACTCTCCATGGCAGTGAAGAAGTGCTGGCCCTCAGGGGGTTAGCAATAACAATAAGTGCCAGTGTTCAGTATCTGTGAGCACCGGCCCATTTAAAGCACTGAAAACGGGGAGGAATTGGGAGGCAAAGGACAGCATGACCAATGAACTACATTGAGCATCATATCGTGTTTTTCTAAGAAATTTATGGATGCCACTTTTGATGGCTTTTGATGACTTTTGATGGAATGCCACTGCTGATAGGCTCACTGCCTCCCCATTATAGAGATCTGGATGATCTTGAAGATCATGGAAATTACCAAACACGTATTTTGAAAGATTAAGAAGGTGAACCAAAAAGTTTATTCAAATTAAAGGTTTAAGATTATAATTTAGTTAGATCAGCAAAATATTACTACTCATGTGTCCTTCACAAGGTTTAAAGTTCAACTCAGCCCAGCTCACCCCATTAGGTGGCAGAGACCGGTGTCTGTGCAGAAATGCAGTGATCAGATAAAGAACATTCTTTAGGACCAAAGTGTTCTAGCACAATATCAAGTGTGAAATACTGTCCTGCCTAACTATTATATTCAGAATATTGACTACCACCTGATAGTCAAAATAACACATATTGCAAATTATAAATTGCACTCCACATCCAGGTACCTTAAAGTTACACATACGTAGAGATAAGAATAGTGGTGTGTATCTTTAGTATCGAAGTCAGAATATCAACAGTAATAAATATCAAAGAAAGAATATCGTGAGTATCAACACATCGCGGTAAGTATTATCATTTATAAGTATATTGTTTTCTTATTATTAATTATTAAAACCTCACTCAACCCCATGAAACCTAAAAAACAGAACAATAAATAGCCAATTTAAAAATTAGATAAAAATAGTTTTTTAATAATACCTTTAGTACTCTACCCTAAAACTATAAAACCCACCAATGAAAACAATATATAACATTACGAAAATAGGCAAATTTAATCTGCAAAAATAAATGATACAATAAAATAAACACAATTTAATAAACCACCCACCCAAAACCCACAAATATTAAAAAACACAATTAAATATAAAACACTATCTAAATAAAAAAGCAATCATTAAATAATATAAAACACATTCATTTAAATACACAAAACAATACCCACCAAAACCCTTCTAAAACCCAACAACCCAAGACATAATAACATAAAAAAATGAGAAAATATTAAAACATAAATAAATTAAAATTACTAAAACACAAAAGTAATCATCATCATTAAAAAATCTTTATACAATTATTTAAAAACAATCATAAAAGAATCACAATCATTAAAAGTACCATCATTAATATAAAAAAATACTAAGAATAAATTACATTAATAAAAACAAGGCAAATCAAATAATTAGAAGTTTTAGCTTAGAACAGCTGATTTTAGAAAACTTTCAACATTGAAACAGACCAGAATATTGGGCAACATACGTAAACAAAATACAGGGCAGGCTTTCGTTGCCAAAATCCATTCACATTTAGAATAGCTTTTAAAAGCTTTCTGGTTAATGATGCATACTATTTACAGAAGAAGACAAAATGCTCAAGGGATTGCATGGCAGGCTCATCCTGCCATGCAGTTGTCATACTGGACCAAGGGAAAGCAAAGTAAAGATCTTATAGTCCCTAAATGGAATTTAGCTAAAAGCGATCTTTCCCAAGGGCTCAGGACCCAGCTCAGATATTGCTCAAGACTAGTTGTAGTTTGTATAATTGCATAGTCACGCAAGATGTGTTTGCTCAACTCATCTTGCTCCCTGGAGGTCTGAGTGAGATTCAAAAAAACTGTTTGGTGTATCAGGTTTGGTAAGGGAAGATGGAGATGAAAACACATCCTCCCAGCCAATAGCTTTAGCCGTAGATCTCATGTAGCTCAGCCCGGGGATAGCAAAGCCCTTCTCACAGTTGAAGCAGTCAACAATGATCTCTCTATTCAAGGTGGTAATTTGTTTTTCCCAAACAGGAATGCAAAGGTTAAACAGGGCCATCCTAATCAGATCCTAATCAGATCTAACACATAAATGATGCCTAATTCCTCATGGATGAAATAATGCGGGGTCAAAGGTGGTACGCAGAGGAGTCGACAATAAAAGCAATTCTCCTCTGTCTGAGTGGAAATAACCTCTCTATAACCCCACACCTCCATGCCATTTCATAGATTCAGTAGGCTTTCCTGCTGAAAAACCTCCAAAAGGGGTTGGACTGGTTTGTTACTGATTCTCTTGGCAAAGTTGAACAGTGCGCCCACAGAATGATTAAAATGGAGGCACTGGTTTGATATACATGGCAGCCAAGAAGATTTCTAGTCATGCACAACCTCCAATTACGGGAAATCTATAACCCTTTCAATATGCCTACCTTTAATCCAAAATTAACTTTCCTTCCTTGATCTAGAACCACAAACCATATATTTAGTTTTAGCTGTGTTAATGTCCAGATCCAAATCATCCATTAAGGTGACTAATGATTAAGATCCTCAAGCCATTCGAAGTACGAGCCATGAACACACCATCATCTACATAAAGCAGGGCTGAGACAGGTCTAGTCTTTATCATGAGCATGCCCTTCCCTGCAGTTGGTAAACAAGCTTTTAATCCATTAATATTAACCCTGGGTGGAGCTGGCATAGTGCCACTATGCGGAGTTCCACGGAGTTATGAAAAAAATCCGTGGAGCTCCGCTCCGCTCCACCACCGGCCTCCACAGAAGCAGGGCCCGGGCCCTGGGCTCCGGCGGGCCCCAGGGTGCCGGAGCCCACGTCCTGCAGCCAGCCGAGGGTCCGTGTGCCCGGGACGGGGGTCCCTCATGCCCGGGCAGGCTCCCAGATCCCCCTGGCCTGGCTGGGTTGAGAAGCAGGGACCCGGGCCCGGGGCCTGGGCATCGGGCAGGGCCTGGGGTGCGGGATCCCCCGTCCTGCGGTCGGCCGAGGGTCCGTCTGCCCAGGACGGGGGTCCCTGGTGCCCGGGGAGGCTCCCCCCTCCCCGGCCTGGCTGGGTTCAGAAGCGGGGACCGGTTCCGGGACCTTGGCTCCAGCAGGCCCTGGGGTGCGGGAGCCCACGTCCTGCTGCCAGCCGAGGGTCCGGGTGCCCGTCACGGGGGTCCATCGGGGCAGGTCAGGCCTCCCACGATTCACCTGTGTGTCAGGGTGCCTGCGGGCCCCGGGTCAGAGTTCCATCAGGGGCCCCCTGTGCCCGAGGCCCAGCTGGGGTCCCCGAGCCCCCGGGACGCAGAGCCCCCGAGCCCTCCAAAGGGCAGGCGGGAGCCCTCCCGTGTAGGCTTGGGCAGGCAGATTGGCGTCCTTCGGGCCCGGCCCTCTGGTCGCGCCTTCCTCCTCGGCCATCTGGTTACGCGCAATGCTTTCCAATGGGGCGACCAGATGGCCCGGCTGCCCTGGAAGTCCCGATGAGGGCTCGTTTGCCTCCCTGATCCCAGCCAGGGCTCCAGGAGGTCAGGCACGTCCGCGCCTTGGGTCCCCTCAGTCTAGCGGTGCGCACGGGTTACCAGAAAGGGGGGGTACCCTTCCTCCAGATTACTAGTGACAGGGTACTCCAGAACCCCTCTCGTCCAGGCAGTCCTCAGTCGGCGACCAGATGGGCTAGGGCCAGGTGAAAACCTCTCCCCTGCCCGGGGCTCTGTCCTCCGGCCCGCCACGTGGCAAAGTACCCAGGACGCGCTCCATCGGGCCCGGGCGGTCCTCCCCTGGGTGTCGGGGACCAAGAGCCCAGGCCCAGGCGCCCCCCACCCTGGGCTCCATCTTCTGCTTCACCATGGGCCCGGGCCTAGGCTCTGGCGGGCCCCAGGGTGCAGGAGCCCATGTCCTGCGGCCAGCGGATGGTCCGTGTGCCCTGGATGGGGGTCCCTCGTGCCCGGGCAGGCTCCCAGATCCCCCCGGCCTGGCTGGGTTGAGAAGCAGGGACCGGGCCCGTGTCCTGGGCTTTGGGCAGGGCCCGGGTGT